>JASDQU010101860.1:179487-195480 GCA_032191745.1 Picea mariana
GAAATTAATATGATTATTCTCCTAAAGCATAGTTAGAGATTTGTGGCATGCTCCTAGCCATATCATTGACTGTGGTAGCTTCCTCGACATTCTAGACCCTCCTATTGTCTTGTTTTCTATGTGGGTAGTCCCTCAACAAATGTTATTCTCCACACCCCCAACATTTCAATGGTTCTCTCTTTGTATTATCAGTCTTTCTTGGGGATGATCCAAAGGGTTTATTTCCACTATGAGATGAAAATTTCAGTTGATACATACTCCTAGTGGGAAGATGTATCTTAGAGATTTTCCCATGACTCTTAAATATTGAGGATTTAAACCCATTATTATTAAATCCCAATTTACTTTTCTTCTTCCAATCCTTATCAGGTCCTACCTTGTTCTTGAATTTCTCATAGAAATACATTTCCTTCCAAATAATGTCTTCTAAAGTCTTAGGTTCATCAAACTCAATTCTGTCTTGGAAAGACTGAGGCAACCCACTAATGAATAACTAAATCTTTACCTTTTCATCCTTTATGTAGGGTACATACCTCATCAACTAAAGAAATTTGTTGATATATTCATCTATGTTGAGCTTCCCTAGCTTGATTTCATAAAATGCCTTGGTATTTTCATCATAGTACCTTTCAGAGAGGTACTTATTCTTAAGGTATTTCTCAAATTGTTTCCATGAAAAATCCTTCTCATGGATTCCTTTCACATTCCTAAGGTCCTCCCACCAAATGGAGGCCTTTCCATTGATGTTGAAAATGGTTATTCGAGCCTTTAAGTTTTCAGAGTAGTCACAGAATTTGAAGTACTTTTTTAAGCCAAGTAGCCAAACTTCTGCTTCTTCCCCCCTTTTAATTTCTCCATCAAAAGTGGGTGGTTTGGATTTCTTAAACTCTTCAGGGTCATATCTTTTGGAAATTTTCCTCCTCTTTCTTCTCCTCTGAGAGTGTGAACTAGTCTCACTACCAGACAATTCCTTGTAGTTGTCAGTTCCCTCACTGAACAATTCTTCAAATGAATCCTTGACATTAACATGCCTCTTGGCTCCTTTTTGGCCCTTCTTTGAGGTTCTTCTCCTTGTGTTTCTATTTTTAGGGCCATGCTTTTGTATCTCAGGTGCACTTTGGATTTTCTTTGTCTGATGTCTGTCCACATTACTGACTGCTGGTCCATGTTGTAGTTTCCTCTGTGTGTCTGATAGGATTTGCAACAAAACTACATTTATTTCAGTTTGATTTTCTTGTTCTTTTATGAGCCTCTCATTGTCTACCTTACAACTTTGTAACTCTACCATGAGGATTCTTATAGTTTCAATGAAATTTGAAGGGGTTTACACCACTCTCCTTTCATCAGACTCCTCTTCTCTGTTAAGTTGAAATGAAGTTTAGCTGAACACATGATCACAATTTCACCTACGTTTCTTGGGTTGTTTTTAACCGAGGTTGAATTTACATCGCTCTTGAACACTTTTTTGTATCATTTCTGAACTTAGATTTGTTCATATATATATATATATATATATACTTCTGGAGGTGATCAACCCATACTCTACTTCTGATTTGAATAACTACCCATTAATAACAACTTTCCTTTTCTAGATAAGTATTGAAAGAAAATCCACAACAATAAAGATCTCCAGACTTCACTTTAGGATTTCTAGACAGCTAGAAGATTAGAGTAACAAATTATATTATTACACAGGATAATAATTTCAACAATATTATAGCACATGAAATCCATATTGTAAGATAAACCAATCGAAACAATACAAAACTCATAGCAACACTTATTTGAAACTTATAGTTAGTTGGTAATTGCTGAAGAGTGCTCCCTTTTCCACCCAACCATAGGAAAAATTAATCTTGGATTATTCCTCAACTAGCCACCCCCTAGCTAGACCATGATGCCATGAGAGAGAGAGGTTCTTCTTTTTTCTCAAGGACAACAAGGGACAATGGTTACTCTCCTTTTCCCACAGGAACTTGGCAGTCTAGTTTTCTATCCACCAAGCAAGGGAGACTGCTGTGATTTCTCTCTCAATCACTCAAATTCTCTGCAGGTCTGTTTCTTATCTTGATTAGAAAACACTGTCCAACAGTTCCTACACCCATAAAAATTTGTTTTTTCAGTTCTCTTCAGAAACATAGAGCCTCACATGCTCTACCTCTTTATAAATGGCCCATAGACCCATTAATGTTCTTTCTCTGCCCCCTTCCCACAATTTTCCTTTCTTTTCTTTCCTTCTATAGCAAGATTTTGTGGGTCCAATTCCCAATTCGTGGGTCAGATCAAGAATTTTACAGATGGGGTACTCTTCCCATCTCCTCATTGACTCTTGAGGAAGACTTCCCAACTACCATCTTGACTAGTAATTAATTTCTCTGGGACAAAGGATTGTTTTGAGTCTGAGAAATTTAATTCCAGTAGAGTAATAGCTTGGTAGGGGTCATCTCAACCATTCTTGGTTCCCCTTACCATTCTCTCTCATGCATTATGATCTACATTAGAAACACCTTGAGCAATTGTGCAAAGATTTCCATTTTATTTAATAACATAAATATTTACATTACCTTCTATAGAAAAATTTCATCATTACCAAAATCCACACATAACCAATTTGTCCATAGTATTTTAACAAAACACAATTATATTTACATGCTAGGGGAGACAAGTGAATTACATAGTGAATCACCATTTGTTGAGTACACAACACACCCTTTTAAATTTTTTATATTTTAGTGTACCATTTTCTTTTAACCATTCTACATCTCCTTGTGTTTTTATTTTCATAGACTACACATTTGTTTTATTTAAGTTTATGCATTTTCTCTCTTGTTTCTTCACATTTAAAATATCAAGAAAACCAAAACAAATCTCATTTTTTGCATAAGAAAAGGAAAGAAAAAGAAAGAAAGAAAAAAGGAACAAAAAATGCAAAGTTTATCCAAAGTGTTGATGAATCCATCGGAGTTCAGACCGGAATAATGAGCTAGCAATTTACTCGAAATCCCGATGCTGATGCAAATCTTATGATAAAGTACTAATGAACCATCGAGCATCAGGGGAAATCAAGCAAGTTCTAGAATGAAAATATTAATAAATATTTTGATCATTGATAAGTCATCGGGAATCATGAAAATCATATGAGTATGAAAGAAAAAAATTTAACCTTTTTCATCGATGTCGATGAATTGTTAAAGAGTAAAAACTTACCAAGTGTCGATGGCACATTCTGGACATCCGAACATTAATCAAGAATGAATATTAGCTGCCAATCCTTCCAGATGAATTTTTTCCAGCTTGGATATCATACAAGTCCATGCCATCATCTGTACTTAACCCTTTCTATTGTGCACTTTCCATGTCACCTTCCATGTCACCTTGCATGTCACTTGCCATGTCACTATATGTATGAACAATCATCCATAAATTTTGCAAAAGAAAAGAAAAACCAAATAACTTATCAATAATTTAAGCCTTTCTCCCGATGCCAATAATCAACGATCTAGGTTTATCTATATACTTATGATTCATAGACCTTATGCCTCTTTCCTGATGCCGATGAAATCCTAAGTTAATGTTTCATTCAAATGAGGGCGATCTAAACAAAGCACATTGAACCATTGGCTAGAATATTCCTAGAATATGCTTTCGAGGTTTGCATGAAAATGCCGAAAAAACACGATAATATGTACCTTTCTATCTGTATATTTTAACATTGTACAATTAATTAATGCAAATAGATTCTTAATAAAAACATAAAATATTCAATGGCACACACACATTACACATATATTTTACCTTGGAAACCCAAACCAGGAAAACAAAAAACATGTTTAGAGTCTCACCTCTTATATTCATCATACACAACCACAATAGAATTCCCTCATACAAAAAGAGAGTTTCCTTCTTAGGAAAAAATTCCTAACATAACTCATACCATTAGATCTATGACCTTATAATTAATGGTTTAGATTGATTACTAAATTACAATATTTTACAAGGAAATTTTACCAAAATTTTCCTCAAGGGCCTGTTAGTCCCCATGCTCCCCAGCTAAGAGGGAAGAGCCTCCTTGAACCCTCGATATAAGGGGGTTAGGAATAACTACATATGAATTAGGAATATAATCATGCTCCACAACCAAGACCCCATGACCCCACAACCAACACTAGGTATAGTCATGCAAAGAATATAACACATACCCAACACCATCGGTGCCGATGAATACAACAAATCACACCAAATAAGTTTTTTCAAAAGAACTGAAATGGGTACCCCTCTATATTATATCAACCATTAATGGTTGACAAGACATGTAGGATAGCATTTAACACAACAATATTTGCAAAATTTGGTAGTCATGATTAAGATTTGATTCCTTTTCTTACCCTCATATCTATATCTCATATCATAGAAACCCATTCAAGTGGAGAGATCAGTCAATTTTCTTAGTAATAGGGATCATCCCCTTTACGAATTGAAAGTATTGTGTGACCAATGTCCTCCACAATAAGTAAAGTTTTGTTTCCTATCTTATTTCTAGTAAGTGGCACTAGTCACATTGGTAATGATGTCAATTGTTCATAAGGTTAGGTAAAATTCACAATTTCATATTTCTCCTTGGCCAAAATCGATTCTTGGATAACGAATACAAGCTCATGCTCCGGTTGCAGGTAAAATGCCTCCAGGGAAGACTCCGATATGGGAATCTCCAAAGAAACCACGAACAAGGGGCAAAGAACCAGAAGAGGGGTCTAGCTTAGCGTCGACTTAGGGAGGCGAACCACATACTATGAAGGGAGTAGGATCAATTATCAATTTACCCTTTAATAAATTGTCTGCATAAGTACCTTTATATGAATACACATAGCCTAACACTAGCACACAGGTCCACATCCCCATGTGGAACAACAATTTTATCAAATTCAAGCATCAGAATTTCCCAGAATCAACACCACACAATGAACCTAATATTAGAGTGGTAGATGACGAGGTATTTCAAAACATTAGGTGCTTCAGGTTACACTTAGCTATAGAAAGGGAACCAATGTTTCCCTATATTGAAGAAACGATGTGGATCATAAACCACACAAACTGTAGAAATTTTTCGAATAGTAATGAGAAGGGAGAGTGCATCGGGGCCTTCCTACAATAGGATGTTACACCATATTACAAATTACACAAGACCGAGGGATTTCTTAATAAATATTTTGTGGTTTTCTTGTATAAAAAATATAATGTCAGCAAAATTTTGGCAAACTGGTGGAAAGACAAAAATAATTTCTTCAACATGCCAGGAGGCCAATACCCTACCACTAATTTGTGGAAGACATATATGTACCTTATGATCTTGCTATGCATGTTTTATGGAGAAAAAGGATTTCTTCGAGTTTACAAAAGCATGGATTCTGTTAGCTTACACCATATCCATGCAAGGGAAAAGGTTCAACTAGGGAACCATAATCTCCAAGAAACTCAACACCAAAATCGAGTAGACCTTGAACACCGAGCCAAGTGAAATATCCTCATTTCACATGGATTCCTTATTTTTTGACATATTATGTGAAATCAATGCTTTCCCATATTCTCCCTTAGCTGGCAAATATCAGAATCTCCTGTGCATGTTTATTTCATCATTTTATGGGATAATAAGTATAAGAGGCCATACTCTTTAATATGTGATTTCTTTATAGCACACTTGTACACCCTCATATTCGTGCAAGAATTCCAAAAACTATCTAAACAAGCCAATAAACTTTTTAGATATATTGGAAATTGGAATTTTGAGGAGAAACACACATATCTCAGAATCTATGGAGCAACTTGTCCACCCCACCTCTTGTCGGCCTATTTCTGTACAAGTTGGTGATTGGTGAAATCTTCTACCAGTCCATTATGCAAGGTTTCAACACTACTTTGGTGAAGGATAAGAAGAGAATATTCATACCTTACAACTTTCAAATTGGGTACTATTCCGTCAGAGATACCAAACATGCCAAGCAAGAAGGAAAAATATAGCTAGAATATATATTCAGTACTAGGAGTTTCAGGAGGCATGATCCCAAAGGTTTAGTACTCAAACATGCTAACATGTATCAAATAGTTGGCCCTATGGACATGATAAATGGTAGGAATATCTCTTCATGGAGAATGCACAAGACTCGCAAGAGGTGGAGAAAATAAAGACCAACCCAAATGCAACTGTTTTTGGCTCCTTGTCACTGAAGGAGAAAATGAAGGTCATAAGTGAAGGAGCTACTTAAGGAAAGGAAGCAGAGGAAGCAAGAAAAGAAGACGAATCAAAGCTAAATGAATAAAATGAGTGTAAATCCATGCACGAAGAATAAGATAAGTTTTTCAAGAACAAGAAATTCAAAGGAAGACAGAGGAAGAAATCAAGAGGAAGTAGGAAGAGATATCACTCAACAATCACTCACCAAAAAAATATGAGAGGCAGAATCAAAACAAAGGAAGAAAGATTTGTTAGAGTAGAGGAGGAAAGAAATGAATAAAAGTCTATGAAGGATATGGAGGAATAGAAAAGCATAGCAAAAGAATCAATAGAGCAACAAAGGAAATATCAGGTTGAGCAGGAACGGAAGGAATGCAAATTTTGGATCAATTATTGATAAAATCAATGAAGAAAAGGTAACTACGTTATCATCTAAATTAGCCAAAAAGGTAACTATTTCATATGTCGGGGAAATTCGAGTAGGATCAGATTAAGATAAAATCATACAACTCAAAAAATAGTTGTCAACAATTCAAGAGCAATTACAAAAGGATGAAAGTGATTATCAATGGAAAAATTAATTTTTTTTGGGTTACAAGCATAGGTGGAAAATTGAAATTCATTAATAGAAATAAATTATGCTTATACATCTTAAAAACAAAAATAAATAGTTGAAGCTAGCTAAATAAATGCATAATTTTAAGAAATGAAGAAAAAATTCCATCAAAGATGTTAGGATATTTAGACACTTAGGAGTTAGTTAAGATCTACTTGGTCTAAATGTGTTGTTAGGTAAAAGTGTGTTTCTTAGTGTGTTTCTTTAGTATGCATTAGTATTTAGGAAATCCGATGACCACGATATGTTCCCGACATAGAGTGATTCGACGATTCATATACTCCTCGATCTTAATGACCATTGATTCGTGGCTGCACACTCGATTGGTCCATGATCTCTATTTAAAGAGCATGGAAGGTCATTTTTCGATGATCGATTATGAGAAACTCTCTTGTAAAATATCTCTGTAATCTTTTTCTTTTGCATTAATAAACTACTCCAAGTGGCTGCATTGGCTGGGGTTGTGGATGTTTCCCCGTAGGGGTTTTACCACGTAAAAACATCGATGTGTTGATATTCGATTTGGTTGTGTGAGTGGTTACTGAAGGTGTTCATCCTCTGTTGGAATACCTGTGTTTTCGAACATGGTATAAAAGTTTGTTTGAAGATCCACTCCTGTTGTAGATTAAGATCGTGAAGTCGAGTTGCCTCATCTCCATTTTCTGCCATTTATGTACATTTCTGGTATAAAAGGACTGTTCCATTGCGTCCAAAGCGTATGTTTCAATCACAAACACTTTTATTTTCACCTGAAAAAGTTTCTGTTTGGCCAAGATACGACCATTTCAGTCAAATCTAGAGGTATAAAGCCTGAATACGCCATTTTAAAATTTTTGCAGAGTATTATTTTGGTTTTATATTATTTGTTTCCAGGTTGTTACTCTTTTAGATATGCGTGTGTTCTTTTCCCCGCGCCCTGTGCGATCTCGGCAAATCAGAAACATATAGGAAAAGGTGCATTTTTCGGGTAAGCTAACCAAGATCTAACCCTTGTTGTCATTGAGAAGCGAATTTTTTTTCTTGTGTGAAAATAGTTTTTTTGAGCACGCTCTCCAAGGTCGTCTTCAACAACAACAAAAACAACAACAACACAAATCCTCTTTCTAAACAATACAATATGTTTTGCTAAACCATTTGGTTAAAAATTGCCTTATTAAGTAAGAGGTCTTGAGTTCAAGTCTCTCTTTTTGTTATTTTTTTTGAAAACATTCATGCCCAAATTGTAAAGTGTATTTCACTTCAAGTATACAAGTGAATCGCTATAAGTAGCTTTAATATTTTATTTTAGAGTTATTTATTTTTCATGCAACTTTTATTTTATAAATTAACTTCATTGTAAAAGTGATCCCCATTTGTCTTTATAAAAGTGGGTCACTTCATAAAACAACTTACACCACCATGTGGTCCTTTGGTTACCATTTATGCCTTTTTTAAAAGGGGAATAAATTTCACATCTGAAGTCCGTTTTTAGTGCCATTTTTTTAAACCACCTATTTTTTTTAGATCTTTCCATTCAGATCATCAGTTTTAGTTTTTAAATCCATATTATCTACATATTTCATATGGCTTCTTCCAGTAATCTTTTGCTTGCCAACACCAACTAATTCCAATGGAAATCTCATATGGAGGATTTATTAATAAGTAAAGACTTGTACCAGATTACCTTGGGAAAGGAAAAATAACCCACCGATGATGATAAGAAAGTCAAATGAGCTAATAGGAGTGACGAAGCATGTGGACTAATCGTAATTTCCATCTCTCATGATTTAAGGTTCCACCTTAAAGAAATTGATGACCTCGATGAAGCTTGGGAAAAGATTGAATCTGTGTTTGGTAAATTCAATATTATTCAAGCACAACAGTTAACAAATCAATTACTGACTTTATTTCCAAGTGATTTTTCTTGCATTGGAGATTATCTATCTCAGTTTAAAACACTCAGAATTTTATGTGAATAATGTGAGATAAAGATGGAGGAAGAGCATTGCATCTTTCTTATTATTTCTAAGCTAGGTAGTGCATATTCTGTGTTTGTGTCTACCTTTTATGCCATGAGAAAGGATCTAGGGAAAGCTTATCAAAAACCCACGCTTGAGTCCTTTTGTGTTGCTTTGATTAGAGATGAATCTAAGCCTGTACAAATTGGAGTGATCACCACTGTAGGTACCTCCAACAAAGCCTTAGTCGCCCAACAAAAAGATAAACCCAAGAATCCCAAGAAGCAACATCCTTGCTACACCAACAAGAAACATAAGGGTCCCAAACCCACTCAGACAACTTCAGCTCCTAATGGTGACAAAGGAGCAAAATATAAAAATAAGAAGATTGATAGACATTGAAACTTTTGTGATAAAGATGGTCATGATGAGTCCAAATGTTTCAAGAATATGGAAGCTTTAGAAGCAACGATGAAGAAGCAAAACATCATTATTGATTCTACTACTTTATCTTCTTCTCATGGACATGCACTTTCTGCTTTTGGTTTCTCCTTCAATACAACTTCTACTTCTTCTTCTGATGAGTGACTTATTGATTCTGGAGCATCTTATCATATGGCTAAGGAGAAAGACATATTTTATTCTCTAAATGAATGTAACACCAAGAAAATATTTGTTGGTGATGATAGATCTCTTAGTGTTGTGGTATATGGAACAATTCAAGTAGATAATGGTCATTTCAATGATGTATTATCTGTTCCAAGTATTTCTTGCAACCTTCTATCAGTATATCAAATCACTCATTCAAGTGAAGGTAAAATCGTAAAGTTTTCACCTCACCAAGTTGTAATCAAGGATCTGAAAGATCCTAAACATGTTCTTGCAACTAGAATTACTGATGATATTACCAGGTTGTACAAGTTTGAAAACTTTGGGTCGTCATATTTTTCATCAGTTTTTGTTGCTCATAGTGATGACTTGAACAAACTTTGGCATGAGAAGTTTTGTCATCTAAATTATCACTCATTGCAACAACTATGTAATCAACAAATGGTGAATGAACTTCCTCATGTTTCACGTAGAGATGGTGTTTGTGCCGGTTGTGTTCTCGACAAACATCATCGAGACATTTTTGACAAATGTGCCTCTTGGCATGCCTCGAGCCCTTTGCAGCTTGTTCACAGTGATTTGTTTGGTCCACTTTCTACTCCTTTTTTTGGGTGCAAGTATTTCTTAACTTTCATTGATGACGTTTCCAAATGTACTTGGGTTTACTTATTAAAATTTAAGAGAAAAGTTTTTGACAATTTTTTGGCCTACAAGGACCTTGTAGAAAAGTAATCTGGACATCAAATTCAAAGGTTAGAACATATAATGGAGGCGAATATGTGAACAATAATTTTACGAGTTACTGCACTACACATGGCATCAAAATGAAACACATTGTTCCATATACACCACAACAAAATGGTGTTTCTGAGAGAAAGAACCACACATTAAAAGAAATGGCTAATTGTATGATCCAATCTAAGAGATTAAATCTACAGTATTGGGCGGAAGCGATCAATTGTGAAAATTACATAGTAAATCAAACTCACACAAAGGCTCTTAAAAGTATAACATCAGAAGAAGCTTGGACTAAAATTAAACAAGATGTAAGTCACTTCTGTGTATTTGGAAGTATAGCATGGGTTCACATTCTTGATGAGAAAAGGAAAGCATTGCAGCCTAAAAGTGAGAAGTGTATATTTGTTGGTTATTCTGAAGATATCAAAGGTTATCGACTTCTTCAACCACATTGTAATGAAATTATTATTAGAAGAGATGTTAAATTTTATGAAAATATCTTGGCCTGGGAGCCTAATTCGACGATTGTGCCTTCTTCGGCCTATGAGCCATCTTCGACATTTGTGCCTTCTTCTGTTCCTATTCTGGTTTATTCTTCAGATGATGACAATGAGGATGAAAATCCACCTCTGCCTACTCACCTTCCTACAGATGATTCCTTTGAACCTGAACCAACACCAACTCCTCTTCTTCCTAGATGGGTTCATTCAACACAAGAAACATGTGGTGATCTTGTCGGTGATCCTGCAGATCAGCGCCAGACACGTTCACAGTTCTAGCGAGCCTCTTCTCTTTTGGATCAAGTTTCAGAGACTCATGATCCAGATACATTTGCAGAAGCTTCAAGTCATCCAGATTGGGATACAATAATGAATGAAGAGTATCGTTATTTAATGAAAAACGATACTTGGGATCTTGTACCTCTTCCAAAAGGAAGAAAACTTGTCAGATGTAAATGGGTCTACAGAACTAAGTATGCATCAGATGGAAGTGTTGAAAGAAGCAAGGCTCATTTAGTTGCCAAAGGATTTTTCCAAGTTGAAGGAATTGACTATAATGAAACCTTTGCCCCTGTAGCCAAAATGAATTCCATTTGTCTTGTTCTTGCCCTTGCTGCCTCACATAAATGAGAGGTCCATCAGATGGATGCTAAATCCGCCTTCTTGCACAAAGATTTTCAAGAAGAAATCTACATGGAACAACCTCTTGGATATGTCCAGAATGAATCTATCCTTGTTTGTTGCCTTAAGAAATATCTTTATGGTTTTAAGAAAGCTCCCCAAGCTTGGTATGCAAAAATGGACAACTTTCTTATTGACACCGGATTCTCTAGATTCCATTCTGATCCTAATGTCTATACCAAGAAAATAGGAAGCCATCTCATAATCCTTTTCCTTTATGTTGATGATCTTATCCTTACTGGTAGTGACTCAAAACTTTAAACCATATGAAAACCAACATTAAGAAGAAATTTGAAATGACAGACTTAGGATTTTTGCACTATTTTCTTGGCATCCAAGTTTTGCAAACCAATGAAGGATTTTTTCTTTCCCAGTCTAAGTATGCTTGTGACCTTTTTCATCACTTTCACATGGACAATTGTAAACTAGCCCCTTCTCCCTTCCAGTCTAGAGTCAAACTTATTGCCACTTGTACTTCTCCCAAAGTTGATGCCACCTTGTACTATCAGTTAGTTGGTAGCCTCTTATACTTGACTCATACCCATCCTGATCTTTCCTTTGTTGTTGGTGTTGTTTCCCGGTATATGCAAACACCCCATGAAAGCCATTGGAAAGAAGCTAAAAGGATACTTCTCTATGTCCATGGTAAAATTCAGTTAAGGATACATTACAGTTCAGGGGGGACTCCTTTATTGGTTGGTTTCACTAATTCAAATTGGGTCAGTGACCCTGATGATAGTAAGTCTACTGCAGGTTATGTTTTCAGCCTTGGTTCAGGACCTATCACTTAGGCCTGTAAGAAACAACATGCTATTGAACTTTCTTCAACAGAAGAAAAGTACCGAGAAATGATAAATACAAGTCAGGAAGCCTTGTGGCTTCGTCAGATCCTTTCAGAGTTTGGATTTCAGCAACAACATCCGACCAACCTTTGGTGCGACAATCAGAGTTCCATCAAGCTCGCCAAAGACCCAATTCAACATCATCGCAACAAACACATCGAACTACACATGTACTTCATCATAAATATCATTCATGATCAAGTTATTGAAGTGCTATTTTTCCCTACAGAAGGTCAAGTTGCAGACATTTCCACTAAGTCTCTTACAGAAGCAAAGTTTTCCAAACTTCGATCTATGTTAGGAGTTCAGGAAGTTGTCATTAAGGGGGGATAGGATCTAATGCCCCCTTCCTTCTCCTATTGTGTCAACATTGTAAATCCTTCAATCCTATCCCAAGTTGTTCTTAAGGGGGGATGTTAGGATATTTAGACACTTAGGAGTTAGTTAAGATCTACTTGTTCTAAATGTGTTGTTAGGTAAAAGTGTGTTTCTTTAATATGCATTAGTATGCATTTGTAGTTAGGAAATCCGACAGTCATGATATGTTCCGAACATAGAGTGATCCGACGGTTCATATTATCCTCGATCTTAAAGACCATTGATCCATGGCTTAACACCCGATTGGTCAATGATATCTATTTAAAGAGCATGGAGGGTAATTTTCCAATGATTTATTGTGGGAAAATCTCTTGTAAAATCTCTTTATAATATTTTTCTTTTGCATTAATAAACTGCTCCAAGTGGCCGCGTTGGCTGGGGTCGTGGATGTTTCCCAGTAAGGGTTTTACCACGTCAAAACATTGGTGTGTTGATCTTTTATCTAGTTGTGAGAGTGGTTACTGAAGGTGTTCGTCCTCTGTTGGAATACATGTGTTTTCAAACAAAATAATATTTGCAAGAAAATATCTGGTAGGTAAGAACATTGTATCTGGGATCATATAAAAGTATTATACAACAGATGAGAGGACATTTTATTGCACTTCAAGATATATATAATCTTGAAAGAAGTATGACATCAAATTTAAAAAGGTCTAGGGAGAAGTTAGGAGATACTATTTAGATCGCCAATGATTTTATAAAATTCTTAAGAAGATCTAGAGCCTTTGGAAATCAAAGACATAACTACTTTTTATCATGGATGTAAGTATAATAAATGTTAAACATAGTTTGATAACATCAGTTCAGAACAAATGTCAAGTAGTTCTATAGTTTGGTCATCATTTCATAATTATATTTTTAGAAGAATTTGAACTTGGGCTCTCTACTCCATGGAATGAGAAAATAATATTTTCCCCACTGAAAATTATGAAGAAGATCTTGAGAAGGAAGGGTCAAATCATGAACAATTTGACGATACAAGTGGTCAAATAAGGGGAATGGTTATTTATGAGAAGTCATCTAATGATTTCATGTTATTCGGTATTCTAAAAAATATTCAGAAAAACCTACCCCCTACATGTTATGATTTATACATAGAATTAGACATTGATCGATGCAAGATGTTCATGTACCAAATTCTAGAAGGGAATGAATGGCAGAAAATAAAAAGGTTGAGAAACAAAACTCCCTTATTAACTCCTACTTCTACTTCAGATCACATGATAACACCAATTTCCATGTCAGTGACAATATCAACAATGGAATCAACATCAGCACATGTTTCCATGTCAGCAGGGACACATAAGCAAAGAAATAAAAAGAACATGTAGATAAACGAGATAAAATGATATTCCAAGACATTTTTCTCTAAATATAGATACAATTATTTCATAACAGAATTGAAACAATCAAAGGAAAAATATAAAAGCAAGAGAAGAGCTCAGGGTTTGGTATCATTTCTAGGCTAATAAATGCACCTGATTCACACAGTCTATTTGGTCATTGAATGTCTCAAAGGTGGTTTTATGAACCTATTTTTTATTTGTCATGAATGATTAATCCCCTGTTTGAACAACTTATTATAATAGTTTATTTTATTTATTCCGAAGAACTTCAAGCTTTCAAGTTAAAAATATTTTTTAGTATTTAATCTTAAGAAAACATGGTTTTGTAACCATTCAAATCTTTGAATACAATGAAAATCTTGTTATTTTTTAACTTAATGACTTATATTATTATGACCATTGGATCTATATATTGATGTTTTAATTTCCTTTATTTCATTTTCATATTTATCATATTTACTATTGAAGTGTGATTAGGTAGATGAATAATCATTCATACAATATGAACATTTTTTATATATTTTTATTTTCTAGTTCTATTTTTTATTTTTGGCATGTTATTCTTATGAAGTAGACAATGCCTTAAGAAAATATCTTTAGAATAATTAGCTCTTACTCCGTTCTTTTGTTTCTGTTTATATTAATCTTTAGTGTTGGTTAAATGAGAATAGGGTTCCCTTTGTGTAAATCATTACATTCATTTATTAAACAATTTTGAACTTTTTTTTTTAGTTATTTTCCATCAATTATTTCAAGTCCTATACTTGGAATTAGTATGATTCTTCAAGTTTATTTGAAGAACCTTTAAATATAAAATATTTGCAATCAAGAGGGTTACCCCTCAGGCTACTAGAATTTTTCACGTATTTTGTATTTTAAAGAGGGAAGGAATTTTTTCCTTCATAAATATCCTTTGCCATGTTCTTCTTATTAGAATAGTCTCATAACAACATGCATTTTGGCACCATTGTTGGGGACGAAGTTTGAGTGGGAAATTACAATAGAATTTTTTTTCCTTGTAGTGAACAAGATTTAAACAACAAATGTTTGGGTTTAAACGAATAAATCAGGACGAAGTTTGAGTTTCTTTCTCCGGGAAATTACAATAGATTTTTTTTTTCTTGTAGTGAACAAGATTTAAACAACAAATGTTTGGGTTTAAACGAATAAATCACTATAACGATATTTTCACCAAGCAACTCCACTTATCACACTCGAAGGAAGTAGCATACTTACAAGGTTTAATCCTGATCATGAGGAATTATAGTGTATTTACACCCTAAAAAAGTACTTTCAGAAGTGAACAAACATCAACGAGGTGGTTCATAAACATTATTTATTCCTAGTATTGAAAATATTTCAATTCCTGAAAGTGAATTTTATGAGCATTTGGATCCTTCTAAAATTGTTGTAAAAGGTGAAACTTCTTGGTCTAGTGGTAGTAAATCATCTCCTATCTTTCGCTCAAATTTTTTTTGGTCGAAAACCAAATTCCTTTTAAGTTAAAGAATTAATTAAAGAATATGTTATGGATGGGTTAGTTGGTGGAAGACGAGTAGGGGGAGACTCAACCTCCACCTCCTCAGGTAAATACTTGGGTAGACGTTAGGTACACACCTATTGTTCTCCCACAAAACCTTCATGATATTTAAAAATTCTTCATAAATTCAATGGTGAAAATGGGATATTTGCAAAAGATCATCTTGTATCTTTCCAATATTGTACAAACAATTTATCTATTGAATATGAGGATGTATATATGCATATTTTTTTTCAAATTTTAGAGGGTGACACTAGGAAATGGTTTAGGAATCTAACCCCAAATTCAATTGATGTCTGGAAGTGTTACAAATTACTTTTATGAATTAATGGAGAGAAAAAAGGGACCACCAATATTATTTGACTAAATTTTCAATATTAAAGAAAAAGAGCAATGAATATTTTTTTAAGTCTAATAGATATTTCAATAAGGTACACAATAGGATTCCTTCTACTATTAGACCCTCTCTAGCAGGAAATAAAGTCACATATGCAATTTCTTATGATCCTGGTTTTTATTTAATGTTAATGGAGAGGAGGTATATTAATTTAGATCAAATGCAAAGTGATGCAGTTGA
>JASDQU010101860.1:196179-206732 GCA_032191745.1 Picea mariana
TCATATTCATTCTTGAAGACCAACTAAAACTGAGCAGGAACTTGGTTTATTTCTGGTTACTCCCTTTGTTAACATGTATGCAGGATTCTGGCTAGTGTGTATCTTTTCCAACTTCAAATGTCCATCTTCCAAGACATAACGTATGAAATGGTACCTGAGATGTATATTCTTAGTATTCAAATGGAAGGTTGAGTTCTTTGCAAGATGAATGGCACTCTCACTATCACAATACAATCTTTTATTTTCTTGCTTCTTTCCCAATTCCATCATAAACCTCTCTAACCAAATCATATCTTTACTAGCCTCTGTAGCAGCAACATACTCTGCCTCTGTTGTTGAAAGTGAAAAAACCTTTTGCAGTTTTGAAATCCAACTTACTGTTGTTCGACCTATAGTAAAAACATACCCTGTGGTGCTCCTCCTGCTATCTTTATCACCTGCCATATTTGAATCAACATATCCCTATAGAACAATGTCTCAACCTCCAAAACATAATGCATGAGTAGAAGTACCTCTCAAATACCTGAGAATCTACTTTACTGCCTCTCAATGTTCTTTACCTGGATTGTTCATATACTTTCTCACAGTTCCCACTGCATGTGCAATATCTGGCCTTGTGCAAACCATCACATACATCAAGCTTCCAACTGCTGATGAATAAGGAACCCTGGACATGTATTCTATCTCCTCCCGTGTCTTTAGACACCTTTCCTTAGTTAATTTGAAATGGTTGGCCAAAGGTGTACTAATTGGTTTTTCATTCTGCATTCTAAACCTCTCCAACACCTTCTCTATGTACTCACCCTAAGACAATGTCAATTTGCAATTTTTCCTATCTCTTGTTATTCTCATACCAAGGATTTTCTTTGTAGCACCCAAATCCTTCATTGCAAATGAATTAGCTAATTTATTCTTGAGCACATTTATATCCTTCATATTAGACCCTGCAACAAGCATGTCATCTACATACAATATCAAGATAATATAGCATCCATTTTCTAGCCTTTTAAAATAAACACAGTGGTCAGAATGGCATCTACTATAACCTTACTCTGTCATAAACATGTCAAACTTCAAATACCACTGCCTTGTTGCTTTCTTTAGGCCATACAAGATCTTCTTCAACCTACATACCAAATTCTCCTTTCCTTTGACCTCATACCCCTATGGCTGCTGCATATAAATATCTTCCTCCAAATCCCCATGAAGAAAATATGTTTTTACTTCATTTTAGTGTCTACATGCATTGCCTCTTCATAACATTCTGGTTCACCAGAATCAGTCAACAATAAATAACACAATGACGAAGAGTATCGTTCAAGGGGTCTACTTAACCTAGTAGATATTCTAACAACACTTGCAGAAGTTTGAGGTACCTACCGATCCTGTTGTTGTACATTTTGATTTTCTGGTACCTTTGGAGTTTCTTTTTTTAGTAATCTCATCAAACACTGTGTATTCTAGTTTTTCTTTTTCTTGTATCTTTCCTTGCAACTGATCTTTGTACATGAAATTCTCATTGAATATGACATCTCTACTCCTAATGATTTTGTGATTTTCATAATCCCATAAGCGATAACCAAAATCATTAACACTGTATCTAATAATGGTACACTTCTTGGATTTTGAATCAAGCTTTTTTCTATTTTCTTTATCAATATGGACAAATGCTTCACAACCAAAAGTATTCAAAAAAGAATAGTTTACCTTTTTACCTATCCATGCCTCCTCTGGAATTCCACCATCCAAAGAGCTTGAAGGTCCTTTGTTTATTAAGTAAACAACAATATATACAACATCTGCCTAGAACTGTAAGGGAAAACCAACACGCAATCTCATACTCCTTGCACGCTCCATGATTGTCATGTTCATCCTTTCCAACACACCATTTTCTTGTGGTGTTCCTGTAACTGTCTTCTCTCTACGAATCCCATGGTATGAAAAATAATCATCAAACTCCTTGCTGCAATATCCACCTCCATTGTCTGATTTGAGACACTTCAACCTTTTTCCTGTCTTGTTCTCAACCAAAGCTTTCCATTTCTTAAAAGTATCAAAAGCATCAAATTTTTGTCGAATGCAATAAATCCAAGTTTTTCTAATTGCAGCATAAATAAAAGTAACATAATAATGAGAGATACCAAGATATGATACTTGAGCTTTTCCCCACACATCTGTATGCACAATCTCTAACCTTTCATGCTTCTTTTCTTTTCCGACTCTAAGAAATTTGACTCTCTTTTGTTTTCCATAAACACAATGCTCTCAAAAATCTAGATCAATTTGTTTAAGATCTGACAACAAATTTATTTTGTGAAGTATCTACATCCCCTTCTCACTCATGTGTCTAATCATATGATGCCACAATGTTGTATCCACTCCTGTAGAAGCTAATGAGATAAAAGAGTTAGTATTAGTAGTACATAAATACAATGTACCTACCTTCTCTCCTTTTTCTATCACCAATTATCCTTTGGTGACCTTCCACACCTTATATGTAAATATGGATATACAACCCTCACTTTCCAACTACCCTGTTGAAATTATATTTTTCCTTAGATCTGGAACATGTCTTACCTCTTTCAAAAACTATTGGTTTCCATTGCTTTGCTTTATTTTTACCTTTCCCATTCCAAAAAAATTTCATGGTGCATCATCAGCCAAATGAACCTGTCCAAAATCACCTTGAACATAATCTAGAAAATGTTTCCTATGGGGTGTGGCATGAAATGAAGCCCCCGAATCTACTACCCAAGACAAAAGAGTCAATATTAGTAGATAACGAGATAAAAGAGTCAGTATTAGTAGTACATAAATACAATGTACCTACCTTCTCTCCTTTTTCTATCACCAATTATCCTTTGGTGACCTTCCACACCTTATATGTAAATATGGATATACAACCCTCACTTTCCAACTGCCCTGTTGAAATTATATTTTTCCTTAGATCTGGAACATGTCTTACCTCTTTAAACAACCATTGGTTTCCATTCCTTTGCTTTATTTTTACCTTTCCGATTCCAAAAAATTTTCATGGTGCATCCTCAGCCAAATAAACCTGTCCAAAATCACCTTGAACATAATCCAGAAAATGTTTCCTATGGGGTGTGGCATGAAATGAAGCCCCCGAATCTACTACCCAAGACTCAGGAACATTATCTATAGAAAGAATCAAAGCATCTTGTAACACATCACCTGTTAAATTTGCTTCCTGATTTTTCTTCTGCTGTCCATCTCTTTGTTTCTTTGGAGCTCTGTAGTCTTTCTTCAGATGTTATTTCTTCCCACAATTCCAACACTCTATATTTCCAAGTATGGATTTGGATCTTCCCTTCCTAGAATTCCCACGATTTCCTGAGCCCTTTCCTCTATCCTTTTTTCTTCCCCTGTTCTTCATGTTCAACGCATTATCTGATGTATCACCTATGCTTTTCTGTCGCATTTCCTTGCTAAGGATAACACCAACAACATCATCAAGTTTTAAAGTATTTGAACCAGAGACAGGGTTACTTACATCCATGACCAAGCCGTTCCAACTTTTTGGCAATGAGCACAAGATTAGAAGAGCCCTGACCTCATCATCAAAGTCTACTTTTATATAACTTAGTTTATTAGTAACCTTATTAAATTCATTTAAATGATCTGCAAAAGACCCACCTTTAGACATCGTCATATTAAATAGTCTATTCATTAGAAATACCTTATTGGACGTTGAGGGTTTTTCATACAATTTAGCCAATGCGTCCATCAGCTCCTTCATTTTCTTTTCTTTCGAAATATTGAAAGCCACCATGGATTCCAGGTTCATATGTATCATTCCTAGAGCCTTTCTGTCAAGAATCTCCCATTCTTCTTCCTTCATGGTCGTTGGATTCTTTGTTATTCTACCTAATGGTAGGAATAGATCCTTCTGATATAAATAATCTTCCATCTGCTTCTTCCATAACTGGTAGTTTTGGCCATTAAATTTCTCGACCCTAAACTTTCCATCTTCTGCCAATGCTCCCACTCGAACCAGGAACCCTCTTTTCCTGCGAGTTACCTTTCTCTCTAATACAAGTTGTTCGAAAAAACAGTATCGTAGAGCAATAAAATAAAACAAATGAAGAAATAAAACACCAAATATACACAATACAATAGAGACACAGATAGACATGGTTCACCCAGTGTGGGCTACGTCCACCAGAGAAATTTCCAGGTCCTTCCTTTATTATTATCCAGCAAATGAAGGGATACAACCTACAACACACCCATTGTAACTTCCTCTTCTTTCTCTCACAGTCTCCTCTCTCGGAATACAATATTCACAATGATACATAGCCGCATTACATTTCCCTCATAAAAGAGGTTTGCCTTCTAGAGAAAAAAACCATAACATAACTTGTACCGTAAGATCTATGACCTTATAATGAACGGTCCAGATTTACAATGAAATTACAATATACATTTACAAGGCAATTTTTCCTTCGGGGGCTTCGTCCATGAACCCTCGTCGGGGGCTTGCTTGCCCCCAAACCCCGCAGAGGGGTAAGCCCCCCCCTCCTCCCCTCACACTCCCCCATGTGGAGTGTACATTCTTCTGGGGTGTAAAGTCTTCATGGGGTATACACACAGCTGAAAACAAAGACCTCTGAATTAGGAAGATAATCAGGCTCCACAACCAATAATATAAGTACTGTTGATGAACATAAATTGATCAAGATATATAAATATTTACCTTCGGAATATAAAATCAAATACATTGAAATCTTCAAGCAATCTAGTGATATTTTTGAATGGATCTATAAATATATAAAAACCTATGACACAAAAATCATTGATCATAAAATTCCCCTCAAGGAAGGAATAAAACAATTATATAAATATTAAGGCTAGTAAATCCCTACTCTTGCCTTTGATAGAAAAGGAAATAAAGAAGTTGTTAGATGAAGAAATCATTATTCATTTACGATATTCATAATGGGTATCTAATTTAGTCCTTGTTATAAAGAAAAATGGTGAGATTCATTTGTGTGCAGATTTTAGAAATATTATTAGGTCTTCTTTAAAGGAAAATTGTCCTTTACCAAATATGGATCACATTATAAAATAAAGGTAGCTCGTTCTCAAAGGATTTCAAATATGGATGGGTTCTTAGGATACAATCAGGGGGCTATGAGTAGTGAAGACACATTTAAAACTCCTTTCACTACTCCATGGGGTACATTTATGTATGAAAAAATGCCTTTCGAACTAATGAATGCAAAGGAAACATTCCAAAGATAATTTGATATTGATTTTTCTAAGGAAAATGATAGATTTATTGTTATTTATCTAGATGATATGACTACATTTTCAAAAACAGAAAAAGAAGACATAAACCATTTACAACACATTTTCAAAAAATCCAAGCAATATGATTTATCTTTAAATCCTAAAAAATATTTATTTTTGATAACACAAGGGAAGTTGTTAGGCCACATTGTGTCTAAATATGGAGTGAAAATTGATCCCCAAAGCGCTCAATCCATTCAAAGTTTAAATTTTCCAAGACATAAAAGGCAGGTACAATCTTTCTTAGGGAAAATAAATGTCTTAGGAAGACTCATACCAAATTTTGTTGAAATAGTTAAAGAAATAACTTGAATTCTTAAAAGGGGGGTTGTGATTAAGTGGATTGGGGAAACAAGATCTCGTTTTCAACAAATTAAAAGATCCTTATGGGAAGTACCTATTCTCATAATCCCAAATTATAAAAAATAGTTTATAATTTTCTCATTTTCCTTAGATCACACTATTGCAACAATGTTGTTGCAAAAGAATCATGAAGGATTTGAATAACCAATAGCCTTTTTTAGAAGATCTCTACATGATATTGAGTTGAAATACAAAATCATGGAAAAACAAAGTTTTTCTTTGCTCAAATCTTTAAAATAATTTAGAAATTATGTGTGACATTCTAAACTAATTTCTTATGTTCCACATGTGGTTGTAAAAGAGATTATTGGGAAATGATATTGTGATGGAGGTAGAGGAAAATGGATAGAAAAAATTCAAGATTTTGACATGGAAATTAAACCAACAAAACTTATAAAGGGTCAAGCCTTAACTAAATTAATGGTTGAGTCAAACTTTAAAACTTTTGGAATGAATGAGCTTAATGTTGAATTTCCTATTGAGGATTGCCCTGTTTATGAAAACTCACAATTGTATGAAATAATTGAATCATTGGAAACATATCAACATATTGCAAAAAAAAAAAAATGAAAACATATTGGCACACATATATTATTTATTTCTTGAAACATTTAGAATCCTCTAAACACTTAGGAAAATTCCAGTCTAGATCATTAAAATTGAGATCCATTAAGTGTTGCATACTCAATGATAAATTATATTGGAAATATCCAAGTGTTGTTATTCTTAATTCTGTCATAGAAGAACAAAATGAAAATATAATAATTCAACACCATAATGGAGTATGTGGTGGACATTTTGCACGGAGAGATATTTCTTATAAAATATTAAGAAGTGGATTTTACTGGCCATCCCTATTCACTTACGTGAACACTAAAGTAAGGGCTTGTATTGAATTTTAGTTATTTTCTGGTAAACAAAAGTTTCCATCCCTTCCTTTGAATCCAATTAGATTTCATGCACCTTTTCAACAATGGGGACTAGATTTGATTGGAGAAATAAACCCACCCTCTAGTATCCATCACAAATGGATCTTAACATCCACTGGTTACTTTAGTAAGTGGGTGGAAGCAATTCCAATAAAGAAAGCAATATATTCAGTAGTAATTAAATTTCTCGAGAAGAATATTTTATCCAGATTTGGTTACCCAAGAAAATTAATTACTGAAAATGAAAAATATTTCTCGTCTTCTACCATGATTAATTTATTCCAAAATTTCAATATCTTTCTTGGTCATTCAACTGCTTATTACCCTTAGGGTAATGGGTTAGTTGAGTCCTCAAATAAAAATATTTTTACAAACATTAAAAGGACATTATCTGAAAAAAAGAGAAACTAGGATTCTCAATTAATATAGCATTATGGGAAGATAGGATCGATACTAAAATATCAATCAATACATGATCCATTTGGATGTTGGTGGCCTCCCACCTATTCCAACTAGCTCATTTTGGTAGTTTGACAGTTTTTTCGTATTTTTCGGGTCCCCGACTTTCGGGGCCATTTTGAGGCCCTAAACAACGTTTGTAGGGATAAGCATAGTTAGATTATACACAAATTTAGAGTTTGATGAAAAAATGTGTAGTCCTTAGATATAAATTTCAAATGGGATATCGTGTGCTTAAAATGAAGATCATATGCAAAATTTATGATCCTGGGAAGTTGATGTACTAACTTACCCCAACAGGGCCCCCATGACTTTTGGCGATTCATCTCCTAGGGTTAGATTTTTGGATGTCTATGGTTTTGGAATTCTTGTTAATTGTTAAAAAGTCTTGGATAGCCTCATTGTAATGATCTTCTTGCGAATGAGTGCAATCGTCACATCTCTTCTTAGAGATAAGCCACCACCATTCTAGAAAGCTTGTTTTCAGTCTGCATTTTACAGTTTCAACATATTTCCTTATTGAATAGAAACCAATTTTACTGTATGTTTGTTATCATTCCATGTGATTCTATGTTAAGAATAATAATAATCTGTATTCATTTCGTTTTGCTCATAAAATCCAAATCAGTGGTATCGAAGTGGTCTACTCCTTGTCGTTCTTAATGCATGTCCCCAACGAGGTAAGGGTACAAAGAATTGGGTCTCGAGCTTGTTTCTCTTGAGGAAAAAATATCTCGCACACCCAGGCAACCTCTCATGGCGGGAGAAAAGAAAGATGATGAGACATGATATCTTTTCAAAATGTTGCTTGAGGAATCTATCACATAACAGAGGAACGATATGATGGATAGTTTTGCACAAATCCTTCAACGACTACCAACAGATGATGCATCTTCCTTGAGTGGAGGTTCCTCCCCCTTCAAGGTACAAATAAAATTTGATATTGCTATATTTTAAGGTCAGATAGACGCAGATGCTATAGACAAATGGTTGAATCTACTAGATGGGCATTTTTTTGTCCATAACTTTTCGAATAGACAAAATATTACTTTTGTGCTCCTCAAAGTAATTCCCCATGTCAAATATTGGTGGGGAAATTTCTGTGAGCAAAAGGAAACAGAGGAACCCTCATTATTTACAGTCACATTCACCTCTAAGTCCTTTAGGGATGTTATTAAGGAACAATACTACCATGTCGGAAGCTATGACGACATGTATACAAAATGGACCACACTGCAGTGAGAAAGAGACCAAGAAGTGCCAGAGTTCACAAATATCTTCCATACCTTGTGCACCAAGTTGGGTATCAAATATTCTGAGCGATATCTGGTGCTCAAGTACCGCGGTGGTATACATAGACACATCCAGGCCAAAATGGAGTTTATGGACATCTCTTTCTTGGGCGTGGCCTATCGATATGCTGTCAAAATCGAGCAGAAGCTTAAACAAAAGACGTGGAAATTTGGGCCTCAGAACCCCTCACAACAAAATAAGGGAAGCCCCAACCCAAAGAACAAAGGAAAAATCAAATATGGACAACATTAGGACAGCTAGGCTAAGCCGCAAGCAAAAAGCACACCGGAAAAACAAAGAAAGATACCGGGAAGTGGTGTGACTTCCATAAGAGCCCCTGGCATAACATTGTTGATTTCCGCTCAAAAAAATCGCTGGTGGATGAGGTGAAAGCCTCTGAATCAGATTTGGGTCTTGAATCTAAGTCATAACAATAAAGGGGGAGATAGATTATTGACGTGGAACCCAGTGCCACCGTTGTGACCACCAAGATCCATCCTGGTGAACCAGAAGAACCAGAGGAAGGTGAGCGCCTCTTTCATTGACATATGTGGGTGAAAGGCATCCCACTACACTTCATAGTTGATAGTGGTAGCTAGAAGAAGCTAATCTCAACACAAGTTTCCAAACAACTAGCCCTGTTGACAACACCGCACTTGCAACCCTACACCATTGGATGGCTCCACCAAGGAAGTGGTCTCTGCATCAACCAACAGTGTCGCATGTCGTACATCATCAAGCCCTTCGAAGATGAGGTAATGTTTGATGTTTCTCAACTTGAAGTTTGTAATTTTATTTTGGGCCAACCTTATTTATGGAAACTTCATGTTGTATATGAGTCTAGGCCTCGCAGTGTTATTATTACTTTGAACATGAAATTGTACAGGATACCCAAGGTAGTCCCACCTAGTGGTATATACTTGATCTCTGCCAAGCAATGCAGGAAGGTCATCTCTCATACCGGGAAGTTTGTTTTCTTCGTGATTCGCTCTTAGAGTGAGATAAATATTGCAGCCACATCCAGGGCCTCTGCGACCGACCTCTCCACATAGCAAAAGAAAGTGGACAATGTCATGGAAGAATACACATATATCTTTGCCTCACTTACTGGGGTAGCTATGCACTATCAAGTCAAGCATCCCATCCATATGATCCCTGATGCACCGCTGCCCAATGGGGTAGTCTACCATCGCTCTCTATTAGAAAATGAGGAGATCAAGCGATAGATCCAAAAATACAAGGGGCACATCCATCCCAACTCATCATCTTGTGGGAGCCCAATCATGCTGGTGTAGAAGAAAGACGAGACCTGGCGACTTTTCATTGATTACTGGGCCCTGAATAAAATCATAGTTAGTAAGTGGTACCCGATTCCCTGAATCGACGATCTCATTGATTAGCTCAAGGGGGCCAAATACTTCTATAATATTTATCTGAAGTCTGGATACCACGAGGTCCCAATAGAATATAAAAATGTATGGAAGACAACCTTCAAGTCAAAATAAGGTCTTTTTGAATGGCTGTTCATGCCCTTTGGTTTGACAAATGCTCCGACAACTTTCATGCGGATGATGGATGATATCCTGTGACCTTTCATCGATAATTTTGTAGTGGTGTATCTATATGACATCCTCATCTACAACAAGACCTGGGTGAAACACTTGCAGCATATTCATAAGGTGATTCACACCATACGACATCAAAAGATATATGCCAACTTGGATAAATGCTCCTTCATCATGGACATGGTCCAGTACCTAGGATACATCGTTGATCATCATGGTGTGCATGTCGATCCAACGAAGATTCAGGTCATCCGTGACTGACCAGCCCCAACCACACTCATTGAGCTTCAAAGCTTCTTGGGCCTTACCATTTTCTATCGCAGGTTTGTGTTGGGATTCTCCCATATTGCATGGGCCCTGAGCCAAGTAACCAGGGGTGGTGGTAAAGAAAAAATTGTGTGGGGCTTGTCCCAACAACAAGCATTCGATGATTTGAAGCAACACTTGTGCTCGGCCCCAATAATTTCATTACTGGACCTGCAACAACCCTTTGAGATCGAGACATATGCTTCAAACTATGTTGTGTGTGCAGTTATCACTCAACACGACCACCCTGTGGTATATCATAGTGAGACACTATCATATTTCGTTCATAAGTATCCTACTTACAACAAATAAATGCTGTCCATTG
>JASDQU010101860.1:206752-235607 GCA_032191745.1 Picea mariana
GTTTGCAGATGCTTTACAATCTGAAATTAAAAGAAAATATGACCTTATACCTCAACCAAACAAACAACCAACATCACCCAAGGTTACAAAAGATAAACAAGATGTTGGGAAAAACAAGCAACAAAAGAATGATGAAGTAGGGATTTCTTCCTAAGGAAAACTGAATGAAAAAGATAAGGAACAACTTAATCTTACTACTATTCCATTTTGTTTAAAAAATTAATTAAATAAGATTAAGGTTCCAATTCCTCTGACAGAACTGGTAAAAATTCATGCTTAAAAAAAGTGATGTGGAAAAGCTTGTAAATATTTCCTCTCCTACAACTCAGACAGACAATCAATCTACAAGATGATTTTCCACAAGTTTTTGTTGAAACCCATTTTGAAGAAAGAAATGATGTTACACCACCTTTCTACATTAGTTTGACTATTCATGATCAATTATTTCATAATTTCATGTTAGATTCTGGAGCATCTCATAATCTAATGCCTAAAGTCATTATGGATAAATTTTGGATTGGATATTGATAAGCCTTATAAAGATCCTTACTCATTTGATCCAAAGAGGGTAAAATGGTTGGGTATGATTAAGGATCTATTGGTTTGTTTGGCACAGATTCCATCCAAAAGTGTCATGATAGATGTAATTGTAGCAAATGTCTCTGTGACTTGTGGCATGCTTTTATCCAGATCTTGGGTAGCTAAAATGGGAGGAACTTTACAATTGGACATGTCTTATGCAACGATTCCAGTTTTGGGGGGTCAAAATAGAAGATTGTACCGAGAGGCTAAATTTGAATATACTTTTAATGATCCAAAACACCCACAAAAAATCCCATTATATGTTGAAGGTGATGAATGGGAAATCTTTTACTCTCTGTGAATATTGATGAAAATTCTTTAGCTGTTCAGGAAACATTATGCCAAAAGTATGAAATTGAAAAATTTGGAAATGAAGTTTGGAAAATATTTTTTGGTGGAGCTTCATCTAAACATGAATCAGGGGTAGGAGTTTTTTTTTTCACCAACATGAGAGAAACATGCTTTATATTTTAATCTAGAATTTGAAACAACAAATGATGTCGTTGGGTATGAAGCTTTAGTTTTAGGCCTTGAAACAACTAAATAAATGAAACTTCAAAATGTGAATATTTTCGTTGATTTAGAACTAGTTATTAAACAAGTCAAAAAAAATTGCCAAACCAAACATCCTAGGATGGGAGCTTATAGGAATCAAGTTTGGGACTTGGTTGATAATTTTTTCTTAGCAATTAATTTTATTGTTGTTTCTAGGACTTTAAATCAACAAGTTGATTCACTAGCCGTGTCATCTAGCCTTTTCAAAACTCTAAATATCTTTTCCTTAAAATATGAAACTGAATTTCTTTATATACTTTCAATTCTAGACATTATTAAGCACTGACAAGTGTTTGAAGATAATTTGGAAATCAAAATATTTTTATAAATAGTAAATGAATTTTTAGCTTTGCATATTGATTTTGAAAATGACATTGTAGGTAATGACATTGTAAATAATAAAGAAAAACAAAAATATGAAAATGTAGATATAAAAAAAAAATGTCTAATTCAATTGAAAATCATGATATGTTCCGATTAAACAATTATATTCCTAGAGGAATTAATCCTTTGGAGAAAATATTTGATCATAATGATATGACACTTAAACCTATGTTACAACCTAAATAAGAAGACATTGGTGAAGTAAATATATGTTAGAAAAAACAGGACCGCAGAGAAATACAATAAAACAAATGCATAAATAAAACATAGAAGATATGCAATACAATAGAGACACAGATATAGGTGGTTCACCCAGTGTGGGCTACATACACCAGAGAAATTTCCAGGTCCTTCCCTTATTATTATCTAGCAAATGAAGGGATACAACCTACAACACACCCACTGTAACTTCCTCTTCTTTCTCTCATAGTCTCCTCTCTCAGAATACAATATTCACAATGATAAATAGCCACAATACATTTCCCTCTTAAAAGAGGGTTGCCTTCTAGGGGAAAAAACCCTAACATAACTTCTACTGTAAGATCTGTGACCTTATAATGAACGGTCTAGATTTACAATGAAATTACAATATACATTTACAAGGAAATTTTTACTTCCGGGGCTTCGCCTCGGAACCCTCCTCGAGGGCCCACTTTCCCCTGGACATCACAAGGGGGATAATCCCCCCCTGCACTCCCCCACGTGGAGGAGTGCACATTCTTTTGGGGTGTAAAGTATTCATGGGGTATAAACATGAGTGAAAACAAAGACCTCTAAATCAGGCTCCATAACCAACAATCTCCCACTTGGAGACTGATCTCAACAAATCCACTGCTGTTGTATATGTTGGACTATGATCCTTCTTGGACCTGGAAAATTTATCATCTTCATATTCATTCTTGAAGACCAACTGAAACTGAGTAGGAACTTGGTTTCTCCCTGGTTACTCCCTTTGTTAACATGTCTGCAGGATTCTAGCTAGTATGTATCTTTTCCAACTTCAAATGTCCATCTTCCAAGACAGATCTTATGAAATGGTACCTGCGATGTATATACTTAGTATTCGAATGGAAGGCTGAGTTCTTTGCAATATGAATGGCACTCTCATTATCACAATACAATCTGCTATTCTCCTGCTTCTTTCCCAATTCCTTCATAAACCTCTCTAACCAAATCATCTCTTTACTAGCCTCTGTAGCAGCAACATACTTTGCCTCTGTTGTTGAAAGTGAAAAAAACTTTTGCAGTTTTGAAACCCAACTTACTTTTGTTCCACCTATAGTAAAAACATACCCTGTGGTGCTCCTCCTGCTATCTTTATCACCTGCCATATCTGAACCAACATATCCCTATAGAACAATGTTTCAAACTCCAAAACATAATGCATGAGTAGAAGTACCTCTCAAATACGTGAGAATCCACTTTACTGCCTACCAATGTTCTTTACTTGGATTGTTCATATACTTTCTCACAGTTCCCACAGCATATGCAATATCTGGCCTTGTGCAAACCATCACATACACTAAGCTTCCAACTGCTAATAAATAAGGGACCCTGGACATGTATTCTATCTCCTCCCGTGTCTTGAGACACATTTCCTTAGTTAATTAGAAATGGCTAGCCAAAGGTGTACTAATTGGTTTTTCATTCTGCATTCTAAACCTCTCCAACACGTTCTCTATGTACTCACCACGAGACAATGTCAATTTGCGATTTTTCCTATCTCTTGTTATTCTCATACCAAGGATTTTCTTTGTAGCACCCTAATCCTTCATTGCAAATGAATTAGCTAATTTATTCTTGAGCACATTTATATCCTTCATATTAGACCCTGCAACAAGCATGTCATCTACATACAATAGCAAGATAATATAGCTTCCATTTTCTAGCCTTTTAAAATAAACACAGTGATCAGAATGGCATCTACTATAACCTTGCTCTGTCATAAACATGTCAAACTTCAACTACCACTGACTTGTTTCTTTCTTTAGGCCATACAAGCTCTTCTTCAACCTACATACCAAATTCTCCTTCCCTTTGACCTCATACCCCTGTGGCTGCTGCATATAAATATCTTCCTCTAAATTCCCATGGAGAAAATATGTTTTTACATATAACTGTTCAAGATGCAAATATTATACTACCACAAGACTTAAAATAGTCCTAATTGAAGTCATTTTAACAACAAGAGAAAATATTTCAACAAAATCTATACCTTTCTTTTGTGCAAACCCCTTTACGACAAGTCTAGCCTTGTACCGCTTTTTTTCTCCATCTTCTTCCTTCAACTTGTAAACCCATTTATTCTGTAATGCTCTTTTTTCTATAGGCAAATGAACCAAATCCCAAGTCTGGTTATTTACCAGGGAATCCATTTCCTCTTTCATTCCTTTCTCCCACTTCGTTTTAGTGTCTACATGCATTGCCTCTTCATAACATTCTGGTTCACTAGAATCAGTCAACAATAAATAATACAATGACGGAGAGTATCGTTCAGGGGGTCTACTTAACCTGGTAGATATTATAACAACAGTTGCAGAAGTTTGAGGTACCTACCGATCCTATTGTTGTACATTTTGATTTTTTGGTACCTTTGGAGTTTCTTTTTTTAGTAATCTCATCAAGCATTATGTATTCTGGTTTTTCTTTTTCTTGTATCTTTCCTTGCAACTGATCTTTGTACATGAAATTTTCATTGAATATGTCATATCTACTCCTAATGATTTTGTGGTTTTCATAATCCCATAAGTGATAACCAAAATCATTAACACCGTATCCAATAAAGGTACACTTCTTCGATTTTGAATCAAGCTTTGTTCTATTTTCTTTATCAATATGGACAAATGCTTCACAACCGAAAGTATTCAAAAAAGAATAGTTTACCTTTTTACCTATTCATGCCTCCTCTAGAATTCCACCATCCAAAGAGCTTGAAGGTCCTTTGTTTATTAAGTAAACAACAATATATACAACATCTGCCCAGATTGTAAGGGAAAACCAACACACAATCTCATACTTCTTGCACGCTCCATGATTGTCTTGTTCATCCTTTCTGACACACCATTTTCTTGTGGTGTTCCTGTAACTGTCTTCTCTCTATGAATCCCATGGTATGAAAAATAATCATCAAACTCCTTGCTGCAATATCCACCTCCATTGTCTGATTTGAGACACTTCAACCTTTTTCCTGTCTCGTTCTCGACCAAATCTTTCCATTTCTTAAAAGTATAAAAAACAACAATTTTTTGTCGAATGCAATAAATCCAAGTTTTTCTAATTGCATCATCAATAAAAGTAACACAATAATGAGAGCCACCAAGAGATGATACCGAAGATTTTCCCCACACATCTGTATGCACAATCTCTAACCTTTCATGCTTCTTTTCTTTTCCAACTCTGAGAAATTTGACTCTCTTCTGTTTTCCATAAACACAATGCTCTCAAAAATCCAGATCAATTTATTTAAGATCTGACAACAAATTTCTTTTATGAAGTATCTACATCCCCTTCTCACTCATGTGTCCAATCCTATGATGCCACAATGTTGTATCCACTCCTGTAGAAGCTAACGAGATAAAAGAGTCAGTATTAGTAGTACATAAATACAATGTACCTACCTTCTCTCCTTTTTCTATCACCAATTATCCTTTGGTGACCTTCCACACCTTATATGTAAATATGGATATAAAACCCTCACTTTCCAACTACCCTATTGAAATTATATTTTTCCTTAGATCTGGAACATGTCTTGCCTCTTTCAACAACCATTGGTTTCCATTCCTTTGCTTTATTTTTACCTTTCCCATTCCAAAAATTTTTCATGGTGCATCATCAGCCAAATGAACTTGTCCAAAATCAGCTTGAACATAATCTAGAAAATGTTTCCTATGGGGTGTGGCATGAAATGAAGCCCCCGAATCTACTACCCAAGACTCAGGAATATTATCTATAGAAAGAATCAAAGCATCTTGTAACACATCACCTGTTAAATTTGCTTCCTGATTTTTCTCCTGTTGTCCATCTCCTTGTTTCTTTGGAGCTCTGTAATCTTTATTCAAATGTCCTTTCTTCCCACAATTCCAACACTCTATATTTCCAAGTCTGGATTTGGATCTTCCCTTCCTAGAATTCCCACGATTTTATGATCCCTTTCCTCTATCCTTTTGTCTTCCCCTGTTCTCCATGCTCAACGCATTACCTGATGTATCACCTGTGATTTTCTGTCGCATTTCCTTGCTAAGGATAACACCAACAACATCATAAAATTTTAAAGTGTTTGAACCAAAGACAAAGTTACTTACATCCATGACCAAGCTGTTCCAGCTTTCTGGCAATGAGCACAAGATTAGAAGAGCCCCGACCTCATCATCAAAGTCTACTTTTATAGAACTTAGTTGATTAGTAACCGTATTAAATTCATTTAAATGCTCTACAACAGACCCACCTTTTGACATCATCATATTAAATAATCTATTCATTAGAAATACCTTATTGGACACCGAGGGTTTTTCATACAATTTAGCCAATGCGTCCATCAACTCCTTCGTTTTCTTTTCTTTCGAAATATTGAAAGCCACCATGGCTTCCAGGTTCATTCATATCATTCCTAGAGCCTTTCTGTCAAGAATCTCCCATTCTTCTTCCTTCATGGTCGTTGGATTCTTTGTTATTCTACCCAATGGTAGGAATAGATCCTTCTGATATAAATAATCTTCCATCTGCTTCTTCCATAACTGGTAGTTTTGGACATTAAATTTATCAACCCTAAACTTTCCATCTTCCGCCAATGCTCCCACTCGAACCAGGAACCCTCTTTTCCTGTGAGTTACCTTTCTCTCTGATACCAATTGTTCGAAAAAATAGTATCATAGAGAAATAAAATAAAACAAATGCGAAAATGAAACACCAAAGATACACAATACAATAGAGACACAGATATACATGGTTCACCCAGTGTGGGCTACATCCACCAGAGAAATTGCTAGGTCCTTCCTTTATTATTATCCAGCAAATGAAGAGATACAACCTACAACACACCCGTTGTGACTTCCTCTTCTTTCTCTCACAGTCTCCTCTCTTAGAATACAATATTCACAATGATACATAGTCGCAATACATTTCTCTCATAAAAGAGGTTTGTCTTCTAGGGAAAAAAACCATAACATAACTTCTACTGGAAGATCCGTGACCTTATAATGAACGGTCCATATTTACAATGAAATTACAATATACATTTACAAGGCATTTTTTCCTTTGGGGGCTTCGCCCATGAACCCTCGCCGGGGGCCCGCTTGCCCTCGAACCCCACAGTGGGGGTAACCCCCCCTCCTCCCTCGACACTCCCTCGCGTGGAGGAGTGTACATTCTTCTGGGGTGTAAAGTCTTCATGGGGTATAAACACAGCTGAAAATAAAGACCTCTGAATTAGAAAGATAATCAGGCTCCACAACCAATAATATAAATACTATTGATGAACATAAATTGATCAAGATATATAAATATTTACCTTCGGAATATAAAATCAAATACATTGAAATCTTGAAGCAATCTAGTGATATTTCTAAATGGATCTATAGATATATAAAAACCTATGACACAAAAATCATTGATCATAAAATTCCCCTCAAGGAAGGAATAAAACATTTTAGATAAATATTAAGGCTAGTAAATCCATACTCTTTCCTTTGATAGAAAAGGAAATAAAGAAGTTGTTAGATGAAGAAATTATTATTCATTTACGATATTCATAATGGGTATCTAATTTAGCCCTTGTTATAAAGAAAAATGGTGAGATTCATTTGTCTGCAGATTTTAGAAATATTATTAGGTCTTCTTTAAAGGAAAACTATCCTTTACCAAATATGGATCACATTATAAAAAAAGGTAGCTCATTCTCAAAGGATTTCAAATATGGATGGGTTCTTAGGATACAATCAAGTGTCTATGAGTAGTGAAGACACATTTAAAACTCCTTTCACTACTCCACGGGGTACATTTATGTATGAAAAAATGCCTTTCGAACTAATGAATGCAAGGGAAACATTCCAGAGATAAATTGATATTGATTTTTCTAAGGAAAATGATAGATTTATTGTTATTTATCTAGATGATATGACTACATTTTCAAAAAAATAAGAAGATGACATAAACCATTTACAACACATTTTCAAAAAATCCAAGCAATATGATTTATCTTTAAATCCTAAAAAATATTTCTTTTTGATAACACAAGGGAAGCTGTTAGGCCACATTGTGTCTAAATATGGAGTGAAAATTGATCCCCAAAGAGTTCAATCCATTCAAAGTTTAAAATTTCCAAGACATAAAAAGCAGGTACAATCTTTCTTAGGGAAAATAAATGTTTTAGGAAGACTCATACCAAATTTTGTTGAAATAGTTAAAGAAATATTGAATTCTTAAAGGGGGGTTGTGATTAAGTGGACTGGGAAAACAAGATCTCGTTTTCAACAAATTAAAAGATTCTTATGGGAAGTACCTATTCTCATAATCCCAAATTATAAAAAATAGTTTATAATTTTCTCATTTTCCTTAGATCACACTATTGCAACAATGTTGTTGCAAAAAAATCATGAAGGATTTGAATAACCAATAGCCTTTTTTAGAAGATCTCTACATGATACTGAGTTGAAATACAAAATCATGGAAAAACAAAGTTTTTCTTTGCTCAAATATTTAAAATAATTTAGAAATTATGTGTGACATTCTAAACTAATTTCTTATGTTCCACATGTGGTTGTAAAAGAGATTCTTGGGAAATGATATTGTGATGGAGGTAGAGGAAAATGGATAGAAAAAATTCAAGAGTTTGACATGGAAATTAAACCAACAAAACTTATAAAGGGTCAAGCCTTAACTAAATTAATGGTTGAGTCAAACTTTAAAACTTTTGGAATGAATGAGCTCAATGTTGAATTTCTTATTGAGGATTGCCCTGTTTATGAAAACTCACAATTGTATGAAATAATTGAATCATTGGAAACATATCAACATATTGCTAAAAAAAAAAAATGAAAACATCTTGGCACACATATATTATTTATTTCTTGAAACATTTAGAATCCTCTAAACACTTAGGAAAATTCCAGTCTAGATCATTAAAATTGAGATCCATTAAGTGTTGCATACTCAATGATAAATCATATTGAAAATATCCAAGTGTTGTTATTCTTAATTGTCTCATAGAAGAACAAAATGAAAATATAATAATTCAACACCATAATGGAGTATGTGGTGGACATTTTGCACGGAGAGATATTTCTTATAAAATATTAAGAAGTGGATTTTACTGGTCATCCCTATTCACTTACGTGAACACTAAAGTAAGGGATTGTATTGAATTTTAGTTATTTTCTGGTAAACAAAAGTTTCCATCCCTTCCTTTGAATCCAATTAGATTTCATACACCTTTTCAACAATGGGGACTAGATTTGATTGGAGAAATAAACCCACCCTCTAGTATCCATCACAAATGGATCTTAACATCCACTGATTACTTAAGTAAGTGGGTGGAAGCAATTCCAGTAAAGAAATCATTATATTCAGTAGTAATTAAATTTCTCGAGAAGAATATTTTATCCATATTTGGTTACCCAAGAAAATTAATTATTAAAATGAAAAATATTTCTCGTCTTCTACCATGATTAATTTATTCCAAAATTTCAATATCTTTCTTCGTCATTCAACTGCTTATTACCCTTAGGGTAATGGGTTAGTTGAGTCCTCAAATAAAAATATTTTTACAAACATTAAAAGGACATTATCTTAAAAGAAAGAGAAACTAGGATTCTCAATTAATATAGCATTATGGGAAGATATGATCGATACTAAAATATCAATCAATACATGATCCATTTGGATGTTGGTGGCCTCCCACCTATTCCAACTAGCTCATTTTGGCAGTTTTTTCGTAGTTTTCGGATCCCTGACTTCCGGGGCCATTTTGAGGCCCTAAACAATGTTTGTAGGGATAACCATAGTTAGATTATACACGAATTCAGATTTTGACGAAAAAATGTGTAGTCCTCAGATAGACCTTTCAAATGGGATATCGTGCGCTTAAAATGAAGATCATATGCAAAATTTATGATCCTGGGAAGTTGATGTACTAACTTACCCCAATGGGGCCCACATGACTTTTGGCGATTCATCTCCTAGGGTTAGGTTTTTGGATGTCTATGGTTTTGGAATTCCTTTTAATTGTAAAAAATTCTTGGATAGCCTCATTGTAATGATCTTCTTGCGAATGAGCGCAATCGTCACATCTCTTCTTAGAGATAAGCCACCACCATTCTAGAAAGCTTGTTTTCAGTCTGCATTTTACAGTTTCAACATATTTCCTTATTGAATAGAAACCAGTTTTACTGTATGTATGTTATCGTTCCATGTGATTCTGTGTTAAGAATAATAATAATTTGTATTCATTTCGTTCTGCTCATAAAATCCGGATCAGTGGTATTAGAGCGGTCTACTCCTTGTTGTTCTTAATGCATGTCCCCGATGAGGTAAGGGTACAAAGAATTGGGTCTCGATCTTGTTTCTCTTGAGGAAAAAATATCTCGCACACCCAGTCAACCTCTCATGGCAGGAGAAAATAAGGACGATGAGACATGATATCTTTTCAAAATGTTGCTTGAGGAATCTCTCACGTAACAGAGGAACGAGATGATGGATAGTTTTGCACAAATCCTTCGAAGACTACCAACAGACGACGCATCTTCCTCGAGTGGAGGTGCCTCCCCCTTCAAGGTACAAATAAAATTTGATATTGCTATATTTTAAGGTCAGATAGACGTAGATGCTATAGACAAATGGTTGAATCTATTAGAAGGGTATTTTTTTGTCCATAACATTTCGAATAGACAAAATATTACTTTTGAGCTCCTCAAAGTCGTTCCCCATGTCAAATATTGGTGGGAAACTTTCTGTGAGCAAAACGAAACAGAGGAACCCTCATTATTTACAGTCACAGTCACCTCTAAGTCCTTTAGGGATGCTATTAAGGAACAATACTACCATGTTGGAAGCTATGACAACCTGTATACAAAATGGACCACACTGCAACGAGAAAGAGACCAAGAAGTGCCAGAGTTCACAAATATCTTCCATACCTTGCGCACCAAGTTGGGCATCAAATATTATGAGCAACATTTGGTGCTCAAGTACCGCGGTGGTATACATAGACACATCTAGGAAAAAATGGAGTTTATGGACATCTCGTCCTTGGGTGTGGCCTATCGATATGATGTTAAAATCGAGCAGAAGCTTAAACAAAAGACATGGAAATTTGGGCCTCGGAACCCCTCACAACAAAATAAGGGAATCCCCAACCCAAAGAACAAAGGACAAATCAAAGATGGAAAACATTAGGACAACTAGGCTAAGCCGCAAGCAAAGAAGGACACCGGAAAAACAAAGAAAGATACTAGGAAGTGGTGTGACTTCCATAAGAGCCCCTGGCATAACATTGCTGATTTCCACTCAAAACAATTGCTGGTGGATGAGGTGAAAGCCTATGAATCAGATGTGGGTCTTGAATCTAAGTCAGAACAAGAAAGGGGGAGATATATTATTGACACGGAAACCAGTGCCACCATTGTGACCACCAAGATAGTGGTTGAGATTAGGTTCTTCTAGCTACCACTATCAACTAGAAGAACCTAATCTCAACACAGGTTTCCAAATAGCTAGCCCTGTCGACAACACCGCACTTGCAACCCTACACCATTAGATGGCTCCTCCAAGGAAGCGATCTCTGCATCAACCAATAGTGTCACATGTCGTACATCATCAAGCCCTTCAAAGACGAGGTAATGTTTCTCCTCTCGAAGTTTGTAATTTTATTTTGGGCCAGCCTTATTTATGGAAACTTCATGTTGTATATGAGTCTAGGCCTCATAGTGTTATTATTACTTTGAACATGAAATTGTACAGGATAGCCAGAGAAGTCCCACCTAGTGGTATTTACTTGATCTCTGCCAAGCAATGCAGGAAGGTCATCTCTCAGACTGGGAAGTTTGTTTTCTTCATGATTCGCTCTTAGAGTGAGATAAATATTGCAGCCACATCCAGGGCCTCTGCGACCAACCTCTCCACATATAAAAAAAAATTTGATCCAGATGGATATCGGTGGCCACCCACCTTTTCCAACTAGCTCAAAACAGTTTTCTGACAATTTTGGCAATTTACTATTTTTAGCAGTTTTAACTTCCGAGCCCATTTTGAGGGCCTAAATGAAGGTTTTTAGGGATCAATATCCTCAATGATAGCTAAAGGCATAATTGATCCCCCAAAATGAATCAACTTGATGATACCTTTCCAACGGGATATCACATGCCTAAAACGGAGATCGTATGCAAAAGTTACGACCCCGGGAAGTTGATGTACTAACTTACCCAAACGGGGCCCACATGACTTTTGGCGTAGGGTTAGGTTTTTGGATGTCTAGGGTTTTTGGCATTCTTTCTTATTGTAAAAAGGCCTTCAGAACCTCATTGTAACTCTCTTCTTGTGAATGCGCACTGCCGTCACATCTCTTCTCAGAGATAAGCCGGCACCATTCCAGCGAGCTTGTTTCCACTGCATTTTACAGTTTCAACTTATTTCGTTATTGAATAGAAAACCAGTTTTACTGTATCTCTATTATTTTGTGTTAAGCACCTGTTAATAATCTGTATTCATTTCTCTCTTCTCATAAAATCTGGATCAGTGGTATCAGAGCAGTATGCTCCTTGTCGTTTTAATGCATGACCCCAACGAGGTCGGAGTACAAAGAGTTGGGTTTCGAGCTTGTGTCTCTTGAGGAAAGAAGCTCTCGCACGCCCAAGTGACCTCCCATGGCAGGAGAAAAGAAAGATGATGGGACAGGAGATCCTTTCAAACTATTGATTGAGGAAGCCCTCACGCAATAGAGGAACAAGATGATGGATAGTTTCACGCAAATCCTTTGGCGGCTACCAATAGGCGATGCATCTTCTTCGAACGGAGGCCCCGCCCCCTTCAAGGTACAAATAAAATTTGATATTAATAAATTTGAAGGTTAGATAGATGCAGATGTTGTAGACAAGAGGTTGAATCTACTAGAAGGGTATTTTTCTATACATAACTTTTCGAATAAAGAAAAGATTACTTTTGCGCTCCTGCAAATCATTCCCCATGTCAAAGATTGGTGGGAAATTTTCTGTGAGCAAAAGGAAATAGAGGAAACCTCATTATTTTCAGTCACGACCACCTGGGAATCCTTCACGGATGCTATTAAGGAACAATACTACCCTGTCGGAAGTTATGATGACCTGTATACCAAATGGACCACACTGCGGCAAGAAAGAGACCAAGCAGTGCCGTATTTCACAAATATCTTCCATACCTTGTGCACCAAGTTGGGTATCAAAGATTCGGAGTGAAATCTAGTGCTCAAGTATCGCGGTGCTATGCATAGATACATCCAGACTGAAATGGAATTTTCGGACATCTCATCCTTGGGCGTGGCCTACAGATATGCCGTCGAAATAGAGTAGAAGCTCAAACAAAAGACGCGACATTTTGGGCCTAGGAACCCCTCACAACAAAAGCCAGGAAAGGGTGGCCCCAACCCACCAAACAAAGGACAGAGAAAATATGGACAGTATTAGGACAACTAGTTCAAACCACAAGCAAAGAAGGACACCGAAAAGACAAAGAAAGATACTGGGAAGTGGTGCGACTTCCATAAGAGCCCTTGGCATAACACCACTGACTGTTGCTCAAAGCAGTCGCTGGTGGCCGAAGTGAAAGCCTTTGAGTTAGATGCAGATTATGACTCTGATCCAGAACCATAAAGGGGAATATGGATCATTGACGCGAAACCCAGTGCCACTGTTGCTACCACCAAGCTCCAGTCTGGTGAACCAGATGAGCCAGAAGAAGGAGAGTGCCTCTTCCATTCATAGATGTGGGTAAAATGCACCCCGTTGCACTTCATCATTGATAGAGGTAGCCAGAATAACCTCATCACATCATAGGTCATCAAGCGGCTGGCCCTGCCAACAATGCCACACCCACAATCGTACACCATTGGATGACTCCGCCAAGGAAGCGATCTCCGCATCAGCCAGCAGTGTCGACTGTTGTACGACATCAAGCCCTTCAAAGATGAGGTATTGTGTGATGTTGCTCCTCTCAAAGTTTGTGATGTTCTTTAGGCCAACCTTATTTATGGAAACGCCATGCTGTATATGAGTCTAGGCCTCATAGTGTTATTATTAGTTTGAATAGAAAAATGTACAGGATACCGGAGGCAGTCCCACCTAGTGTTATTTCCTTGATCTCTGCTAAGAAATGCAGGAAGGTCATCTCTCAGATGGGGAAGTTTGTCTTCTTCGTGATTCTCTCTCAGAATAAGTGAAAGATTACAGCCACATCTAGGGTCTCTGCGGCCGACCTCTCCACACAATAGAAGTAAGTAGGTAAGGTCATGGAAGAATACTCGGATATCTTCTCCTCACCTATAGGGGTACCTCTTCACTTCCAGGTCAAGTACCCCATCGATCTGACCCCCAACACACCACTACCCAATGGGCCAGTCTATCGTCTCTCTTTGTTAGAGAATGAGGAGATCAAGCGACAGATCCAAGAACTACTCCACAAGGGGCACATCCGCCCCAGCTCATCACCTTGCGGGAGCCCAATCGTGGTAGTACAAAAGAAACATGGGACCTGTTGACTTTGTATTGATTACCGGGATCTGAATAAAATCACAGTTAGAAACTGGTACTCAATTCCTCGAATCGATGACCTCCTTGATCAACTCATGGGGGCCAAATACTTCAGTAAGATTGATCTGAAGTCTGGCTACCACCAGGTTCCGATAGAACAGACAGATGTATGGAAGACTGCCTTCAAGTCAAAGGAAGGCCTTTTTGAATGGTTGGTCATGCCCTTTGGTTTGACAAATTCTCCAGCCACTTTCATGAGGATGATGGACGATATCCTACGACCATTCACCAATTCTTTTGTAGTGGTGTATCTTGATGACATTCTAATTTACAACAAGACTTGGGCCGAACACTTGTAGCATATTCAGCAGGTTATGCACACCCTACGGCAGCACAAGCTGTACGCCAACTTGGAAAAATGCTCCTTCGGCATGGACAGGGTCCATTACTTGGGCTACATCATTGATCATCATGGCGTACATGTGGATCCAGCCAAGATCTAAGACATTCGTGACTGGCCAACCCCAACAACACTCATTGAGCTTCAGAGCTTATTGGGCCTTGCCAATTTCTACCATAGGTTCGTGTTGGGTTTCTCCCATATTGCATGGACCCTCAGCCAAATAAACAGGGGTGGTGGTAAGGCGAAATTTGTGTGGGGCCAGTCCCAACAACAAGCATTTGATGATTTGAAGTAGTGCTTATGCTCAGCCCCAGTACTTTCACTACCAGACCTGCAACATCCTTTTGAGATCAAGACATATGCTTTCGACTGTGCTGTGGCACCGTTCTCACTCAGCACAACCACCCCATGGCCTATCATAGTGATACATTGTTAGATATTTTTCGTAAGTACCCTAATTATGACAAATAAATGTACTCCATTGTGCAAGCATTTCGCCAGTGGAGACATTACATTCTTGGGAAGGAGACAATCATCCACACTGATCATAAGCCACTACAGTTCATGCAGACACAAGGAAAATTGCAGAATGAACGCCATCAAAAGTGGTCCACATACTTGCAGCAATTCCACCTCAACATCAAGTATAAAATAGGAAGCACCAATCACGTCGTTGATTGCCTCAGCAGACCACCAGTCGTGACACTCACGACGGTGCTAGAATCTTGCGGCCATGAGACATCTGGATGGCCCAAACTCTATGAGATAGACCCTGACTTTGCCACCACCTACCAAATGTTGGGTGAAAACACAGTTGTCGATAATTTCCATCTTCAGAATGGGTTGTTGTGTCATCTGGGCCATATCTGTGTTCCATCAAGTGAGTGAGCGAAGCTGATCTGGGAAGCCCAATACAGTCGGGTGGCAGGACACTTCGGCATTGAAAAGATAGTGGCGATGCTATAGAAACATTTCTACTGGCCAAAACTTCGACAGGAGGTCAGCAAGTATATCAAGTCCTGCACTGCTTATGCTATTGCCAAACCGACCACTAAGAAATAGGGTCTGTACACCCCTCTTCCTATTCCTGACAGGCCATGGGAATCCATCTCAATGGACTACATGTCGGGCCTCCCATCAACCAAGCGGGGAAATGACTGTGTTTTTGTGGTTGTTGTTCGGTTTTCTAAGATGGCGATTCTGGTTGCCTGCAAGAAGAGCATCACAGCAGAGGCCACTGCCAAGCTCTTCTTTGAACGAGCCTGGGTACACTTTGGAATCCCACAAACCATTGTATCAGATCAGGATAGTCGATTTCTCAGCACATTCTGGTCGAGCCTCTCGTCATTGCTGGACATCAAGCTCACCAAATCCACGACCTTTCACCCCCAGACAGATGGCCAAACCGAGGTTGTAAATCGAATGACTGTGCATATCCTTCACATGTATAATTCAAAGAACCCTCGCACATGGGATGAGAGCCTTCCCTATGTCCAACATAGCTACAACCGAGCCCTGCATAGCTCAACCGACCACAGCCCCTTTCAAGTGGGGTTGGGATTCCAACCATTGGGACCCATAGATGTTGCACTTCCCCTTGTGGTCACCTTGATCGACTCATCTCCTGCTCCATCTGAAGCTGAAAAAGCCACCTGATTCATTGAGTGGATCCAGCACATCTTCCAATAGGTTTAGGATATCCTACAGAAGTCCAATGACAACTACAAACAATGCCACGATCAACATAGGGTGCCGCATAAGTTTCAGGTGGGCGACAAAGTTTGGTTGCACTTGCAGAAAGAATGCCTTACAGGACCCCATCGGAAGCTTCACCCACTCCGTTATGGGCCGTAGACTATCACGAAGGCTGTGGGAGATAATTATTTTGAGCTCAACATTCCTCCTTTCCTTGGTCTGCACCTAGTGTTCAATGTGGATCTCCTTCGCCCTTATTTCCCACCATTATTGGACACCTCAGAAGTAGCAGAACAACTGACACCAACAGAGCTCAACCCTGACTACCTACAAGAGGCATCCAATGATCAGATTGTGGACAGACAGATCAAGGGCACTCGACAACAAAGGATCCAGCTTTATCGAGTCGTCAAAGCAGGGCAGCTCCTGCACCAAGGCAAGTGGCTCACCCGGGGCCAAATTCAGCAGAAATTTCCTCATCTGATGGGGGACCTCAAAAAAATGGAGACCATTGCTTCCTAAGGAGGGAGAATTGATCCAGATGGATGTCGATGGCCACCCACCTTTTCCAACTAGCTCAAAATAGTTTTATGACAATTTTGGCAATTTACTATTTTTAGCAGTTTTAACTTCCAGGGCCATTTTGAGGGCCTAAATGAAGGTTTTTAGGGATCGAGCTCCTTAATGATAGTCAAAGCCATTATTGAGCCCCCAAAATGAATCTCCTCAATGATACCTTTCCAACAGGCTATCACACGCCTAAAACGGAGATCGTATGCAAAAGTTACGAGCCTGGGAAGTTGATGTACTAACTTATCCAAATGGGGCCCACATGACTTTTGGCGCTTCATCTCCTAGGGTTAGGTTTTTGGATGTCTAGGGTTTTTGGCATTCTTTCTTATTGTAAAAAGGCCTTCAAATCCTCATTGTAACTCTCTTCTTGCGAATGCGCGCTGTCATCACATCTCTTCTCAGAGATAAGCCGCCACCATTCCAACAAGATTGTTTCCGCTGCATTTTACAGTTTCAGCTTATTTCGTTATTGAATAGAAAACCAGTTTTACTGTATTTCTGTTATTTTGTGTTAAGAACCTGTTAATAATCTGTATTCATTTCATTCTACTCATAAAATCCAAATCAGTGGTATCAGATCGATCTGCTCCTTGTCGTCTTAATGCATGTCCCCAACGAGGTCGGAGTACAAAGAGTTGGGTCTCAAGCTTGTGTCTCTTGAGGAAATAAGCTCTCACACGCCCAAGCGACCTCCCATGGCAGGAGAAAATAAATATGACAGGATAGAAGATCCTTTCAAACTATTGATTGAGGAAGCCCTCACGCAACAGAGGAACGAGATGATGGATAGTTTCACGCAAATCCTTCGGTGGGTACCAACAGACGACACATCTTCTTCGAACGGAGGTGCCGCCCCCTTCAAGGTACAAATAAAGTTCGATATTCCTATATTTGAAGGTCAAATAGATGCAGATGCTATAGACAAGTGGTTGAATCTACTAGAAGGGTATTTTTCTATCCATAACTTTTCAAATAAAGAAAAGATTACTTTTGCGCTCCTCAAAGCCATTCCCCATGTTAAAGATTGGTGGGCAACTTTCTATGAGCAAAAAGAAATAGAAGAAACCTCATTATTTTCAGTCATGACCACCGGGGAATCCTTTAGGGATGCTATTAAGGAACAACACTACCCTGTCGGAAGTTATGACGACCTGTATACCAAATGGACCACACTGCGGCAAGAAAGAGACCAAGCAGTGCTAGATTTCACAAATATCTTCCATACCTTGCACACCAAGTTGGGTATCAAAGATTCAGAGCGACATCTGGTGCTCACGTGTCACGGTTCTCTGCATATATACATCCAGACCGAAATGGAATTTTTGGACATCTCATCCTTAGGCGCGGCCTAGATATATTCCATCAAAATCGAGCAGAAGCTCAAACAAAAGACACGACAATTTGGGCTTGGGAACTCCTCACAACAAAAGCCAGGAAAGGGCAGCCCCAACCCACTGAACAAAGGACAGAGAAAATATGGATAGTATCATGATAACCAGTTCAGGCCGCAAGAAAAGAAGGACACCAGAAAGACAAAGAAAGATACCCGGAAGTGGTGCGACTTCCATAAGAGCCCTTAGCATAACACCGCTAACTATCACTCAAAGCAGTCACTGGTGGCCAAAGTGAAATCCTCTGAGTTAGATGCAGATTATGACTCTAAGACAGAACCAGAAAGGGGAAGACAAATCATTGACATAGAACCCAGTGCCATCTTTGCAACCACAAAGCTCCAGCCTGGTGAACCAGATGAGCCAGAAGAAGGAGAGCACCTCTTCCATTCACAGATGGGGGTAAAAGGCACCCCGCTGCACTTGATCGTTGATAGCGGTAGCCAGAAGAACCTCATCTCAGCAGAGGTCATCAAGCGGCTGGCCCTGCCAACAACACCTCACCCAAAACCGTACTCCATTGGATGGCTTTTCCAAGGAAGCGATCTCCATGTCAACCAACAGTGCCGACTGTCGTACGACATCAAGCCCTTCAAAGACGAGGTATTGTGTGATGTTTCTCCTCTCGAAGTTTGTGATGTTCTTTTGGGCCAACCTTATTTATGGAAATGCCATGTTGTATATGAGTCTAGGCCTTGTAGTGTTATTATTACTTTGAACAGGAAATTATACAGGATACTCGAGGCAGTACCACCTAGTGCTATTTCCTTGATCTCTGCTAAGAAATGCAAGAAGGTCATCTTTCAGATGAGGAAGTTTGTCTTCTTCATGATTCACTCTCAGAATAAGCGAAAGATCACAACCACATCTAGGGCCTCTGCGGTCGACCTCTCCATGCAACAGAAGCAAGTAGGTAAGGTCGTGGAAGAATACTCGTATATCTTCTCCTCACCTACAGGGGTACCTCTGCACAGCCAGGTCAAGCACCCCATCGATATGACCCCCGATGCACTGCTATCCAATGGGCCAGTCTATCATCACTCTTTATTAGAGAATGAGGAGATCAAGCGACAGATCTAAGAACTGCTCCACAAGGGGCACATCCACCCCAACTCATCACCTTGCGAGAGCCGAATCGTGCTGGTACAAAAGAAAGATGGGACCTGGAGACTCTGTATTGATTACTGGGCTCTGAATAAAATCACAGTCAGAAATTGGTACCTGATTCCTCGAATCGATGACCTCCTTGATCAACTCACGAGGGCCAAATACTTCAGTAAGATTGATATGAAGTCTGGCTACCACCAGGTCTCGATAGAACAAACAAATGTATGGAAGACTGCCTTCAAGGCAAAGGAAGGCCTTTTTGAATGGTTGGTCATGCCCTTTGGTTTGACAAATGCTCCAGCCACTTTCATGAGGATGATGGACAATATCCTGCGACCATTCGCCAATACTTTTGTAGTGGTGTATCTTGATGACATTCTAATTTACAGCAAGACTTGGTCCAAACACTTGCAACATATTCAACAGGTTATGCACACCCTGCGACAGTACAAGCTATACGTCAACCTGGAAAAATGATCCTTTCGCATGGACAGGGTCCATTACCTGGGCTACATCATTGATTAGCATGGCGTACATGTGGATCCAACCAATATCTAAGTCATCCGTGACTGGCCAGCCCCAACAACACTCACTGAGCTTCGAAGCTTCTTGGGCCTTGCCAATTTTTACCACAGGTTCGTGTTGGGTTTCTCCCATATTGCATGGGCCTTTAGCCAAATAAACAGGGGTGGTGGTAGGAAGAAATTTGTGTGGGGTCAGTCCCAACAACAAGCGTTCGATGATTTGAAGTAGTGCTTGTGCTCAGCTCCAGTACTTTCACTACCAGACTTGTAGCATCCTTTTGAGATTGAGACAGATGCTTCAGACTGTGCTGTGGGCACCGTTCTCACTCAGCACAACCACCCCGTGGCCTATCATAGTGAGACATTGTCAGTTACTGTCTGTAAGTACCCTACTTATGAAAAAGAAATGTACTCCATTGTGCAAGAATGCTGCCAGTGGAGACATCACATTCTTGGGAAGGAGATAGTCATCCACACTGATCATAAGCCACTACAGTTCATGCAGACACAGGGAAAATTGCAGAATGACTGCCATCAAAAGTGGTCCACATACTTGCAGCAATTCCACCTCAACATCAAGTATAAAACAGAAAGCACCAATCGCGTCGCTGNACGGTGCTAGACTCTTTTTTCCATGAGACATCTGGATGGCCCAAACTCTATGAGACAGACCTTGACTTTGCCACCACCTACCAAATGTTGGGTGCAAACAGAGTTGTCGATAATTTCCATCTTCAAGATGGGTTGTTGTGTCATCTGGGTCATATCTGTGTTCCATTACGTGAGCAAGCGAAGCTGATCTGGGAATCCCACTACAGTAAGGTGGCAATACACTTCGACATTGAAAAGACAGTGACAATTCTATAGAAACATTTCTACTGGCCGAAACTTCGACAAGAGTTCAACAAGTATATCAGGTCTTGCACTGCCTACACTATTGCCAAACCAACCACTAAGAAATAGGGCCTGTAGACCCCTCTTCCTACTCCTGATAGGCCATGGGAATCCATCTCAATGGACTACATGTCGGGCCTCCCATCCACCAAGTGGGGAAATGACTGTGTTTTTGTGGTTGTTGATCACTTTTCTAAGATGGCGATTCTGGTTACCTACAAGAAGAGCATCACAACAGAGGCCACTACCAAGCTCTTCTTTGAACGAGTCTGGGTACACTTTGGAATCCCACAAACCATTGTCTCAGATCGGGATAGTTTATTTCTCAGCACATTCTGGTCGAGCCTCTGGTCACTGCTGGACACCAAGCTCACCAAATCCACGACCTTCCACCCCCAGATAGATGGTCAAACCGAGGTTGTAAATCGAATGATTGTCCATATACTTCGCATGTATAATTCAAAGAACCCTCACACATGGGATGAGAGCTTTCCCTATGTCCAACATAGCTACAACCAAGCCCTGCATAGCTCAACCGGCCACAGCCCCTTTCAAGTGGGGTTGGGATTCCAACCATTGGGACCCATAGATGTTGCACTTCCCCTTGCGGTCACCTCGAATGACTCATCTCTTGCTCCAACTAAAGCTGACAAAGCCACCTGGTTCGTTGAGCGGATCCAGCACATCCGCCAACAGGTTCAAGATATCCTACAGAAGTCTAATGACAAGTACAAACAACGCCATGATCAACACCGGGTGCCGCATAAGTTTCAGGTGGGAAACAAAGTTTGGTTGCACTTGCAGAAAGAACGCCTTACAGGACCCCATCGGAAGCTTCACCCACTCCGTTATGGGATGTACACTATCACCAAGGCCATGGGGGATAATGTTTTTGAGCTCAACATTCCTCCTTTCCTTGGTCTGCACCTAGTGTTCAATGTGGATCTCCTTCGCCCTTATTTCCCACCATTATTGGACACCTCAGAAGTAGCAGAACAACTGACACCAACAGAGATCAACCCTGACTACCTACAATAGGCATCCAATGGTCAAATTGTGGACAGACAGATCAAGGGCACTCGACAACAAAGGATCCAACTTTATCGAGTCGTCAAAGTAGGACAACTCTTGCACCAAGGCAAGTGGCTCACCCGGGGCCAAATTCAGCAGAAATTTCCTCATCTGATGGGGGACCTCAACGTAATGGAGACCATTGCTTCCTAAGGAGGGAGGATTGATCCAGACGGATATCGGTGGCCACCCACTTTTTCCAACTAGCTCAAAACAGTTTTCTAACAATTTTGGCAATTTACTATTTTTAAGAGTTTTAACTTTTGGGGCCATTTTGAGGGCCTAAATGAAGGTTTTTAGGGATCGATCTCCTCAATGATAATTGAAGGCATGATTGAGCCCCCAAAATGAATCTCCTCAATGATACCTTTCCAACGGGATATCACACGCATAAAACGGAGATCGTATGCAAAAGTTACGACCCCGGGAAGTTGATGTACTAACTTACCCAAACGGGGCCCACATGACTTTTGGCGCTTCATCTCCTAGGGTTAGGTTTTTGGATGTCTGGGGTTTTTGGCATTCTTTCTTATTGTAAAAAGGCCTTTAGATCCTCATTGTAACTCTCTTCTTGCGAATGCGCACTGCCGTCACATCTCTTCTCAGAGATAAGCTGCCACCATTCCAGCAAGCTTGTTTCCACTGCATTTTACAGTTTCAGCTTATTTCGTTATTGAATAGAAAACCAGTTTTACTGTATCTCTGTTATTTTTTGTTAAGCACCTGTTAATAATCTGTATTCATTTTTTTCTGCTCATAAAATCTGGATCAGTGGTATCAGAGCGGTCTGCTCCTTGTTGTCTTAATGCATGTCCCCAACAAGGTCGGAGTACAAAGAGTTGGGTCTCAAGCTTATGTCTCTTGAGGAAAGAATCTCTCGCACGCCCAAGCGACCTCCCAAGGTAAGAGAAAAGAGAGATGATAGGACAGGATCCTTTCAAATTGTTGATTGAGGAAGCCCTCACGCAACAGAGGAATGAGATGATGGATAGTTTCATGCAAATCCTTTGGGGGCTACCAACAGGCGACGCATATTCTTCAAACGGAGGTGCCGCCCCCTTCAAGGTACAAATAAACTTTGATATTCCTATATTTGAGGTTCATATAGATGCAGATGCTATAGACAAGTGGTTGAATCTACTAGAAGGGTATTTTTCTGTCCATAACTTTTCAAATAAAGAAAAGATTACTTTTGCGCTCCTCAAAGCCGTTCCCCATGTCAAAGATTGTTGGGAAACTTTCTGTGAGCAAAAGGAAATAGAGGAAACCTCATTATTTTCAGTCACAGCCACCTGGGAATCCTTCAGGGATGTTATTAAGGAACAATACTACCCTGTCGAAAGTTATGATGACCTGTATACCAAATGGACCACACTGCGGCAAGAAAGAGACCAAGCAATGTTGGATTTCACAAATATCTTCCATACCTTGCGCACCAAGCTGGGTATCAAAGATTCAGAGTGACATCTGGTGCTTAATTATCACGGTGCTCTGCATAGATACATCCAGACCTCCAGTTGAAGCACTCACCATGGTGATAGACTCTTGCGGCCACAAGACCTCCGGATGGCCCCACCTCTATGAGACAAACCATGACTTCCCCACCACCTACCAAATTTTGGGCGCAAATTCAGTTGTCGCTAATTTCCATCTTTAGGACAGGTTGTTGTGTTGTCTAGGCCATATATGCGTTCCATCAAGAGAGAGATCAAAGATGATTTGGCAATCCTACTACAATAAGGTGGCAGGACACTTTGGCATCGAAAAGACAGTGGTAGTGCCGCGGAAACATTTCTACTGGCCAAAACTTTGACATGATGTCAGTAAGTATATTAGGTCCTGCACTGCCCGTGTTATTTCCAAACCGACCACTAAGAAATAAGGCCTGTACACCCCTCTGCCTACTCCTAACAGGCCATGGGAATCTATCTCAATGGACTACATGTCAGGCTTTCGTCCACCAAGAGGGGAAATGACTGTGTTTTTGTGGTTGTTGATCACTTTTCTAAGATGGTGATTTTGGTCGCTTGCAAGAAGAGCATCACAACAGAGGCCACTGCCAAGATATTTTTTGAACGAGTCTAGGTACATTTTGGAATCCCAAAAACCTTATGTGAGATCAGGATAGTTGGTTCCTCAACATATTCAGGTCGATCCTTTGGTCACTGCTGGACACCAAGCTCCCCAAATCCACTTCCTTCCACCCCAGACAGATGGCAAAACCAAGGTCTTCAATCGAATGATCATGCATATCCTGCGCATGTACAATTCCAAGAACCCCCACACATGGGATGAGAGTCTTATCTATGTTCAACATAACTACAACTTAACCCTACATAGCTCAACCGACCACAACCTCTTTCAGGTGGGATTGGGATTCCAACCATTGGGTCCCATGGATGTTGCACTACCCCTTACGACCACCCTGAATGACTCATCACCTGCTCCAACTGAGGCTGACAAAGCCACTCGGTTCATTGAGAGGATCTAGCACATCTGCCAACAGGTTCAAGATGTTTTACAGAATTCCAATGCGAAGTACAAGCAACGCCATGATCAACACCGAGTGCCACATAAGTTTCAGGTGGGAGACAAAGTTTGGTTGCACTTGCAGAAAGAACGCCTTACAGAGCTACATAAAAAGATTCACCCACTCCGTTATGGACCTTACACCATCACCAAGGCTGTGAGTGACAATGATTTTGAGCTCAACATTCCCTTGATCCTTGCCCTGCACCCAATGTTTAACATGGATCTCCTTCAGCCTTATTTCCCACCATTATTGGACACCTTAGAGATAGCATAACAATTGAAACCAACAAAGCTCAACCCTGACTGCATGCAATATTAATCCAGTGATCATATTTTGGACACACATGTCAAGGGAACCCTCCAACAAAGAATCCAAATTTATCTAGTTGTCAAAGCAGGGTATCTCCTGCACCAAGACAAGTGGCTCACCTGGGACCAAATTCAATAGAAATTTCCTCATCTGATGGGGGAAATCAACGCAATGGAGACCATTGATTCCTAAGGGGGGAGGATTGATCCAGATGGATTTTGGTGGCCTCCCACCTATTCCAACTGGCTCATTTTGGCAGTTTTCCAGTTTAGCATTTTTTCCCTAGTTTTCGGGTCCCTGACTTCCGGGGCCGTTTTGAGGCCCTAAACAACATTTTTAGGGCTCTCCATAGTCAAAATGTAGATAGAGTTAGATTTTGATGGAAACATGTGTAGTCCTCAGATAGACCTTGCCAATGGACTATTGTGTGCCTAACTTATGAAAATGTTACGACCCCGATAAGTTGATGTACTAACTTACCCCAACGGGGCCCACATGACTTTTGGCGCTTCATCTCCCAGGGTTAGTTTTTTGGATGTATAGGGATTTGGCATTCCCTTTTATTATAAAATAGGCCTGGAGAGACTCATTGTAATGATATTCTTGCGAATGAGCGCAACTGTCACATCTCTTCTTAGAGATAAGCCGCCACCATTCTAGCAATCTTGTTTTCAGTCTGCATTTTACAGTTTCAACATATTTCCTTATTGAATAAAAACCAGTTTTATTGTATCTTTGTTATCGTTTCGTTTGATTCTATGTTAAACATAATAATAATCTGTATTCATTTTATTCTGCTCATAAAATCCAGATCAATACATCACCCTTTCAATTAGTTTATGTTGTTAATGTTACACTTCCTATTCATTTAGGGACACCAATAATGAAAATTAAGCAATAATTACAAGATGAAATAAATGATTTGCAACACACAATCAATCAATTAATCTAGGTTCAACAACAAAGAGAGGAATTTGATGACAAATTTCAAGATTATCAAGAGAGAATGAAAACAAATTATATCTAACATGAAGCTTGTAGTTGGCCTGGTATCATATAACCATCATTTAGATGTAGAGAAGGAGAAACTTGTAAACAAAGAGTCTTGGGAAAAAGTGCAACAATTTTTCGAGGAGCAACATCAAACATCATCAAAGGAAGAAAGTGTTATGGATGTTACAATGTTAACTCCTCAGACGGAAGATTTACAAACAAGAATGTTTGATGATCCTATTGAGGAAGATACACCAGAACAACCTCCAAGAAAAAGAATAGAATTGATCCTAAAGATAAAGAAGAAAAAAGTAGTTTGAAGCAATATTTTCTTGAAAAACAAGTGGTGTAAATCACTCACATTCCATAATTAAGTGATTTAGAATATCAAGGCACATGAAAAGTTGTATTAGATGGTGAAGTTTTAAAAGAAGTAACAATTGTTGAGAAATATAATGATTTTTTACAAAGATGGCTTTGAACCAAAAAAAATGGCCAAGCAAACTAAAAAGAGTTTGTATTCATAAATTAGTCATGAAGGTTATGCACCCTCAAGATTATTTTCTTTTGTTGATTATGAAAAATGAACCTTTCAAATGGATGTTTTGCAACCAAATGTTGATAAGTAAGAAAAGTATCTTAAATCCCTTGAGTATGAGACCACTAAGTTTACCGTTAATTTTGATAAATTACCCCCTGAGCATAAAATTTAATGGAATAAGCAAATAGGTAAAATAGTTCCTATAAATATGATGCAAACATCTATTAATGTGAAAAGGACAAGGATACAAATTAACAATCTAGAAAATCAACTACAAATTAAGAATGCTACAAACAAGGCTCACTAGGTTTCAATAAATGGTTTGGAGCAAAAGCTAATATCTTTAGGAACAAAAGTAAAAAATGGATCTAGTATATCCTTAATGATAATAGAAAAGGATAAAGAGATTCAAAATATTAGAGGTAAATTCAATTTACCTCGTGTATACAACCAGGCTAAATCGATAGTTGAATTGGAAAAAGAAAAGGACTAATTGAAAGATAAGATCATAATTCTTTCAAAAATATGCAAAGTTTGAATCAATTATTGATAATACCAATGAAGAAAAGGAAACTTTGTTATCAACTAAATTATCCAAATAGGTAATTATCCCAGATGTCGAGGAAATTCCAGGAAAATTAGAGGAAGAGCAATCATATATCTCAAAAAAAATTGTCAACAATTCAAGAGTAATTACAAATGACCGAAAGTGATTATCAATAGTAGAAGGTTTTAGAAATTGTTGAGTTACAAGCACAGATGGAAATTAAAATTTCATTAATATAAAGGAATTGTGCTAATATAGATGAAAAATACAAAGAAATAACTGAATCTAGCCAAAGGATTGTAGAATTTGAAGAAATGAAGAAATTTTTTAATCAAAGAATATCTACAATAAAATATATGGTAGGAGCAAAGGACTATATCTGGGATCAGATAAAAGTGATAATGCAAAACATGATAAGATATTTTATTGTTCTTCAATATACAAACAATATTGAGAGAAGTATGAGCTTAAAGGTAAAAAGATCTTGGGACCAATTAGGAGATTAGGTTCAAATTTCCAATGATGTTATAAAATTCTTAAATAATATGACTAATGAAGATCTAGAGAGTTTGGAAATCAAAGACATAATTTTTTTTTTTATTATGGATGTAAGTACTATCAATGTTAAATATAGTTTGATAACATTAGCTCATAAAAATTATCGAGCAATTATGCAGTTTCATCATTATTTCAGAAGCATATTTTCAAAAGCATTTGAACTTGGGCTCCCTAGTCCATGAAATAAGCAAATATGGTTTTCCCCATTGAAAATTGTGAAAAAATTATTGAGAAGAAAAAGTCAAATCATGAACAATTTGATGATGCAACTGGTCCAATAAGGGGAATGGTTATTTATGATAAGTTATCTCATGATTTCATGTTACTCAATATTCTAAAAAATATTCAGGAAAACCCACCCCGTGCATATTATGATTTATACATGTAATTAGACGTCGCTAGACGTAAGATGTTGGGGTACACAATTCCATAAGGGGATGAATGGAAGAAAATAGCAAGGTTGAGAAATAAAAATCTCTTATTAGTCCCTGTCGGAAGTCCAGGGGCAGGGACTATAGCGATGAGTTCATTGCTGACTTCATATTAGTTTAGGGTTGACTTTCAATTTTTTTAAAAAATTCTAATGTTTAACTTAGGAAGTTTGTATACATATTTTTTTAAATAAAAAAATTATAAATTTGTTACAATCTTATTGGCTAATAGGTTTGAAGTGTTATTGCTGCCTTCGCTTCTTCCCATGCCAATTCTTCCAACTGCTACCACTCTGCTTTGGCTGCACTTTCATAAATGCCATAAATGCCCACTACATTGATAGTGATTACCATTCTGTCATTTTCTTAGCTCAGGGTTCAAGGTGGGAATTGCGCTACATCCAAAGTTGCCACCACTCTACTTTGAGCGTGCTGCTTACCCACCTCCTGTTTGCAAGTATGTTCATTAAAGCTAGTAGTTATTAAATAGTATGAATGTGTATAAAAAAAATCCCCTATGAAAGGGAGTCTGTCCTACTGAATTAATAAGAAACACATACGGAGACATGGGGCGGCACACAAAAAGGAAAACGTCAAAACGAAAAGATACGGGGATACCTTACACAGGCACTAGAAAATTTTCTAAATGAGACAAAGCACTAGAAAATTTTCCACACCATTAAATAGAATCCAATAAAATTTTAATAGAATCACTTAAAAACTTATAATATCATACATTATGAAAATACTAATGATCTTAAATTCTCTAACATCACTCAAACATGAAATTGATAGAATTAAATACATCAAAAAAATTGAAGATTAAGGATTTAAATATTTGAAAGAAAAAAAGAAGAAGTCACCATTAAATAGAATCCTGTAAAATTTTAATAAAATCCCTTGAAAACTTATAATATCATACCTTATAAATTCTCTAACATCACTCAAACATGAAATTGGTAGAATTAAATACATTAAAGAAATTGAAGATTAAGGATTTAAATGCGTTGTCCATACAAGCCCGAACACCCTTCAATAAATGAAAAGAAGGGTT
>JASDQU010101860.1:306864-317099 GCA_032191745.1 Picea mariana
ATTTCTCCATTTATTACTATCTTTGGTCTATGAGTAAGTGTTTTCACATTATTTATTAATTTTTATATGTATCATTGTGTTCGTTCTCTTAATCGCTAAACTTTATGTTTTACTCAAGTGGTAAAAAAACAAATTCCCCAGATGTTGACAAGAAAGGAGAAAATCCAAACCTTTGACATGCATGTTTTTATCTCTATCCTAGAATCCTTCAATGCTTCTGATACTAACAACCAGGATAGGATGGAGTACTACCTTAGTTATGATGATATTCAGGATATGTTCCAAAATGAAAGGTTTCCACCTGACAACCTAAACATCGACGAGTATAGGAACATTCTCAAAAGTGGCATTCACATGATATTTGCTCGCCCAGAGCTCTTCCATTACAACGACATTTCCAAATGGTGTTTTCCATATTTTCATAGGCATACATGATTAATATCCAACGCTTTAGGTCTCCCCATTGTGTCACTCAAAGCGGAAGATGTCCAAGTAAGATACAAGACCCTGGAACCCACAATTTCTCTGAATGAGTTGTTCCTGGATAAGTTTGGGGCCGATCACAAAGATTTTGAAACAATGATGGAATATTGGTTCTATGATGAAGAATGGCCAGTAAAGAAAGGGGAAAGGAATGTCCCTACATGATACTTGAAAATACCTTGAAAAATATTGAACACAATGATATGTAGACTTTATGGCAAGGAAACTTGCACCCATTTCAGAGTATAATGGTTTCCCATGGCTTACATAGTGGTCAAGAAGGCCAATATTTTAACTAATCAAGCATCCTGTGTTTCTTCATAGCGAATCGGGTCCAAGACCCCAAAGGTATGAAAAAATTTGGCTTCTACATGTCATTGTATCTTAATATAGATGTTGCTTGCTCAACCAATTCATTCCCTGCTTTCAATTGGGCCCTTACCCCAAATCATGGCCCCATTCATTTATATTGTTCTAAATTATGGGAGGTCAACTATAAGGAACATTTTTATGATATCTGTGACTATTTCGTTTCCCCCCTGCACAAAGCCATCTTTGGTCTTTTCCCGCATAAGATTTCTTCAAGTGCCCTAAGGGGAATTGGAGACTAGTCTATGAAAAAATATTATACCTTTGTCAGTATTTTCGAGGCCACGGGGCCTCTACACTTTCTCCCCAAGTATGTTCTTGATAAATTACTGGCTAGAGAAATAACATATCAGACTATGGAGAAAGGAGCCATTGCTTACCTGTCAGAAAAGAACAAAAAATATTGGCCCATTTTCCCCCTTCATATAGGCTAGTACTCTCTTCAGAACAAGAAGCAAGCCGAAAAGGAAGCATAAACTCTAAAGGAGTTGTTTCTTTGTATCGAAGAGCCCAAATCTCATGATCCTCAAAACTTGGTTTATGGACACATGAAGGTTGTTAGATTAGCATCTCATATCATGCATGAATCCAGGTTCACTGAAGATGTCTTTCGAGGAGATTTAATTTTTGAAGAGGTGGTGGAAAGTCTTACCACCGAAGCAACTTGAGAGAAGCTTAAGAAAGAGGAAGAATAAGATAGAGCCCTAAGGCTAGAATAATTCAAGGACCTACTCCTCGAAGATAAAGAAAGACTAAAATCAGAAGAAGAGAAAAGGAGGGAAAAAGAAGCAGAACGAGCAAGGAAATATGAAGAGGCTAAAGAGATATACCAACTAATGAAAAAAAAGGAAGTTGAGGAGAAACATGTTGAACTGGAAAAGACCCAAACTAAAAACCTTTCCTTATGAAAACTTAGTTTGGGAAAATAAGAAACAACGAATATAGAATAAGTGGTCCTGGTTGCACAGGAAAGAGGGAGGAAGAAGGAAGAGGAAGACAGAATTAAGGCTTCCAAAGAAAAAGAGGATGGAACCACATCCAGTACCATTTTTGTGACCTTGAGTCTTGACATCAATCTTATCAACATCCTAATTAAGGAATGCACCCGACTAGCCGCCATCCTAGGGAGTTTATAAATCACTTTTGAAGGACTTGCTTTTGAAGGTGCATTATTCATTGTAGGTGATTACTACTATAGACACAAGACAAGAGAAATTGAGAAAAGAACCCTAAAGAAAAAAAGGGGAAAATTCGATGTAAGCTAGGAAGTTCCTGAAAGGAGCATCAAATGGAAAGTTGGACCAAACCTGAAGGATAACGCATTACAAGAAATCTCAACACTTAGTGATTTTGCTGGTGTGAATATTGTGTCGATTCATGAAGTCGCAGGGGCACTATATGTTGAAAAATCCAACATCAATGAGTTGGAGGTGATCCTAGAAAACATCAAAGAAGATATGGCTAGTGAATACAGGAAATAAACCCAACAAACAGAGACAATCCACAAAGAGGATATGGAAATACAGCTTCAGATCTAGGACAAAGAGATGAAGGAAAAATTTAGCAAAACAGTCACCCTCAATCAAAGGGCTCATCTACATGAGGTGGAAAAACTAAAAGTTGTGCACGACTAGGAAGCTATGCAGCTTAAAGGAGAACTGTCCAAAATGAGATATTTAAATGAAAGAAGTGAAAGGGAAGTTATGAGGCTACAACATGACAATGATATCCTAAGGAAAACAATAGAATAAACCCAAAACCAGGGAGTTTCTTTGGAAGCTATAAACACATAGGTTACCGAGAAGAATGGAGAAATTTAGAACTCATAGAAGAGATTCTTATATGCTATGAACAAAATACTGAAGGCCAGATCCGATCAAGAGAAAATGAGGGTACAAGTGAAATAAATGCATGAAAATATCAAAAGGCCCTAGAATCCTATAACTGGGTCACATAATGGTAAGATGTCCAATAGATTTTCCCCGAGACCATGCCCGTGTACTCAAACAAGAAGAGAATCTGAGATCACCGACTATTGAGTGTAAGGATAGAAAATATTGTATATAAATAGAGGACACATAAACAAGTCATCAAAATGAGAAAAGTGCTATGGAGGTCTTCAGAGAGCCTACTCTTGCGGTTTAGAATGGATCCTCTGAGGGATATAGAAAAGGCATTGTTGATCCAAACAATGGTTGAAGATGTAGAGAAAAAAATGAACCTCATTATCAAATCCATTGAGGCAATCAACAGAATCAACGTAGAGGTTATAGAAGAAATATTAATACAACCTATCATCTTGAGCTCACTAACTCAAGATTTCATGTGACATGTTGAGCAAATATTAAAGATGGAAATCATTACGTCCATCTACAACGACGAGATAGACCTTGAAAGAACATGGATACACCGAGTGGACAACATACTTGATGACTTCAAGACCTAGAAGGCCTTCATAGATGCAAAATTGCAACCGCTATGGCTCACCTAATGATCTCAGTCTAACTGAAATTTTTACGGAAGAATCATTTCCCTCATAATTATTGTAATTTCTTAATTAGGAAAGGGAATTGAAGCATCACTTCAAGACCCCAACCATTCAAAAGTTAGAGGAATGTGGAAAGTTTATAATCGTGTTCTATAAATTAGATGAATGTAAAATAATGAGGTTTTTTTTTGGGGGAGATAGCAGGACATTGCTATTACTGCAAGTTAATTGGAATCAGAAATACTTTTTGAAGATTGTGGTGTTAATGTATATGAATCAGATTTTTCTATTTATGCATGTTTATCTCTGCGATATGTGAAAGTTGGTTTTAAGAACTACTTCTAAAATAATATTCATATGTTTATAGTTACCATAGTTTTCACTTCGAGTGCAGTGACAGTATAATCAGTTATCAAATCAAATTATTTGTGTCTAACTTGTTGTATTGTTAATATTTCATTTTCCTTTCTTATATGAATAATTTTTGCACAAGTAATATAAATATTTCACTGCACTTATCTTTTTTATTTCATTCTTGATCATGATAGGTTAGAATAGAGTAGAATAGATSTGCATATTAGCACTGTAAGTACTTATCTTAKCCTAGTAGTAGTTTTTATTTAGAGTTTTAATCCATATGAGAACCTTCGGTTCTCATATTCATATTTAGTTAGTTAATTAGTTAGTTTGGTAACCAGGCCATAATCTAGTCAGAAACGCTACTCCAAACGAGAGTGGGTCTAATTAGGGCCTGCCATCGGGTGTTCTCCCTTACCTGTTTGAGTAGGTCACTTCAGGCCCGTCAACAGAGAACTATATGGCTCATGATTTAGAACTCATTGTAGTAGCACATGCATTGAGGGTTTGGATACATTACTTGGTCAAGAGAAAGTCTGAACTAAAGACATATCATCATGGCCTTCAACATATATTTACTCAAATTCATTTGAATTCTCTATAGAGAAGATTATTGAGGGAATTTGATTTAAACATAATGCATATTAAAGGAACATTAAATAGAGTAGAAAATGTCTTTAGTAGAAAACCTCAAATTCTCTCAATGTTATCGTTACAAAAAAATCTTAGAGGAAAGATAATGAACTTACAAGAAAGTTACACATGGTATGAAAAAAGTAAAGACAAAATTAGAAAATGAAGGAATGAGAATTCCCAAGTATGAGAGATATACATTGGATAATTATGGATGATTGATATTTCACAGAAGGAATTATGTATCTCCAAATGAATAAATTCACAAGTTCATACTTAGGGAAGCACACAAAACAATATTTATGACTCATCCCAAAGTGGAAAATATGTACATAGATCTAAAATTGATATTCTTTTGAAGTGAAATGAAGAATGAATTGATATATTGTGTGTCCTATAATGTTAGCAATTAAAGGCTAATCATCAACAACGACTAGGAGTATTACAACCATATGTGATACCATAATCAAAATGGGAAGTGATTTCAAAGGAATTCATAATGGGATTTCCTATGATGTCAAKAAGACATGATTCAATMTTCGTAGTAATGGATACTTTGCAAAGAATGTGCATTTTATTCTAGTAAAGAATACCTATCATGCACCAAAATAGAAAGAATTTTTAATAAATGAGATAGTGATACTACATGGAATCCYGAGAAAGATCATTTAGGATAGAGGTTCAATATTTATGGGAAGGTTTTAGACTAGTTTCCAAGAAGCCTTGGGAACAAAACTTAATTTTAGTATGGCATATCATCTTGAAATATATGGACAAACAGAAAGAGTAAATTGATTGTTAAATAATATGTTGCATATGTATTTTTGGCACGCAGTGGGAAGACTTGGGGTTCAATATTAAATCACCAAAAAAACCCTAAATATATCATCCCTTTCGGCATGACCCGCAAGAAGGTGAAGTCTCACCCAAGGTACCTATGGGGACTACAAGAACCAAGCTTCCATAGTCATGAAGGGAATGGATACCATTCTAACATTCATTCAACATGCAATATACCCTGTGTGTGAAACCATAACAACATAATAACCTATGACATATTCATCTTATGTAATCTTTCATCATGTGTGTAGAACCCTCAGATACATATTCATATTAACCCATAAGAAATTATTACATGTGCACAATAAATAGATTAAACCAACACATCATGACAACAAACACATCAGAACATAATAATTTAATGTGGTTAACCCCAAATGGGATACGTCCACAACAACTAGATTCTTATATTATTCATTCATATTGATTCCTTACAATAGGTGTGCACTATGCTCAAATAAGATATGTCAGTTCTACCCAAAATTCCCTAGTCATTCGCACATACACTGCACACTTGGCTCATTCTCTTCGCTATTGGATCTCTCTCGCTTATCATCGCTCCAACCGCTTCAACACTCTCATTGACTGACTCCCTTTTATCCAAAACCCATAACTGCTTCTTTCTACCCAAAACCCATACATATTTATACATTGATACTAGGGCTTAGCCCGTTATAAAATGGACCAAAATTTTTAACTACTTCTAAGTAATTTTCATCTTCTACACACTCTTACTCCTAATAATTCTCTAATTGTCTTCCTTTCCTCTATGTGTGCTTCTCCTTGGCTGAATTGTCACGTGGTTTTCTCTTGCACGATTCCCAAAACTTGTCCCAAAATAGCTTGCTCCAACAACCCCCCAACACTCACCTGCGGCTCATCCCGAGCCACTTCATGCTTTCTTCCATGTCTCCATGAAATTATGAAATGTTTTCCTTGTAGTTGTGATCTTTTCCTTGGCTTGTGTTTATTTTTTCGTAATTCACTTAGTTGTATCTATAGTAATATGGGTCTTCAATTTTTTCTACACTTTCTTGTACCACCTTCTTAACCATGCCCTGTGCAACTGCTAGTTCTGTTGTCACCTTGTATGCTTCCTCCTTCAATGTTTCGATATATTGTGCATGAGATTGTTGCTCCACCCTCATCTAGTTCATCTCTGAGTATAATTTTCTATTTTCTTCTATTACTTCCATCTTTTCTATTGTAATGCTAACTTAATACATTCTTCCCGGGTAGTAACTGAGTCGAATAAGTGTGGAACTACTTAAATTTCTCTTTAAATATGGGTCTATGGTTTTCTTATTTCTCAAGTATCATTTAAATGTTTCAATACCCGGTATCTTACTTCATAAAAAAGTTTTATTCCTTTGTTCTTTGTGTTCATGTTTTTCTTCTTGATCCTTTTATAGTTGTCTCTGTTTTTGCGTCGTTTATGACCTCGCCGCCTTCCTGTTCTGGGGAAGTTTTCCAACATTGGATTTTCTTCTACTGCCCTTGGTACTTTTTCCTATGTTTTTTCTTTCTTATCATGCTACTTCTTTGTGGCTGTTGTGGAAGCTCCTGCTTTCGGTGATGCCATAACCCTTTGAACCACCCACGACATTCTCTACAACACACTTAGAGTGTTCTGCACCACTGACTCTCTTTTCTCTTGAATAGGATTTCCTTATCACTCATTTTTCTTCTATTATAGCCTATCACAAGCTATTATATTCCTTTGCATGTCCATCATCTCCAGTCCCATCTGATTGTACTCTCATGCAATGCTTTCCATATTCTGCAATAATTATGTATCATGTGGAGGATCATACGTTTGATTTTCCAACCTCTCATGATATCTTCGCCACTCTCCATTTATGACTATGCATATCCACTAGTTTTCCATTATGATTGTTATTTAATTCTTGTCCCATCATGTATGATTTTTAATGTGTTTCCCACCCTTTGTGCAGATCTCTATCGCACTTCAATCTTCCTTCATGTGCACAATTCCTTCCTCTTTCTACATCTTTGCAACATTTTTTGGCTTTATCTCCTTCCTTGTTCAACCTTATACATAAATTCAACCTTCAAATTCTTTTATTATTTTTCTTATTTTCTTTTTCTTTCTATACTACACTATAATACAAGTACTATGGTACACATATTGTGCACTCTAACTAGTGTGCGGAAGTATGGCTATCCCTATATAGTTCTAGTTGAATACTGCTAACCAGTCGTTCCACAACTTCTCCATTCAATTTATCCAATTGAACAACACTTGCATCTGTCAAAAACCTAATCACATATGGACCCAACCAATGCATCTGTAACTTTCCAGGGTGCTGCAAAAACTTGTTGTCATAAAGCAAAACTAGGTCTCTTGTCTGAAACTTCTTCTATTTAATGTGCCTATCATGCCATGCTTTCTCGTGTGTTTTTTGTACTTGTTGATGGAAACCTACGACAAATAGGTCTTCTTCCATCTCTGCTAGCTCAGAGGGTCTCTTCTCTAATGCGCCAAAATTTGTAAGCTCTATCAGTTCAACAATGTCCAAACTCGGTACTACGAATTCCACAGGCATAACAACTTCTTAGCCATACACTAGTATGAATGGGGTTTTTCCTGTCAACTTCTTACTTGTAGTCCTATATGCCCATAAAACTATTGGAATCCTCAAGTCACATTCGTCTTAACTTACATTACACACCTTATCCAATGCATGTTCTAGTATCTTATTGAATGTTTCCACTGTTCCATTTGCCTGAGGATGATACAATGTACTCCTCTAATGATGAATCTGAAACTCCTCTTTCAATGATGCAATCATCTTATTCAAAAAATGGGTTCCCTAGTCACTCATAAGAATTCTTGGGAGTCCAAATCTTGTCACCACATTTTCAAACAAAAATCGTGTAAATGTCTCCACACTGCAATCTCTGACTAGTTCTGCTTCATCCCATCTCATCAAATAATCTGTTGCAGTAATAATGTATCTGGCTCCTGACCTCTTTGTTGGTGGATTAATCGGTCCAACAAAATCAACGACCCATTTATCAAAATCCTGTAATGTCACTTGTGGTACTAACGACATATCGTATCTCCTAGAAGGCTTCCCAATTCTTTCACAAACATCACAAGTCTTACAAAATTCTTTTGCACCCTTATGAAGGGTAGTCCACCACAATCCTATGCGCAAAATATTCTGATTGTTTTCTTTTCTTATGTAGTTTCCTCCTGCAACCCCTTCATGTGCCTCTAACAATATCACATGTCTTTCATGTTCTAGTACACATCGTCGCATAATACCATCTGCACATAACTTGTACAAGTTTCCTTCTATAAGTTGATAGTCCGTGACCTTCACTACTAATTTCTTCTTTTGTGCAACTCTAAACTCAAGCAAGGTTACTCCTGTAATCAAGAATTGAACTATGTCGTCAAAATAGTCATCAACCATTTGTACTGTAAATAAGTGTGCTTCTGGTAAGTTGTCATCCAAGTTTCATGTGTCTTCTCTTGATAGTATGCACGAGAAGTGATCAAGTCCTGAATTAAATTTCCCTGGTTTTACAATTAACTCAAAGTCATATTTATGAAACAATAATATCCATTTGCATATTCTCCCCCCCAACACTGTCTTATTGACCAAATATCTTAGCGTAGAATGGTCTGTATACATATTAAAGTCTAAATCCAACAAGTAAGGTCTAAACGTTTGTAATGCATACACCATTACTAATCCTTCACATTATGTCATAGTATAGTTTTGTTTTGTAGTTGACAACTTCCTGTTTGAAAATGCAATGGGATGATCTATATATCCTTCTTTAGGATGAGCTAACATTGTTCCTAAAGTTACAGATGATGCATCCACGTGAACATGAAGCTCCTTCTTCCAATATGGAAATATCAAAATAGGCGTGGTAACCAATTTCTTCTTCAAATTATCTAAACCTTCTTAGCATTCCTCATTCCATTGAAAATTATTCTCCTTATTTAGCAATTTTTCCATTGGGGCTTTAATCTTCCCATATCCTCTAATGAACTTCATGTAGCACCCTGTATTCCCCAATGCCACTCATAATTGTTGCACCGAAGTAGCTAGTGGTAATTCAACAATCACAACAATCTTTGTAGGATCTACCAACTATCCTTTATTACACACTACATGGCCCAGTAAGATACCAAATGGAGCACAAAAAATGAACTTATTTAGATTCAAATATATCTAAAACTACCTACACCTATCCAACATGAAGTGAAAAATATCAATATGATCTTTCAACAAGATAAACATCGTCCAGTCATCTAAGTATACTTATAAGAACTTATGGATGAATTCTTTAAATGCTACTACAATCACTCTAGAGAATATTGTTGGTGTATTCTTCAATCCAAAAGGCATCATTGTGTACCAGTAACATCTCCATTATGTCACAAATGTAGTCTTATATCTATCTTCCTACGTAATCTTGATCTRATGATACCTTGAAAATCCATCAGTGAATGAATATGCTTAATGTCCTCCTACATTCTCCAACACTTCATCTGTAAAAGGTGTAGGAAATGGATCATGTAAGTAGRCATCATTTGATTTCCTCAGATATACACAAATCTTGATCCCTCCCGTCTTCTTATCCTGAACCACCATTGGACTAATCCACTCTGATTCTATGACAGRTTCAAAGATTCTAGCTTCTAACATCCTGTCTATATCCTCTATCACCTTCTGCTTATACACCAGGTTCAATCTGTATGACCTTTGCTTCATTGTCTTAGCATCTACCTTCAAGGGGATATTCATCTATCCTAACTCCCCAACAATCTATTTCATCTCTCAAAAAGTAGTCGGAAACATGTCCTGGTACCCGTGCAGTAAGTCAACTATCTTCTCCATAGTCTCCTCATTCTAGTAGTCTCCTATGTTCACAAATTTGGTCCTTCTATTTTGAGTATTTGTACATTTATTTGATCTTCGTCCTCCTCTTGGTCTTCTTCAAAAACATTATAATACTGCAAAACTTCTTTAACTATCGCAACATATCTATATGCGAGCTACATATAGGTATTGGTTCTATC
>JASDQU010101861.1:38510-77999 GCA_032191745.1 Picea mariana
ATACAAGAGAAAGTTGTTTCTGACGTAAGTTGTGGGGAGGATCCTGATGACCTAGATTAGAACTCAGTCCTTTCTCCTCCCCATTCATCTGCATCCAAGGCAGGTTATGAAAGTGATGAACTTCCCAGGGAGGAGGATGGCGCTCTGAGTAAGCTGATGGAGCAGGTGAAATATCGTCGATTCTGCACCAGGGGAGGCACCTGATACTGCTACGGGTGCAGGCAAGGAGAATGTAGCGACCAACAGAAGCGAAGCAGGAGAAGGTGGAGCGAAGAGGCCAAGCTGAGGACACTGCGCGTGACGAGGGAAAGGAAAAGCAATGGGACGATCAACCGACGTATATTGAAGAAGAACCGTGGACAGAGGACCTCCGAGCCACGTGGATAGGCTATCTGCCAGGTGTTTAGCTCACTAGTGTTGTTTGTCAAGTTTTATAAGGCTCATAGTTTAGATGGCAGTCAATTTGAACACTTTTTTTACTGGACTTATGACTTTCTTAGGCATTTGAACTGGGTGGGCTGGCTGGACTGGTTTCCCCTCTGTTGGGACAGTCCAGTAACTGCAACCAGTATATTGCTGTATTTTGGTTCCTTCTATCAACTTTAGCAGGCTCTTAATATAATATATACTTCTTATTAAAAAAAAAAAATAATAATTACCAAAAAAAACTTTTTAAATATGTAAAGAAACCGTGACCAAAATCAAACACAATCTTCGTAAAATCTTATTTGAAGAAAAACAATACATTAAGAGAATATTATTAAAATACATTGAAAGATTATTATTAAAAAACAATACATTGAGAGACTATTTTAAAATACACTGAGAGATTATTATTAAAATAATTAAAAAAAATGCTCACTTAAACAATCTTTGAATATTAGTTAATATTGATATTAATAACTATAAATGTACTATTCTATACCTAATTATTAAAAATGAATACTAGTTAATATTGAGATTAATAACTATAGATGTACTATTTCTATACCCAATTATTAAAAAAACAATACATAAACTATTTTAAAATACATTGAGAAATTATTATTAAAATAATTAAAAAAAATGCTCACTTAAACAATCTTTGAATACTAGTTAATATTGCAATTATTAAAAAACAATACATAGACTATTTTAAAATACATTGAGAAATTATTATTAAAATAATTAAAAAAATGCTCACTTAAACAATCTTTGAATACTAGTTAATATTGAGATTAATAACTATAGATGTACTATTCTATACCCATGTAAAACTAAAGTAAAGAAGTTGTTAAAAAGTTGTAAAAGAAGTTAGTATTATAAATAACACCTATTATTGAAGAATATTGTAACAATATTGATAGTATATTATATCAATTTGAAATCCATATAGACATCATATCTTTAGTTTCAAGAATTCTTTTTGAAAAATTATTAAAAAATTGTAAGAGTGATGGAATATGATATAAAAAAGTTTTTAATTTTATATTTTGAGACAATAATTTAATACATTAGGAAGTAATTTTTTTTTGAAATGCAATAAAAGCTTAAGGTTTATCTATAAAATTCATAAGTCCTTATCATAGTAACTGTAAGACTTTCTATGACACCCACTAAGCGTGCATGCTTCTTGGACAAATTCAACGATAGGATGAACGAAGAGCATAAGGGGGAAGCAATTGGCCGGGAAATAACTTGTATTATGGGCATGTACAAGAGCACATTAGGGAATGATGGTGACATGGGAACCCAAGGGGGCACACACTCTTCTTCCCTTGTGACAAACGATAGAGACTTGGGTTGTGTTTGGGAAAGGGAGAGGCAACTTGGGAGCACACCCAAGGAGTGGACCCTTCTTCCCTTGGAAACATGGGTGCACCAGAGAGGTTGGAAAACCCCACCAACATACCCATAGAGAGTCACGACGATTGAAACAATAAAGAGCACAAGGCAAGGGGAATGCACCCAAGGATGGGGAACACCGGTCCAAGATATGCAATGTTTGATGGGTGGATGAGCTTGTTTGGTGCACTAGGTCCAAAGAGTGGAGCGATAGTTCAATTGAGTGTGACGATTCACAAAGGGGCACGACACACCCAAAAGACATGAAATTTTGCACATGTGACCCTTGGATTCCCTATAAGAGCACAAGGGCGCACAACCAAAGTTACAAGGAGGTGTCAAGGCAAGAGACATGAAGGCCTGAGGTTGGGCGCACAAGTGGGGTGCACCTCAGGCTGAGGCAAGGAGGAGCAAAAACGGAAAGTCTTGGTGTGGCAGATCTGCAATTCTGGACAGTTTTGTTGTATGGGGCGGAGTCGTGAGACTCTTCCCATCTATGTAACTAGGACAATAATTCCCTCTTTGTAAATAATTGTTTATCTTTCACAATATAATAAATGAATTCAGGTATTAGGCACCACTAGTGCCACCCGCACTATATTTGTGTCTCTTGTCTTTCGCATATTTTATTTTTTATGCCAAAATGACTTAGAAGTGTTAAATAATGTTAACAAATGTCTAAGTATAAAATAGTTGAGTTTCATAGAGTAAGGATGTGAGTCATCCATATCCTAGAACAAATTATGGGTATTCTCTAGGTGAAAAGACGTAGTTCGGGTGAAATATCCTTGGTTGAGCCAAGCTGCCAAGTGAGAACCGTTGCGGTGTCGCACGTCCACGAGATGCCAAGGTTGTATTTGGGCACAACTCTTGGGGGTGTGACAGAGGGTATAAGAGCAGTTCTACAACGAAGAAATTAGTGAAGCAATGGTGCATGGTATGACATGATTTGCATAGTCTAGAAATGGGGTGACCCAGGGTGGTATGACTCCTTGGACAGAGGCAGATGAAGTCCTATGATGGAAACAAGTCGTGGATGACTCAAGGTAGGTCAAATAAAGCATCCCACCATGACCTGGGGCATAAGAGACTTGGTTCGTGCAGTGAACCAGGATCTATAGGGACTTGCAACGAAGCATCTTTTAACCAAGTGGTGGACCAAGGGGCGCTCCCACATGGTCTACAAAATATGAGCATAGCGTAGGTATGTTGTATTGCAATTTTCTTTTTCTTTTTCACTTAGAACAAAAAGAGTGGAAAGGATCGGTTTGCAACAAGATTATTGTGTTGGGTGCCTTGGGTGGAAAGATTGGGAACCAAGAACATCATTTATGCTTTGTGTATCTGGTTATCAATGAAAGAATAGTGCAAGCTTTGGTTGACTTGGATGCCTCGTGAAACTTTCTGAAGACTGAGGTAGTGAAGGAGTTGGGACTTAGAGGCTCCCCATGCAGAGATGCAATGAAGGTAGTAAACTCTAAGGTGAAGGAAGCAATTAGCATTTCCTCCTCAGTTCACATTCGACTTGATAAGTTTAAAGGTCGAGCTAACTTCACAGTGATGCCTATGAATGACTTTGAGGTGATTCTTGGGAAAGAGTTCCTAAGGAGGACACATTTGGTCTTCATGCCATGGATGGACAAGATGGTTATACTTGGTGAATAGAAGGCTTGGGTTGTCTACACAACCGCAAGGGAGTCTAGTGGAAAGGTCCAAGTTGTGTCTGCACTAAGTATGAAGAGAGAAAAAAAGAAAAATGGATCACAGATTTATGCAACAGTTGTTGGGGAAGTTCAAGAGGATGGAGTGGGGATACCTGTTCCACTTGAGCTCATTGACTTGTCGGGTAAATTTGTGGAAATAATGCCGGATGTGTTCTCGAATGTGCTCCCACCACCATGACACACTATTGACCATCATATAGAGCTAGAGCCTCGACTACATCCACCAGAAAGAGCTTCTTACTGATTGTCTGGACCTAAGTTGGAAGAGTTGAAGCAACAATCTATAGAATTGATTGATGTTGGCTTCATTTGTCTGTCTAGGTCTCTATATGGTGCCTTGGTTCTCTTTCAAAATAACAAGGGCACTTTAGAGCTGAGGATGTGTTTGGATTACCGAGCATTAAACAAATAGACTGTGAAGAACCAATACCTGTTGCCTTTAGCTGTTGATTTCTTTAACAAGTTCTCCATGGCCAAAGTATTTTCAAAGATTGAATTGCGACATGGGTATTATCAAGTGCGGATTGTAGATGGAGATGAGGCGAAGACAACCATGGTGACAAGGTATGGGAGCTATGAGTTCCTAGTGATGCCTTTTGGGTTGTGCAATGCCCCTACAACCTTTTTCACATTGACGAATGCTGTGTTGCGGTAGTTTTTGGACAAGTTCAATGTGGTGTATTTGGATTACATCATAGTGTACGATTAAAGTATGGAGGAGAAAAAGAAGCATTTGGCACAGGTCTTTGAGGCGTTGCAGCCCAGTTGTTCTTAAAGAAGTCTAAGTGTGTTTTTAAGAATACTAAGATACCATTCTTGGGGCATTGGATAGGCCAAGGATGTATTCGCATGGACCCTGAGAAGGTCAAATAAATCAAATATTGGCAAGATCCACAGACAATTCATGATGTCTAAGTCTTCCTTGGACTAGCCAACTACTATCGCAAGTTCATAGAGGGCTACTCCAAGATTGTTGCATTGTTGACTGACTTGTTGAAAAAGGAGAAAGCATGGAATTGGATAGAGAGGAGCAAGTATGTGTTTGGAGATATAAAACACAAAATTGTCACCGCTCCCATGTTCAAGCTGTCATACATTAAGAAACCGTTTGAAGTGCAGACGGATGCATCAATCTTTTCCATTGAATGGTTTTTAACACAAGACGAACATTCAGTTTCCTTTGAGAGAAGAAAGCTCCAAGATCATGAATGAAGATACCCCATTCATGAGAAGGATATGACTGCATTCGTACATTGTTTGCAGACTTGGAGACATGACTTGTTGGGTTAGTCGTTTGTCCTAAAGACAAAAAACTTTGCGAAAAGATACTTCACGATGCAACCAAAGTTTTCACCCAAGAAAGAAAGGTGGAAATAATTCCTTGCATATTTTGACATGACCATTAAGTATAGGTCGGGCAGAACAAACACTAGTGTAGATGCCTTGAGCAGAAAGGTACAACTCGTAGTCCTAGAGGAGGAGGACGAGTTACCTACAACTAGGGGTAATTAGATTCATGTCTTGGAAGATTTGCACAAAACAATCAAGAAATGGTTAGAGCATGATCACACAATGAAGAACATCATGAAGCAGGTGAAGGGTGGAAAAACACATAATTTTTGGTTACACAATGGACTGTTGTAATTTGGGGAGTGAATCTATGTCCTTAAGTCATCCAACCTCAGGAGGGAACTCATGTAGGAATGTCATGACTTTCCCTAGGCTGGCCACTCAATAAAACAAGTATACTTTTGGGAGTGAATGAAGCAAGATGTGGAGAAGTATGTTCGCACTTGTCTTATATGTCAGCAGGATAAGATAAATGCCAAAATGAGAGTAGGATTGTTACAACCTTTAACAATTTCAGAGAGATCATGGACGAGTGTCTCGATGGAATTCATCACACAACTTCTGATGGTGTAGGGATACGATGAGATTTTGGTCGTGGGGGATCGATTCTTCAAGTATGTCATCTTCATTGTAACGAAGATGCCTTGCATCGCAAAAAAAGTTGCAAATTTGTTTTTCAATCACATAGTGAAATATTGGGGTCTTGTTCTGAACATTATGTCGGATAGCGCTGCACGGTTTACAAGTAAGTTTTGGACAACATTGTTCAATCTTATGGGGACGAATTTGTTGAAGAGTTCATCCTACCGTTCGCAAACATATGCGCAGATCAAAAAAATCAACACACTTGTGTAGGAATACTTGCGACACTATGTATAGGCGGATCGCATGAATTGGCTAGACTTGTTGTATGCCGCCCAATTCAACTACAACCTACAGAAAAGTTCAACGAAGAGCTACATTCCATTCAAGTTGATGAATGAACAACAAACCACAACTCCTCATTTTGTGACATGGGGCTATTATGGGACAAATCCACCAGCTGTGGGTTTCATGAAGAGTTGGTAGGATCGGCTGGAGATAACTCTCACACACTTGAATAACACAACAGATAAAATGAAGTAGTGGGAAAATCACAGCATGCGCGATGCATAATTCCAAGTAGGAGAGTTGGTCTTACTCAAGTTGAGTAGAGATTAGTTCCCACCACCTAAAGGGATGGCTCATCTCTTGTGCAGAGGTATGCAGGATTGTTCAAATTTCTTGAGAATATTAGTAATGCCACCTACATATTAAAGTTGTCATTCTACATGTGACATATTCACCCTGTCTTCCACATTATCCAATTGAAGTTGTGCCAAAGAGACCTAGATGACCCAAGTCGAGTTGAGACATCTAGAGGATCGACCATGGTTGTAGATAAACCAGAGTTGGAGGTAGAGGATATTTTGATGCATCACATCTTTGGATGAGGTATAAGTCGAGTGCATGAGTACTTCATCCATTGGAAGGACAAACCCGACGAAGAGGACATTTGGGAGAGATACGAGTCATTGTATAAATATGAGGACATGATTCGGGAGTTTGACAAAGGTTTCTACGGATTGCAAGTGGTATGGAAGATGGTGGGATGACAACAAGTTTAGTGGGGGAGGATGTAAGGCCTCCCGTGACACCCACTGAGTGCGTGCACTCCTTGAGAATATTTGACGACGCGACGGACGAAGAGGACAAGGGGGAAGCGATCGGTCAGGTAAGAAATCATATTATGGGTGTGGGAAGGAGCACCTTGGGGCACAATGGTGATGTGCAAGCCCAAGGGGCCACACACCCTTCTTCCCTTGCGACGAATGGCAAGGACTTGGGTTGAGTTTGGGCAAGGGCAGGGCAACTTAGGAGCACACCCAAGGAGTGGACCCATATGCCCTTCGTAGCATGGGTGCACATGAGAGGTTTGATGACTCCACTGGCACACCCACAGAGAGTCCCAAGGATCGACACAAGGAAAGGGGTGTGTGCTTGAGGATGGGGCACACCGATCCAAGAGATGTGACGATTGATGAGAATATGGGCTCGTTTGGGTGCATTGGGTCCACAGAGTGGCATGAAAATTAGGTTGAGTGTGACAATTTTCCAAGGGGTGAAACACACCCAAAAGACATGACATTTCACACAAGTGACCCTTGGAGTCCCTATAAGAGCACAAGGGTGCACAACCAAAGTCATAAGGAGATGTGAAGTCAAGATACATGAAGGTATGAGGCTAAGCGTGGAAGTGGGGCACACCTCAGGCTGAGGCAAGGAGGAACAATGGACTGCAAGTAAATTCGTAAGTATCAATAGTTCTATTTTATGGGGTAGAGTCATGAGACTCTGCCCATCTATGTAACCGGGACAATAGAACACTATTTGTAAATAATTGTTTCAATTTCACAATATAATAAATGAAGCTGGGTATTAGGCACCATTGGTTCCGCCCACACTGTATTTGTGTCTCTTATGTTTTGCATATATTTTGTTGTATGCTAGAATGACTAAGTGTTAAAGAATGTTAACAAATGCCTAAATATACAACTAAGTTGCATAGAAAGAGTATGGGTATGCTCTAGGTGAAGAGACATAGTCCTTATGAAGTATCCTTGATTGAGCCATGCTACCAAATGAGAACCATTGTAGGGTTACACATCCCCAAAATTCAAAGTTAAACTTGGGCATGAGTCTTGAAGACGTTACACTAACCATAAAGAATCAAGAGACTTGCGTACTTGCCAAGAACAATAAGGAATTAATATAAATTTAAATTGGCTATTCGAACTTGGACATATTTGCTAGTCTAGTATGGTAAGGATCGATATAAACTTTATTTTCAATAGAAAAATTCCACCAAATTATATTATATAATTTTTAAAACAATACATGAGAAAAAAAACAAAGGCCAACCAAGCCAAACAATCCAGGTCTGATCCAATCTTCCCTAGATAAACCAAAGGAATCAATGTCCTAACTGACCAAGCCTTCAAGCAGAGAGAGAAAAACCTCTCACTACAAATTTTCAATACAAACAGGAACGGACAAAAACAAATTCCAGGTTGCTTTTCAAGAGATAATAATCAGTCCCTGAAACAAAGTCATGGCTAGATTCTACCAAATTAGAAGATATCCTCAAAGAGAGTAGGCCTTGCTTTCTCTCCATCCCAAGTGTAGTATGTCATCCTTCCTTTTATTGATGTTAATGCTCGCTTGGACATCTGATCTGCAATTTTATTTGTTTCTCTGAAAATGTGATGAAATTGTATACTTTGGAAGGTTTGAATCAACTCTTCAATCCGTCTTTTCCATGCTTCAATGCTGATTGCCTGAAGCCTCCTTTTCTGATCCAACCAATCTATTATAACCTTTGAATCCCCCAATACTTGAATACAATGAAGGTCCAGCAACTTGGCGAGAGTAAGAGTACCCCAGGCTCCTAGCAGTTCTGCTTTCGTGTTTGTCCCCTCGCCACAATTTAAAAACTAGCAGAAGATTTGAGATGTTGCGCAAATAATAGTACCTCCCACGCCACAGTTTGTTCCACTTGCAATTGCAGCTCCATCGAAAAATGCTACAGAGTATCCAACGTTTATCAAAATAGGTGTTTGTCTTAGTGTTGAAGTAGTCCTATCTAGAGTAGTGACATTAAAAGCACCAAGAACCTTATAGAAGACAGTCCAGGTTGATGGCGAATGTCCTTCAAAAAGAGCCTTATTGTGAGTGTCCTTCAAAAATAGGATCCATATAAACTTGTAAGTGGCCTTTTCCCAGCTCCGAAGTATTTGTTATTGTGTTGAAATTAAAACACATCATAAATATTTCAGAATCTGGATTGAGAGAGTTAGACGATAGAATATAAGCCATTTAATAATATTTTATTAGTCTCCACCGTAGGCGTAGAGGGACTATAGTGATCGATAAATCGTTGACTTCATATTAGTGTTCCCTTTGACCAGAAATATTTCCATATTATGTATTATTGGGACCAGGGAACTGAAAACATCGATTTTTCTATAAAAAAAGTACCATATTTGTCATGATATGATTGGACAAGGGATTGGAGGTCTTATTGCTGGCTTCACTATTCCCAATGTTATATATGCTGGCATATCTAAAGTATTTGATCATATATGGTATTTTTGAATCATATATTTTGTTATGCATTCGTCGAAGGTGGATTAATGCTAGCATTAATTCGAATGTTTGGTTTAGCATTTTATGCTAGGTAAATTTATGGCAATGTTTGATATGGTGGAATATAGAAAGTTTGGCTTTCCAATACATTCTCTGGTGTTCAAACTATTGTTACAAAAAATATAATTATTTATTTGGGATACGTGAGAGACCTGCCACATTGAATTTTTTTCTTAAATGTTTACAGTGCATTTCTGACAGACTTAAATGTTTACCTAACATGCTTGGTAGTGTTGAATGGTTACTTAACATGCTTTTTACAAGACATTTTCTTCCGTTTTTAAAATTTATATGCTCCAGCGACATTGCTGGTTCACTGGTCCATGCTTTTTTTTTGCATGGCACCGATTTCTTATTTGCATGTTGGCATTGTTCTTGCTTGCGTGTTCATGTTGTTGCAGTTTTCACGTTTGGGTTTCTTCAATCGCAATTGGAACAACATCGTTCCTGGGGGAGTGGTTGCTGCTTGCTTCTTTCTTCGCTGTATGTTATTTATTGTTGCTTGGTTTGATTTTGTTTCTTGCTTCTTTCTTTGCTGTATGTTGTTTATTGTTGCTTAATTCAACTTTGCAGGGTTCCGGTCCTGCGCCTGCAGTTGGGCCTTTTGGTTCTTGTTAGCTGGGTTGTTATTTGGTGCTTGTTCTTGTTTTCCTAGGGTTTGTAATGTTGGGAAGCTGCATTTGCAGTTGGATCTCTGGTTACATTTTTTTTGCACTGTAGTTTGTGTAGAATACTATTAAGATAAAAGAATAGACTAAAGAATTGCAGGCGATGTAAATTGCATCTGTTACGCGTTGAAGTAGAGTTTTTCGGTCTCAAAATATATTTCATAGCTGCCGATGCTTTTTCCATGGATTTTGTGTTACTATGGTTTCATAGTTATGAGAATGCCTTTTTCTGTGTGGGAGATATAACTATTCTCTTCCTTTTACTTTCCTTTTGTAAACTGCGTTTGACTCTAGTTTCTCACGTTTTTGTGGCCATTCTGACTGACCGCCGTTCGGTTGCATACTTATCCAGTTTTATGGATACAGCTTCGCTAATAGGTTCTATCAAACTATGATAGGTTCTTGGGGTAGGCGGCTAAAAATTGACAATCGGAGAGTTCCGTGATATACAAATTGACAATCGGACTTGCGGACTATTTTAATTTGAATTTTTGCACTGCAGTTTGTGTAGAATACTATTAAGATAAAATAACAGACTAAAGAATTGCAGGCGATGTAAATTGCATATGTTACACGTTGAAGCAGAAATTGTCGGCCTCAAAATATATTTCACAGCTGCCGATGCTTTTTCCATTGATTCTGTGTTGCTATGGTTTCATAGTTATGAGAATGCCTTTTGCTGTGTGGGAGATATACCTATTCTCTCTGTTTTACTTTCCTATTGTAAACTGCATTTGACTCTAGTTTCTCGCGTTTCTGTGATTATTTCAACCGATCGCCATCGGTTGCATACTTAGCCAGTTTTATGGATGCGGCTTCGCCAATAGGTTCTATCGAACTATGACAGGTCGTGTTGGGTGTATACATTAGCTTTCCCGAATTAGTTTTCTTTAAAAGAAGGCCTCCTGGACAAAAGATAATACAATTTATGAAATTATAGGTTTCCTAGACAACATAAGTTAATGATTGCGGGTTCTCGGGGTGGCGGGCTGAAAATTGGGCTTCTATTGTTTTGTGCCCTACAAATAGCATGGAGAGCTTTGCCATCATTCCGACCGACTGTAGTTTGGTTCCATACTTAGCCAATTTTATGGAGGCGGCTTCGCAGATAGTTTGTATCAAACTATGGTGTATACATTAGCATTTTCAAATTAGTTTTCTTTATAGGAAGGGCTCCTAGACAGAAGACATTGAAATTTATCAAATTATATGTTTCCTGGACAACATAAATTAAACATAGGAAATATGTAATTTTATAAAGTAGATATATAAAGCACGGACGAAGCCCTCATCCCATACTTAGCCAGTTTTGCATCACGAGTTCTCAGGGTAGGCGGCTGAAAATTGACAATCGAGGAGTTTCGTGATATACAAATTGACAATCAGACTTGCGGACTATTTTAATTTGAAGGGCGTCATGTCCAAAAAATTTAACATTCTAGAAATAGTTTACTTTACGTACATTTCACATACCCTAGTGGACAAAAAACACAAAAAAATAGTAAGCATTTTTTGGATTGCGGGTTCTTGGGGTGGCAGGCTCTAAGTTCGATCTCTGTTGTTCCGTGTCCTACAAATATCATGGAGAGCTCCGCGATATACAAATTGACAATTAGACTTGCAAAGTATTTGAACTTGAAGGGCTGGTGCAAAAAAACTAGCATTCTTGAATTACTTTTCTTTACGTACGTTTTACATACACTCGTCAACAAAAACAAAAAAATAGTAGTAACGTCTGTTACATAGGGCTCCATCCCCGCTACCTCCAGTGCTTCCCGATACACATTAAATATGCTTTCAAAAGTCAAAACCGACTAGACAGGTTCGAAAAGATGGGCTTTAATAACTGGAAAGCTCGAGGATATTTCCCACTAAAATGAATAGAAAGACAAATATTATGGGATATGGTAATTTCTTTTTGCCTACATTGTGAATTTGCGAAAATAATTTTTTTTTGTTTTTTTTGCTTGTGCGGTTTTAGTTTTCTTAAAAGCTTCAGCATAGTTCACGAACGTGTCACCGACAGAGGCCTTGACATCATGTCCCTCTTTAATATTGTTCATTTCGAAATTATGGTCTTTAATAATTGGAAAGATCGAGGACATCTCCCATTAAAATGAATAGACAGGCGAATACTATCGGATTTGGTAATTTCTTTTTGCTTGCATTTTGAATTTGCGAAAATACTTTTTATTTTATTTTTTTGCTTGTGTAGTTATAGTTTTCTTAAAAGCTTCAACATAGTTGATGAATGTGTCACCCATAGAGGCCTTGATGTCATGTCCCTCTTTAATATTGTGCATATCTTAGATGTCAGATTTGAGAATCTGCTCGGATATGGAAATTTTAATACATGCTGCTAGTCACTATTCAACGTACATATTCAAAAAGATTGGCATTAATAAGTGAAAATATCCAGAACATCTGTCATTAAAGCGAATCAACAAAAAATCTACGGAAGACCATCCAACGTTTGTTTTAAATACTTATTGCCATTTCTCTTTATCATCAAAGAGTTGCGTTTTAGGGTGCCTTCATTCTAATGTTCTTGGTCATGGACATGTAAGACAACTTAGAGATGCGATTGAGGGGCACATGAAAGAAGAGAGACTAGTTTTATGTGACGCGAGCTTTGAGTAAAAAAAAACTCTGTTATATAAGAGAAACTCTGAGAGGACGAAGAAAAAAGAACAAGTATGTTCTGGTTGGTGTTCTCCCTCTCTTTGATGCTTTGGTTGGTTGAAAAGGTTGCCTAGAGATTTGTTGGTTGAACTTCTTTGTTTTCTTACTGGGAATTGTAATGGATTTTGAGGTCACGTGCAAAATAGTTCTTCATTTAAGTATATAGATTCTTCCAACAACACAGATTTGGCAAGTGTATTGAATTGTAGAGATTGCACTAGTATTTGTCTACCTCGGAGGTGGGTAAAAGAAACCGTATGGGTGGATAAAATGACATATTATCACTACAAAAGTTTCTATTTCATAGTTTGATGACCTACATGTGGGTCTAGTAGCCGACTTGACATAAAGCTATGTTCTTTGTCAAAGTTTGTTCGGTTTCCTTTGGATGTAGTTGCAGACTCCACATATTTGGCGTGACCTTCGAACATTCTAGACCTTTCTGTCGGCCTCCATAGCTCCACCGCTATGAGTAAATATATATTCTGATGCCATATGCAACTTTTGATACACTTTCCAGCCCTGTGCTGGTGCATTCTGCAGCATTTGATGCACTTGCCACACCTCTGCTGCCCAAAGAGGTTATGTACCTCAACAGATTTTCATTTTGCATATGGGTTGGACGTTTCTTTCAATTTATTGTAATAAAGCAAAGAAGTTCCATATACAAATCCTCAGGCAGGCTTCTCAACCAAATAGACGATCGAATATAGCGAGAATACTAGTCACTACCTACTTGAATTTGTTTCCCCTGCCTCATTTGTTGTGACATAAAATGACTCGTCCACTTTGAAATCGGCCTGAATCACATTTCTAAGTTGTCTCGGATGTCAAGGGTCAGGAACATTGCAAGGAAAGCACCTTAAACCCCAACTTTTCGACGGTAGAGGGGAATTAATACTTGACAAAGAATGGAATGTTGAATAAGAAGCCATTGCAAGCAGGCCATATCTGGAAGAGACAAGGTATTCAAAAAACTAGGATAGATGTACTTGGCAGCACCGATTAAGTACAAAACCCAAAATTGATATTGAACTCGTTTTTTACGAAGAAAGAGTTTGAACGTCAAGAAAACTGTGAAGAAGCTTCATCAATGTACATATTTTTTATTGGTCGACGGTAGGCGAAATCACAATTGTTGTCACAAATAGCCTCAACTTTATTTTGTAACCCATCTTATTTGAATATAGAATAATTTTGGTTTATATTTTAATAGTATTTTCCAATTTCTGGTATTTGTTTTAATTGTATTTTGTACCTTCTTCCCATGTGTCGTTAAACATGAAGAACAAGCTTTCATTTCTGCTGCCCACTACTTCAATCTAAATAAAAACTGCTGTGTTCTTTCTTTACATTTTACATTTAAGAATAGTTAATGAGTTACAACAAGGCGGCTGAACTATTGACACAATGTTCCTGAGAAGTATGTTGGATATATTGCAGCTTCTTCTATTTGATAATATCCATGCATATATACTAATATCAATACTATTGGAATAAATACAAAAAACTTCCTCTTTGGCAAAGCTTAGGCAATTATGTTTGGGTTTGCGATATTAAACAACTATGTCCACTATTCCGTTATATACATCTTGCAGCCTAAAAACTTCCGTGGTTTGCAATTTATGCTTTAATTACTTAAAGTCACACCAATTTTTGATTGCATTTAATTTAATTTAGATATTGATGTTTATGGAGAGCCGACATTTGCTGATGTCATTGCAACGAATACAAGATGAATATATGATAAGGAGTTGATCTTGTTGAGACCACAATGCAAGTTCATGTTTCTTATTGCGTTATGTTCATCTTGCAGTCAAAATTTTTGTGGTTTCAATGAAATTTGCAAGCCGAAGAGCATCTTGCAAATTGGGAGATCATTTGCATTTGAAATATAAATGATCCATTAATATATATTAGTATGAATACTATTCATATAAACATGAAAAATTTCTCCATTGGTAGATACTAGTATGAAAAATATTGAAATAGATATCAAAACTTTGTCTTGGGCAATACTTAAGCCATTTATCTGGGAAATAGGCCCTGGGTTCGCAGCACCCACCACCTATGTCCCTAGTTTCGTCATATACATGTTGCAGCCAAAGAACTTCAGTGATATGCACTTAATGCTTTGACTAGTGATCTACAATTCATGCCTTAACATATCCATCTATATCCTCGCATGACGGATCTGACCGGTCGCTGTTCTTTTCCATACTTAGCCAATTTTATGTTCATCGATGTGGGGCCCGTGCTTGCGAAGCCAACTGCTTATCGTTTTGATATATACATCTTGCACTCAAAACATCCATGATCTACAATTCCACCGCGGGTTCCTCGTATACATTAAGTTTTTTAAAAGTATATGTTCCTACTTTCCATCCCCAATAACTTCACATCCTTCCTAATATACATCAACAATGCTCTTACTAGTGAGAAGTGGACACAGTGATACGAAAAATACTTCCATGATCTGCAATTTATGGCTTAACTGGAGAGAACTCAATAAGGATTCACAAGCATTTGCATTAATAATCAAACACTAGATGTTCTTCTATGAGATACTTAGTTCTTTTTCCCTTCTCTTCTTCCCATGTATTATCTACACTTCCACTGCAAACTCCTCCGTCCTTTTTCCCTTATTTTCTTCCCGTGTATTATGGGACTATAAAATATAGACATGATATTTTATAGAGCATGTACAAATTCCGCATTCCATACCTAGTGACATTTTGGATCGTGGGTTCTCGGGCAGGCGGGCTCAAAATTGGGTCTCCATTGTTCCGTGGCCTACAAATAGCACCCAGAGTTCCACGATATACAAATTGATGAGCGAACCTGCAGACTGACTGAATCAACATTACACTTCTATTGTTTAGTGTCCTCCAAACAACGCTCCCAGTTCCGCGATATAGAAATTGATGCACGGAATGCAGGACTGGTGGGGTGGAAATTGCCATTGTTTACGGATGCTAGTCCCTATGAAGTATCTAAAAAAATATTTTGAATACTAAATTAGCTCTTAGTAGTGACAACTAGAAATAGAGGTACGAAACAGTTGGAATTTCACTCTCCTCAATATATAAATTGACTACCAGATTTCGACATCGTTCGCTCTTCCGTGTTACAGATTATGCATTCAACTGTTAGGAGCGATACAATTAAAAGGTCCGAGCCTCGCCTCCTCTGCAGACACCTTCTCAGCCTATTTTGGATCCTCCTGTTGCTGGGTTGATATCTTATAGAGCATGTATGAATTCCACATTCCATACCTGGCGACATTTTTGATCATGGGTTCTCAGGCGGGCGGGCTCAAAATTAGGCCTCCATTGTTGTGTGTGTTGCAAATAGCACCCATAATTCTACGATATACAAATTGACAAGTGGACCTGCGGACTGGATGACTCAACATTGCACTTCTATTGTTCCATGTCCTCTAAACAACGCTTCCAGTTCCACGACATACAAATTCACACACAGAATGTAGGGCTAGCGGGATTGAGATTTCCATTGTTTACCAATGCTAATCCTTATGAAGTATCTAACAGAATCTAAAAAATTATTTTTGATACTAAACTAGCTCTTACTAGTGAGAACTGGACACAGAGGTACGACACAGGTGGCATCGCAACCTGCGCAATATACAAATTGACTGCTGGGTTTGGACATCGTCTGCTCTTCTGTGTTACAAATTATGCATTCAAATGTTCAGAACGATACAATTTGAATGTCAGGGACTTGCATCTTCTACAGACACGTTCTCAGCCTGTTTTGGATCCTCCTGTTGGCAGGTTCACTAAACATGCAACTCTTGGACACTGTTTTGGGTTGGAATCAAGCTTTGTTGTACCATGGTTCACAAATGTTTCAAAGTATTTGCCGCTGCCTCAGTTGGCATCCGACCCTCCAAAATATACAAATTGACTACCGGGTTCACATCTTCTACTCAAAATTTCTGTGATCTACAATTCCACCGTCGACTCCTTTGTCCTTTTTCCCTTTTCTTCTTCCCTTGTATTATGGCTCTTTGGTTATATACTTGGTCACCTTTCTATAATCGCTGGTTCCAGCATTGGTGGGCTGACTTCTTTATCTCCATCTATATAATCACACTAGGAATCCGACTGACCGCTATTGCTTTCCATACTTAGCCAATTTTATGGCTGCGGTTGCTGGGTTGGCAATCTACAATTCTACCGCGGGATCCTCGAACTCGCAAGATTCACTATGCCACGGTTCACAAATGTGCTTTCTAATATACATGGGTTATGCTCTTACTAATGACTCTTACAAGTGACGGTTGCACACAACAATACGAAATGGGTTCACGAAATCTCCAATTCTTAGTTAGTGTTTCGGGTTCGCGCATTCGAACTCTGCTGCTTCTTGTTCCATGATATACATATTGCAGTCAAATTTTTTTTGATTTACAATTCCATCACGGAGTCATTGGTCCTTTTTCCCTTTTCTTCTTCCCTTGTATTATCGCTTTGTCATTATATAATTAGTCGCCTATCTATAAACGTGGGTTCCATCCTTGGCCGGTTGAGATATCTTCATCTCCATCTATATAATCACACGACGAATCCGACTCTGCTTGGCCATGGTTGGTGGGTTCACGGTTTCAAACTCTGCTTCTTGTTGCGTCATGTACATCTTGCACTCAAAACTTCTGTGATCTACAATTCCAACGCAGTCTTGTTGAACTCGCAACCTTCACTCTACTACTGCTCACAAATGTTTCAAAGTATCTCCCGCTGCCTTCCATCCCCACTAACTTCCTGTCCTTCTAGTTGTCTTACCATACCCTCTTCGTTGTTACGTGTATTTCACTCAAAAAGTTCTGAGACATACAATTTGACCCTCGCCCCCTCACCTTTAATGGTTGTACCTTGCAACCCTATTTTGTAGCGGTTTTTTTCCCCTGCCCGCGACCTCTGTCCTTTCTTACTATGCAATTAGAAACCTTTCATGGTAATATCCAACCATGCAGGAATCGCCAACATTGTCATTAATGTGCAAAAATATCGAGGAGATATCCCATTATTACGCATTAAACTTGTTGATATTATGGTAGCTTCGGGAGGTATGAACCTCTATTGTGACCTTTGACAAGATTAGAATGTTCCGGAAGGAAGCAAAGAAATGAAGGAAACCCTAGACAAGATGTCTTCTTTATAAATATAATTAATATGAATTAATTAGTACCCAGAAGGAGAAGTCGGCCCCAGTAAGTCTGCCAGAACCACTATAAATACAGGGCACCAGTCTCTCATTTGACACACTTTTCAGCAGTTGCAGAGAGCCAGTTCTGCGCAGTGCAGTTGCAGTCTTGTGCACAAATCCTGGGGAAGGTACTGCGCCATCTTTTGGGTGGGACTATTTGATCAACTTGGTTACTTCTTGCTTGGTGCATTAGCCTCTCTTGGCTATTGGATTGCTACCAAGATTCTCTTCTCTATCAAGGTCAAGGTGCTCGGAGGGTGGCTTCGGCCTATGGTTGGGTGACAAGGGTATTGTCAATGGTAAAATGAGCACTATCTTTCATATTCTAACAGGTTATAGCCCCACACCTCCTTCATTTAGTCTAAACACTGGAAGGAAGCATAACCGCTAGGATATTGAGCTTGCCAAGGAACTGCCGCTAGGGTTACTAGCAGGAGCAACTTCCAAAGACACTGCCGCTAGGGTTACTAGCAGAAGCAGTTGTAGAAAACATAATCTTAGATCCGACACCTTGTGATGGAGAATCTCACTAAAAAATAAGATATTCAGATGCGCCCTAACGCAGTGCACCTTTTGGCTTTCTCAGAAGACAGAAACGACGAAGTTGAAGTTTTGGATCAAGGCATGACCAGTTACTAGTCAACCGAAGACATGAGTGAAATGATCAGTCTTTTACACTACTCAACACTTACTGGAATGATTGAAGATGACATGTGGCTAATCGATAGTGGAGCTTCTAGGCACATGATCGGAGATCAAGCCATACTCTCAAATCTAAATGAGAAGAAGACCTCGTACAAGGTAGAGCTTGGATACAAAACCACTTACCCCATGGAAGGATTTGGACAAGCCTCCATCAAAATGTAAACAACTAACTATGTTCACTTAAGCAATATTTATATGTACCTGGTTTAGAAAAGAATCTTGTATCGATATCTTTCCTAGAAGACAAGGGAAACATAATAGCTTTTGTGGATGGAAAGGTGTTATCATGGCATAAAGACTCCAACATAGAGAATTCTAGGGTTATTGGAAGTCATGAAGGAAATTTATATAGATTAATAGAACAAAATGAAGAAGCTCTTGTACATAATGAAGCCAACCCCAATGAGCTTTGGCATAGAAGGTACACTCACATTAACTATCAAGCATTACCCTTTCTCAAAAGGATGGTTAAAGGAATACTAGAGTTACAGCCTACACATGAAGGAATCTACAAAGGGTGTGCTCTTGGGAAGAATATCAAGAAACCATTCCCAAGCAGCAACAATAGATCTAAGGAGATTCTAGATCTGATACACTCAGATGTTTGCGGTCCGATGCCAGTAAAATCTCTAGGAGGATCTTCTTACTACGTAATCTTCATAGATGACTATTCAAGAAAGATTTGCTTATATCTACTCAAGAAAAAAGACGAAATATTCAACATGTTTCAAGAGTTCAAAGTAGAAATAGAAAACCTCACTAATAAGAAGATCAAGATGCTAAGAACCGATAATGGTGGAGAATACACATCAAAGGAATTCGTTGCATTCTGCAAATCGATGGGGATTAAGAGGGAGCTGATTGTTCCTCATAATCCTCAATAAAATGGTGTAGCAGAAAGAAAGAACAGATCCATTGAAGAAACCGTAAAAGCCTTACTAAATGATCAAGGTCTATCCATGTTCTTATGGGGAGAAGAAACAATGACAACAATATATGTGCAGAACAGAAGTCCTCATCGTATATTGAAGGACATGACACTAGAAGAAGATTTCTCAGGTAAGAAACCTAATGTGGAAAATCTAAGAATATTTGGATGTCCTGTTTACTCTCACATTCCCAAGGACAAGATGAATAAACTAGAACCTTCAGGAAAGAAAGGGATATTCGTGGGATACAGTGATTCATCCAAAGCTTATAGAATATATATTCCAGAACAATACAAGATCGAAGTCAGTAGAGACGTAACATTCAATGAGAAGATGACCTTCAAGAAATCCATAGAAGAAACTATAGAAGAATAACATATTGAAGAACTTAATGAAGAAAGCACAGAAAACGAAAAATGACGAAAAGGAACCACTTGATCATCCTATGGAGCCATGTGAAAACATTGATTCAGATATCATACTTAAGACCAAGAAAAGACCAGCTTGGCTTTAATCTACCTTACAAGATGCAGAAAGACTCAAGGTTCCAGAAGGAACATTCATAAAGAGTAAAAGACCTAAAAGATTCTCAAGTTATGCAACATACATGACGAAGCTTCTAGATGAAGAACCTACCACATTTGAAGATGCAGTTCAAAAGGGACAATGGAAAGAAGCTATGACGAAAGAGCATCAATCCATTATGAAAAATGATGTATGGGAAATCGTACCAAGACCTAAAGAAAAATCGGTGGTAACTTCAAAATGGGTGTACAAGATCAAACATGCAGCAGACGAAAGCATGGATAAATACAAGGAAAGATTCGTAGCTAGAGGGTTCTCCTAGAAGGAGGGAGAAGATTATGATGAGACGTTTGCTCAGGTGGCTAGATATACTTCCATTAGAGCTATCATATCTCTTGCCACTTCCATGGGATGGAACTTACATCAGATGGATGTAAAGATAGCTTTCCTCAATGGAGCTATTGAAGAAGAAGTATATATTGAACAACCTCAAGGGTTTGAGGTACATTCCAGAGACACTCACATTTGCAGATTAAAGAAAGCTCTATATGGACTCAAGAAAGCTCCAAGAGCTTGGTATGGCAGAATGGAAAGATATCTAACGAGACTTGGTTTCTCCAAGAGTCATGCAGATCCAAACCTTTACTATAAAGTCATGGACAATGCACTTGTAATCCTACTACTATATGTTGACAATCTATTCATAACAGGTGAAGAGTCTCTCATCATCCAGTGGAAGAAGGAATTAGCTTCTGAATTTGATATGAAATATCTAGGTCTCATGCATTATTACTTGGGACTAGAAGTATGGCAGAAGCATGGTGAAGTATTCCTTGGACAAGGAAAGTATGCAATAAAGATCCTTCAGAAATTTGGAATGATGGAGTGTAAGTCCATGGACACTCCTATGAATGCGGATATAAGAAAAGTAAAGGATCCAGATTCTGATCCAGTAAATCCATCTCTATATCGACAACTAATTGGGTCATTGATGTATTTGGTAAATACTCGACCAAACATTTGCTTTTCCATGGATAAACCAAGCTAGTTCCAGGTGGAACCGAGACATGAGCATTGGATAGATTCAAATCATGTATTAAGATATATTCATGGAACAATAAACTATGGTTTGAGATATACCGCATCCCACAATATACAGCTTCATGGATTCACAGACTCAGATTGGGCAGGAAGTGCAGAAGACAGAAAGAGCACTTCAGGCATGTGTTTCATCTTGGGCTTTGCTATGATATCTTGGGGCAGCAGGAAAAAAAAGTTTGTCGCACTCATCACAGTAGAAGCAGAGTATATGGAAGCATGTAAAGCATGCACAGAAGCAATATGGTTAAGGAAGTTAATCTCCAATTTATTTGATCAGATTCCAGAATCGACCATAATATATTGTGATAATTAGAGTTGTATAAGATTATTAGAACATCCCGTGTTTCATGAAAGGTCGAAACACATTGAGATCAAATACTACTTTATTCAAGATAAAGTCTAGGAAGTAGAGGTAAAGATCGAGTATATCCCCACTGATGAGCAAACAACAGATATCCTGACAAAACCTCTATCCAGAATAAAGTTTTCATATTTTCGAGAGAAGATGGGGATCGTGGAAATAACTCCCTTAGTTGAAAGGGAAGAAATGACTCTCTAGGTTGGGAGGGAGCACTGAAAATATTATTGAATACATTTATTTTTGTGATTGAAAAGTAGTCCATATTGGATAGATGCTTTCCTGTTCGGAAAGTGGATTGAGATTTCTGACAGACAACGATTTCCCATTGTGGTTAACATGGGAAATGGTCCAGATTGCTGGTGTATAATAGACAATGACTTCCCATTGTGGTTAACATGGGGAGTGGTCTAGAGCAACCTCTCTTCTTGAGGGTTACTCAAGAATACTGGCCCGCCTCGCCGGACAATGATTTCTCATTGTGGTTAACATGAGGAATGGTCCATTTTGGAGGTTGATACAAGACAATTTTTTCCTCTTGTGGTTAACAGAGGAAACGGTCTGGACAGTCATTCCTTAGGGTTTATACATTCTCTCCAGGGTGCACTTTGATTAGTGTAGGATGAATGGCCCAGGGTGGGGAATGGTCCAGTCTCAACAATCAGGGACAAACATTCCTTAGGGTTTATACATTCTTTCTAGGGTGAACTTTGATTAGTATAGGAGGAATGGCCCAGGGTGAGGAATGGTCCAGGTTCAGAAATCAGAAACAATCATTCTTCCTTGTCTAAGAAGAATAGGGAAGATAGCCCACTGTTGATGTTCTATACTGAGGGAAGATATTATTTCAGATCTCACAAATGTGAGTGAAAGACTGGCCCAGATGGTTCAGTTTATTTTTAACAATATTTTCTGTGCAGGTTGTCATCAGATGATTGTTATGGAGACTGCCTGTCTCCAGACAGTAGAGATATACTTCTGTGGTGGATATGTTCCACTGTTTGTGACTATGTGTCATGGTTTGAGTAGTTGTGTACTACCGTGGATAGACACATTTGTGTTCTACCAATTGATATTGTACCAGTTGTCATAGGAGATTATCCAGTTGGATAATAATGACGGTGCTCATGATACTACTAGTTGAATGGTCTGTTTGTGCTCAAGACCATACCTCCCTAGCTAGGAGCGAGTGTTGATATTATGGTAGCTTCGGGAGGTATGAACCTCTATTGTGACCTTTGAAAAGATTAGAATGTTTCAGAAGGAAGCAAAGAAATGAAGGAAACCCTAGACAAGATGTCAGCTGCAGAAATATAATTAATATGAATTAATTAGTACCCGAAAGAAGAAGTTGGCCCTAGTAAGTCTGCCAGAACCACTATAAATACAGGGCACCAGTCTCTCATTTGACACACTTCTCAACAGTTGCAGAGAGCCAGTTCTACATAGTGCAGTTGCAGTCTTGTGCACAAATCCTGGGGAAGGTACTGCACCAGCTTTTGGGTGGGACTATCTGATCAACTTGGTTACTTCTTTCTTGGTGCATTAGCCTCTCTTGGCTATTGGATTGCTACCGGGATTCTCTTCTCTATCAAGGTCAAGGTGATCGGAGGGTGGCTTCAGCCTATGGTTGGGTGACAAGGGTATTGTCAATGGTAAAACGAGCACTATCTTTCATATTCTAACAAAACCAAGATGTGCAGAGAGTTATTTTGTCCCTTTCGATTGTTCATTTCAAACACACGTCGTCGTGTTGGCCCGCTCAAGAAATCTACAATGATTAATCGCTCATTGAAATATCCACCATGTTCACATTTATATGTATGCAATTAGTACTATTTAATGTTAACAACGCATCATGCAACAACCATCCAAATTTTCATTAATCAACGAAAGTCTCGAGGACATATCCCATTCACATGCATTCAACCAAAATTTTCCCAGGGTTATATTATTCCTTCCAACTTTTCATTCCATTCATCATCTAGAACAAATAAATGTTCTTGTAGACTTATGGCAGTAAGTCGAGAGCAGTTTTGTGGAGATACAATAAATATGTTCGCATAAGAGGACTAGAGCTTCCACTGGTCCAGGGCATGCTTTTACTATTCATCCCGTTCCGCCCAGAACAAAGTGATTTGGACCTTTGGAATTGCTCGTGTAGGCTGCATCCCTAAGGTTTTTGACTGTAAGGAGGTGGTCTCTTGGTGCACTGAAAAATATATTCCAAGCAAAAGAATTATTCCATTGAGCGACCACTCTCCTGTTTCTTTGTCACCTCAGGTCTTCCGCGAGATGTTAAAATTGTCAAAACCAACATTGACGTTCAGAGAACAAGACTGCAAGTAGTTTCTAGAAAAAACACATAACGGGTTGGACATCTTAGCCAACTTCCTCGAAGACCTGACAACAGTTCTTGAAGATATCACAAGGCTGCAGGTAAGTTCCTTTAGAAATACATTCCGAGAAATTTCTTGGCTGTTTACAAGAATAACGGGACATGCATCCAAAACAAGCATTTCCCATATAATTATTTATATGTTGTATTTCACAGTCAAGGAACAATACATTTTTGATTGGAGGAACCTAATTTTCATTGAGCTCTATTCCTAGTTGTCACGATTCAAAGAATTGAATAAATTTTATATGTCATTGTACTTGATTTTCACAATTGTGTATTGCTGTCCGTTTCCAAAACTTTGTCTTTCAAATAAAATAAACTGTGGATTCGACCCAGTAAAATTATGGCATGAGGGCCTGTGGAGGCACAAGGCCTTCCATTGTTTTTATGAATTTTTTAATGTCTTTGTCTCAGTTTTCAAAGATTTACTGTTAGGCAAGGATGCTCCGCGGATTTTTGTCCAGGCAACTAAGTTTTTGAACAGAAAGGGCACACTTGAGCAAGAGGAAAATCACAGTGTCCTCATGGTCTTTGTCTCTAAGGAAAATATTGCCTTCCTTCCATGCCACATCATGGACAAGATGTTTGTTGCATAAATAGCAAGGCAATACAACCACTGGTTTCATTTTTTCCATGACAAGAAAAAAAAAAACAGTTCATTCCTCTACCTTGGAAAGTCGGAGACTTCGTGTGTAGAAACATCAACAAGATAGACGATTTTGCTGCCCATTTCAAGAAATTGAACCTAACATACGCTGAAAGGCTAAAAGGGTTCTACCCTGCTGGCATTTTTCGAGAACATTTACTGGATGTTGGCTTTAACACCTCTTTTATCCATAGACACCTGACCCAAGATAGGGACAATGTCGACAACAATTATGCTTCTGCCGATTGCGACGTACAAACATTGCAAAGCGCGACTGAATTGTGTAGACAACATGGAAAAGTATCCCGTGAGAAGAGTACCCAGTCCCCCACCAACACTCCCAAAAACACGACATCATGGAGCATCGCTTTGACGGTCCACCCCAGTAAGAAAGAAACCCATAAATCTTCAAATGAAGGAGGAGATAAGAACCCTCCTCGCATAAATATTGATAGTTCTCACAAAATTCCACCGACGAAGAAGAGAAAAAACAATGCAGGGTAGGCGGAGGAACCCGAAATTGAAAGTGGAAAACTACAACTTGAAATTGAAGAACAACACACGCAGAAAATTGGGTCGTCTACGGTAGAAATATCTGACACCGAATATTTTGACATAGATGAATCCTTCGTAATCCAGAGCGCTATTTTTGACATCCAATATAAAATCATGGTCATTGAAAAGAGAGATGTAACAAACAAGAAAGGAAAATATCGCACAAAGATTGACTTTAACAAAATGCTGTCATCCCAAATTTGCTCATTTCACCTGGTAACCGGTGACATTCTTCATGATTCCATTGGAGGAATGGAAAAATATCATTCCAATATGAAACAACGCCTCAAGGAATTTGAGCAGGCTTTCATTGCAATCCCAGAATTTGCTAGTCCTTTGGCAAAAATCATGCCTGCTACCACTGCAGCAAAGATGAAAGTATCCTCTACCCTCCTTGCATGCTCTAGAGCCCTTGTAGAGAATAACATCAACAAAAGAATGCAGCTAGTTACTGAAGCATGGGAAACATCGCAAAATTTAGTTTCCTTCGGAAAGAAGGCCAATGATTTGCTGGAACATTTGGAGGCGAATTTAAAAAATGAACAGATTTTCTATGAGCAGGTATTGGCACCTTTTGCCAATTATGCTGTCAACACATTGGAATTGAAAAGAAGACAGGAGAAACTCCCCTCCCCAAAGTGCACCAAAAAATTAAAAGCATGCTGGCAAAAGAAAGTTGACAACCTAAAGCTCATTGTCAAATCATGTAAACAAGTCATATCAGAAAATGAAGATTTATTCACAAGCCTGCTACAGGTGGACTTAGCCGGAACTACCAACGAGGTTCAAGATCCTAACTTAATTCTCAAATCCTTGTCAATCACCAAAGAAGCCTTCCAGGAACAATTTGTTATTTTAAAGGGGTTGTCTTTTGAAAAGTTTTACGGCATACTTGAACATCGTCTAGATGAGTGTTAAGAACCAGATATCAATATAGCATAGAAAAACCTCAGAATAAGTACTCAACATCTTGAAAAAGAGATAATTTCAGATAATAAGCCTCTTCGAGGGGGAAACCTCCTTTTACCCCACACAAATGTTCAAGTACAAGATGATTCCAAATGAAAATGTCATCTTGGTATATATAGGAGACTAGGATGTATAATTACAACTAATGGAATAAAGCCGACATAAATAAAATAACATTACTAATGTAATATGCCCCAATTAAGGGGTAATGAGCCAATATTAGGGCTTAACATGCCCCTCCCCTTGAGACACATGTTGTACGCAATGCTTGAGTAACTCTGGCTGCTTCTGTATAAAAGACTCATCTTCCCAAGTAGAATTTTCAGCCGGTAGTTTCCTCCATTTAATGAGATACTCTGAAATGGATCTATTCCTAAGCTGGTGAATTCTTGTGTCAGTGATGGCTTCAGGATCCAATATGATTTTTCCTTCCTCGTCAAGTTCTGGAAATATATTTTGAACTGGGATCTTGTCACCTGTAACCTTCTTTAAGCATGAAACATGGAAAACTGGGTGTACTCGTGAAGATGCAGACAACTCCAATTTGTATGCCATAGTACCAATCATTTGCAACACCTTATAAGAGCCATAGTACTTTGGTGATAATTTATTATCCTTCTTGGCTTGCTTGAGGGACATCTGTTTGTATGGTTGTAGTCTTAAAAACACCCAATCCCTTACTTCAAAACTTCTTTCACTACGATGTTGATCTACTTGTTGTTTCATGCGATTCTGTGCCATGGTCAGGTTGTCCTTTAAGATTTGGAGAACTTGTTGTTGATGCTAGATGTGATATTCCACTGCTTGAACCTTAGATTTTTCTTTTAGAGAAGAAGTGATGGAAGGAGGGTGGTATCCATAGAGTGCCATAAAGGGTGTCATTTTTGTTGCAGTATGAAAGGAAGTGTTATACCACCATTCCGCCAAGGGTAACCATTTGAACCATTGTGTTTGTTTATCAGAGACAAAGCAACAAAGGTAGCCTTCCAGACATTTGTTCACTATCTCGGTTTGTCCATCAGATTGAGGATGATAGGATGAGGTATGAGCCAATTGAGTACCCAAACAAGAAAATAATTCTGTCCAAAAATGTCCAGTTAAGATGGGATCTCTGTCACTTACAATAATCTTTGGGCTGCCATGTAGCTTTTGAACTGTCTCCATGAATGCGGTGGAAACTATACTAGCTTTGAAGGGATGAGAGAGTGAACAAAAGTGTGCATACTTGGTCAATCTATCAACAATCACCATGATGACACTCTTTCCTTCAGACTTCGGTAACCCCGTGATGAAATCCATGGAAGCCTCCTCCCAACGCTGACTTGCGATGTCTAATGGTTGTAAAAGACCTGGGGTCTTCATTGTTTCCACCTTATTTTGTTGGCAAAACAAACATTCTGTCACAAACCTTTGAACATCAGTTTTAAGGCCATCCCAAAAAAAATCTTTCTTGACTCTATGGTAGGTTTTCAAAAATCCCGAGGCCCTCCTACTGGAGAGGTGTGAAATTACAATAGTACCTATTGTTTGAGTTGGGAGTTCTTACATAAATATAAGCAATCTTTGTACCATAGTGAATAATTTTTCCATGTAAATGTATCTGATACACTGGAATCATGCTGCAACCTTTGAATGATAGTCCACACTTTTTCATCATTCTTCCATTCATCCCTTCCTTCTATTATCCAATCGGGTTGGATGATCGAGATAGCATAGAGAAAGGCCTCAACATCTTCATCCTTTCTTGAGAGTGCATCTTCCACAACATTTTGCTTCCCCTTTTTATAGACGATTTCAAAATCATAACCCAATATCTTGGTTACCCATTTTTGTTGTTCTTCTGAAGATAGTCTTTGTTCCAAGAAGTATTTAAGACTATCATGATCTGTTTTGACCTTGAAGTGCCTACCTATTAGGTAAGGACGCCATTTCTTCAATGTATGTAGTATTGCCATCATTTCCTTATGATAAATGGGTTTTTGTAAGTCCTTTACCTTGAGTGGTCGACTTTCAAAAGCCAGGGGCCTTCCTTCTTGCATTAAGACAACACCAATTCCATTTCCCGAGGCATCACATTCCACAATAAAGGTTTTTGTGAAGTCTGGAGTGGTCAAGACATGATATTTTCACATCACCTCTTTAAGTTGTTCAAAAGATTTAGTTGCCTCTGGAGTCCATGAAAATGCATCCTTCTTAGTTAGTGTCGTTAAAGGTGTTGCTATTCTTTCATAGTGCCGAACAAACTTGCGGTAGTAACCTATAAAACCCAAAAGTCCTATAATATTCTTCAATGTTTTGGGAATTGGCCAGTCCATCATGGACTTAACCTTGTTAGGGTCTACCTTGACACCTTTATAAGATACAATATGACCCAAATACTCTACCTCCTTCACTCCAAAGAAACATTTGGATGGCTTGTCATATAGTTGTTGCTCCTTTAGTAGTTGTAGCACCTTGTCAACATGTCGCACATGATCCTCCCAAGACTTGCTATAGATTAGTATATCATGAAAAAATACTAACACAAATTTTCGAAGGAAGGGCTTGAAAATGGAATTTATCAACCCTTGGAATGTGGAAGGTGCATTTGTAAGGCCAACATGCATGACCAAAAATTCATAATGGCCTTCATGAGTTCAGAATGTTGTTTTTGGGATATCTTCTTCCTTCATTCTAATCTGATGATACCTTGAACGGAGATCCAATTTTGTGAAATAGATTGCTCCATGTAGTTCATCTAGCAATTCATCAATGACGAGAATGGGAAACTTATCTTTAATAGTGATCTTGTTGAGCTCTCTATAATCTGGACACATATGCCATGAGCTATCTTTCTTGAATACCATGACCATTGGTGCAGAGTAAGAACTTTGGCTAGGTCTAATAATGCCAACCTCTTAAATTTCTTCAACCATGCGCTCAATTTCACTCTTTTGGGCATAAGGGTGTCTGTATGGCCTGATGTTAGGAGGAACACTCCCAAGAATTAGGTGAATTTCATGAATATGATTTCGAGTGGGTGGAAGACCTTTGGGAATATCTTCAAATACTTTGCAATGCTTATCAATGATCCCTTAGAGATCTTGAGGAATAGATGGATTATATGTTTGAACATCTAGTGAGCATAGTTGTGAAATAACACCTTGATGCCCCTTTTTCAATAATTTTGTCATGCCATTAGAGCTTATCACCTTACCGGGTTTCCCTGTGATACCTCTTAACTCAATTTCTTTTCCTTCCAATGAAAATTTCATGGAAAGTTCTTGAAAATTAAAAGCCATTGTTCCTAATGATTGTAACCATTGGATTCCTAGTACAACATCAACACCATCCATGGGTATATCAATCATTGGATTGTTCATTACATATTCCCCCATAGTAAGATTGATCTTATTGCATTTTCCTGAGCAATTGATAGTTCCTCCATCTGCAATCATTACTTGAAACTCTGGAGCTGGATATACAAAGCAATTGAGAGCTTTGGCTAATTTATGGTGAATGAAATTATGAGTACTACCAGAATCAATTAGGACTATTACCTTTTTCTTTTTGATGTATCCTTAGATCTTGAGGGTTTGAGGAGTGCTAATTCTAGCCAATGCATTACACGATATCATGGGAGTCAACTCTTCAGACGAAATTGCTTCTACGTTTTCATCTTGAGATGTTTCTTGTTCTTGTTCTTCTTCCTCTTCACAATCTCTGTAGAATAATTTATTCTCACCACACTTATGTCCCTTACTGTACTTGCTGTCACAATTAAAGCATAAACCTTTTGCTTTTATTTCCTCCAATTGTTGAGGTGTCAACCTTGTAGGTTGAGGTGTTTTAGAAGAAGGAGCATTATTCTCTCCATAGATGTTAGGATTGGTCCTTCTAGTATCCATAGCCATATTTTTACTTTCAACATTTCTTGCCACCTTAAATGCATTCTCCAATGATTTGGGTCCAAAGGCGAACCTCATGTTGAATGTTATCCTTTAAAGTTCTTATGAATACATCAATAAAGTGCTCATATGGAATATATGTTACCTTTATATTCAATCTTTGGAAGTTCTCAATGTGCTCAGTAACTGAACCCTTTTGCTTGAGATTTATCAATTGGCTAAAGAAGGTATTGCTCATTGTATCCTCATAGTGTGCTATCATTTCTTCCATGAAAATTTTCCATGTTACGAGTGATTTGCGAGAACAAAGCCATCGATACCATACAAATTGATTGGGTTCTAAATATAAAGAAGTAATTCGTACCTTTTGTGTATGTGGCACATTATGTAGATCAAAGAATTGCTCCATCTGAAGTATCCATGTGATTGGGTCCTTGCCATCAAACTTCCTCATATCGATCTTAGGAACGTGGTTGGTCTTCAACCCAAAGTTGGAGTTTCTCCATTCTTGGTTCACCTTCCTTGTGTCCTCATCATGAATTTCATGGGATACATTTTCACTTTCAGGTGTCCTCTATATTAGGAAAATTTTCAATCCTTCCAAGATCTCCCCTTTTAAACCGTCCATCTTAGTATCCAACTTAGCTTCCATTGAATCCATCATCTCTTGTAGTTCATCCTTGGTTACTGTCTTCTTTTGTAAATCATTTATGTTCCTATGCATTTCTTCACCTTCAACAAGAGTACATGTAGGATTGTCTAGAGGCTTATTAGGTGTAGAAGTTCCCTTTTTTGGTGGCATGGTTGTCAAGTATCACTCTAAACCTTGATTTTGAGGTGGTTCTGCTAGAAAATCTTCCTTTTATTGTATCTCCAAAATTTCGGCCCTTCTGAGTATGAAATTTTATTTTTAGTAGGTCTCTAATATTTCTTCTCTTCAATGCCACAGGTCTGATAAAAATTGGATGTGCCAAGTGGAATTTACGGTAACTTCCCCGCAACTTGTTGATTTTTGGCCTTTCTAGGAGATCTCACTTGTATAGCGTGCCCCGCACAAAAAAAATGATATACTTTTTGAAAATCATACTAGAATTGCTACGGGCTGTCCACTATCTAATGCAACTAGTATCACTCAATTTGGATACTCTAGGAAGGATTTATGATTGTTTTACCCGAAACGCCTGCTTGAGACTAATCAATAGGACTAGTCAGATACCCTATCTTCCACAGGGTGTATATACAAATTTAAGATGACCCAGAAGATGAAATTTCTACCACAAATACATTACTAATTTCTAATAATATCCTCGAGATTTCATGGTCTGAGACATTACAAAAAAAATTTGATAGCGAAAATTCTGCAATGACTCAATTCATGATGATTCCAGAACCCTATCTTACAAAGGATGTATCTCTGAAAGTATAAGGCCTTAGGAACTTAAATTTTAACCCAACATACCTTGATCCATCTACTAAATATCCTCCAAGCCGTTCCTTCTGAATAGTTGTAGAAAAAATGTTATAGTGAAAATTCCAAGGTGTCTCAAATGTAGCAGTGAAACCCCAGAACCTTGAGCTCTGATACCATATGTTAAGAACCAAATATAAATACAGCATAGAAAAACCTTGGAATAAGTACTCAACGCCTTGAAAAAGAGACAATTTCAGATAATAAGACTCTTCGAGGGGGAAATCTCCTTTTACCCCACATAAATGTTCAAGTACAAGATGATTCCAAATGAAAATGTCTCCTTGGTATATATAGGAGACTAGGAGGTATAATTACAACTAATGGAATAAAGCTGACATAAATAAAATAACATTTCTAATGTAATATGCCCCAATTAAGGGGTAATGATCCAATATTAGGGTTTAACAATGAGCACGAGCACTGGGTACTGGACTATGCCTCACACAATGAAGAAATTGAACAGAGTCTACATAATATTTCAATGGATCTAAGGAAATTAGAAACGACCTTTATGACATAGAAATCTAGGATGAAATCAACACAACACCCATGAAAAGCAACATCGAAGAATGGTTCCAACAGAGAATGGACGGCCTCGTCCAGGAAGGGCAATAACCGGTCAACAGGACTCCACTGGCCATCGACGACGACAACAAAAACACATCGGCTTCATAGTAAGTCTATACTGCCATCTTGTTTTGTTTATCAATCTAGTTTAAGTCTATGTTCTCATCTTCTTTTCTTTATCAATCCACTTATGTCCTCTTTAAATAAAAAACTGTAACCAAAGACTCGTAACTTCCAATTTCTTCTTTTCAGGTCTTCCTCTCTACCGTTGTGCAATTCTTCTTTCGACGTTCCTAATTCTTGTACTTATTTCTTTTTATGGTCTGCAGGAGCCTTAATCCCTGTCTATATGACAAACACATTTACATTTCTATAAACATGTAACAGACATTATTAATTTTTGATAAATTCCAAAGAAAACCGATTCGTCAATGCCCTTATTGTATACTAAATTTTGGGTTTCCAGGAACCTTTCTTGTTTGTTCCAAAGAAAACTAATTCGGATATGCTACATTTCTTGTCTTCTATTCTATGCTAGTTTTTTGGTCTTCAACAACGTTGATGTAATTTCCAGAGATATGTAACATACATTATTTATTTTATAATAACTTTGTATAGTTGACAAGCTTGCTTGTCAATTTGTATATCGCGGAACTCTCGATGCTATTTGTAGGTCACAGAAAAACAGAGGCCCATTTTTGAAACCGCCAACCCGAGAACCCGCGATCCAAAAATTGCCTAAGTATGGAATGAGCACTTCGTACATGCTCTATAAAACGTGTGGAAATAAAACTAATTCGGCAATGCTATATCTTTTTTTTCCAAGAAAAGCCTTAGTTTTAAAGCAAACTAATTCGGTGTAACAAACATTATTACTATTCTATTATATAATAGGCATTATTAATTTTTGGTAAATTTCTATACTCCGCAACTCCATTTTTCATTTTGTATATCGCAGAACTGTGAGTGCTATTTGTAGGGCGCAGAACATCGGAGGCCCAATTTTGACCCCGCCAACCCGAGAACCTGCGATCCAAAAACTGGCTAACTATGCAATGAGGGCTTTGTGCATGCTCTATAAAATCTCATTCCCATACTTTATAAAAGTACAAATTTTGTATCTATAAAACTAAACATCTACTTTATACAACTACATATTTCGTATGTATAATTTATTTATTTCTGATGAATTTCTATAGTCTGCAACTCCACTCCTTGATTTCTGTATCGCAGAGAACATCGAAGGTCCAATTTCTGTATCGCAGAACTGTCAGTGCTATTTGTAGGGAACATAACATCAGACGGCCAATTTTTATCCCGCCAGCCGGACAACCCACGATCCATTATAAAAGTACATATTTCGTATGTATAAAACTAGATATCTACTTTATAAATTACATTTTCGGTATGTGTAGTTTTTAAATTACTACTTTGGTAATGCTATATTTTTTGTGTCCAACAACCTTTCAAATGTTGATAATTTTTGAAGAATCAATTTTCAAATTATCAATAATCATGATATCACTGTAAATTTATTTTAACTTATAAATTATCANTATATATATATATATATATATATATATATATATATATATATATATATATTAATATTAGTGTAAAATTTATTTTAACTTTTAATTTATCAAATAGTTAAATAAATCAATTTTTTTTTTTAAAGAAATTTGTCTATCATGTCGTTAATCTGTTTGTTGTAGGTTGTTTCTGTTTTTCATGCTAGCATTCCCACCCTAGGTGAAGTGAAGGAGTTACTTCTACATGGAAAATGTTTTTAGTTGGGCAACATTTAATGTTGGAGTAGGTGGTGTATATTGTGTATATATAAAGGTGATCCCAGGGTGTATATATATCGCTAAGCTAGTTATTTCTCGTCTTTAATTCCCAAAGCTTATAAAAAAATAATTTAAATAACAATATTTAATAATTAAAAAAATACAACTGACATGGTAGGATGAATTCAACATAATGGCTGCTTACATCATCATGCCATGTGGTAGCACCAGAGGCTGCCACGTGTCATCCGTCAATAGGATTTTTAGGGGTCCATGTGGACCAGTATAAAATGCCACATGGCACTCCTAGGTGATACCATGTGGCACCCCCCCAAAAAGTGCCACATATCCTATACGGGTTGACGTGTAGGTGACATCATTGACCAGGTGGGACAATCAGCGGGTGACACGTGTCACCCCCTAAATGCCCAAGGAGGGCCCGTAACCGAAAAATAAAAAAATATATGTGGCACCCCCCTAGAAAGTGCCACGTGTCCTGTACGGGTTGACGTGTAGGTGACATCATTGACCAGGTGGGCCAATCAGTGGGTGACACGTGGCACCCCCTAAATGCCCAAGGAGGGCCCGTAACTAAAAAATAAAAAAATATATGTGGTAGGACCCTGCCAAATCTGGCGGAGGTCTCGTCATATGTGGAAACAACCGCCACATCTAGAAGCCGCCAACTAATTCTAGCAGAGGTTACAACTATAGAGCCAAAATAGAAGGCCCAGAGGTTTGGCTCCGAGACCTCCCCACATACAACGCTCTAACTTTAGCGCCATAACCAATCCGCCTAACTGTTTCGTTGGAACATCCATCCGCCTAGTTATCATTTAAGTCGAGTTTCTGCTAGCCAGAGGGGGGTGCGGACCATACAACTGTGGGAATGTTTTACGAGGAAAAGGACTATCATTATTGCAGGTTGCAAAGGGCACAAAAATCGAGACAAAGTTATTCTTGGGTCTAGGAGTGCCAGAGTCAGATAGAGGTGTGGAGACAATCATTTTTGGGAAATTCAATGCCACAAATTCAATGGTGATGTATGTTTTCTGATATGGGAATTATTTCTGTAGCTTGATTTTAGAATGAGGTATACTTATGTATTTTGCCAAATTCTTTGCTGATTTAATGAAAGAGCCTACCCATTTGAGAGAAGGACCTGGAGACGTAGGCCACCATGGATGAACTCCGTTATCAAGTTTTTTGTTCAGATCTTATGCTTATGTCTCTTCATCTTTGATTTTTCCCTTCTTTAATGGTGCACTTTAATTTATGCTCATTTAATGCAATTCTTTATAAGTCACGATGAAAACATCCCAGATCATGTTGGTATCATAGCAGTCGTCTTTGACTTGAATTGTTGAGTGTGAATGCTTACTAGGGCCAAGCATAAGCAGGGTGAAGGAAATCTTAAGACTTTCAATCCCAAAGTTGGTCTTGCATCTAGAAGGAAGAAAATGGTAGAAGAGGACAAACGTGATGAACAAGAGAAAAATTTTCACATGGTATTTTATTGCATGTCAGAAATGGTCGAACGAATATATGGAGATTACGATAAGAGGATGAAGAAGAAAGGGAAGAACAAGGAAGAACATGTAGATGATGATGCTTCGGTAAACCAAGGGGCCGAAGGAGATCCTCCTGAGCCTCCCTCTTCACCTTCGATTTCTAGTTCTTCTTCCTTTGAGAATTCTCATCATTCTCATCATTCTATGCATAAAGCCTCTTTTAAGAAACTATTATTAAATCTTGATGTAAAATTTGCTTTACCTATGTTTAATGGAGATGCTAATATTGAAAAGCTAGATAATTGGATCCGACAAGTCGAAGTGTATTGTCGTGTCTAGCAGATTGATGAAGATGAGGTTAAAGTACAATTGACTTCTCTTCAGTTGGAAGGCATCACTCTTGTATGGTGGGAGAGAAAGCTTCAAGACAGAAGTAAGTGTGTTAGTCTTCTTTCCTCATGGTCGAAATTTAAATCAGCGATAAGGAAACAATTTTATCCATTAGGGTATTTACATAAAGCAATGATGGAATGGAAAAATTTAAGGAAAAGTAAAGGTCAAACTGTGCAAAGTTTCATAGAAGAATTTAGGAAGAAAGCTCTTGCAATGAACATTCCTTTGGATTCTTATGAAACTTTAATGAAGTATATTGGCGCACTTCACAGTTATATTCATCATACTTTGCTCTTGTTTAACCCCACTAGTCTTGATGAAGTTTGTGTGAAATCCACTCACGTTGAGAACAGGGGGAAACATGTTCAAGAAGATCCCACAAAGAAACCTTCCAATTTCCCACAAAACACTTTTAAGAAGTTTAAAATGAAGGAAAAGAAGACCACCACAGTAATGAGAGAAGGAGGAAAACTATCTTGCACTCATTGCAAGAAGAGCGATCACGATGAAGAACATTGTTGGAAACTGCATCCAGAAAAGAAACCGAAACAACTTGGTGGAAAGGGGAAGACAAAGACCATTGCTACATTGCAAGAATATCTTGGTTCCGATTCAGGAGATGAAGGAAATATCACAACGGTCGGAGTACAAGGTAAACATTCTCTTCATGCTAGTTCAAGTTCCAATGATGAATCTGATATTGATGAACGAAAGAGGAATGAGTTATTTCATATAAGAGTTGTATCTAAACATACTAAGATAGATACATTATTCGATCTGGGTTCCCAAGTAAACTTAATATCTAAAGCACTTGTCAAAAAGATGGGTCTTGAAATGAAACCACATCCGAAGCCTTATCCTCTTGGTTGGGTATGTGATAAAAAAAAACTTAATGTCACCAAACAATGTAGGATCAGATTTTCTATTGCTTCAAAATTGATTGATGAAGTGGATTTGGATGTTGTACCACTTGATATATGTGGCATAGTATTGGGATGTCCTTATCGTTATGATAGAAAAGTAGTCTTCTTTTCTCATGAGAACAAATACCACCTTACTAAAGGGGGAGTGTAATATACTGTTAGAGGTCACAACATGAGGGTAAATACAACACTTGTTAGTGCAGGTCAAATGAAAAGACTCATAAACACTAATAAGAGATATGTACTCATGGTCATCAGAGAGAAAGATGTTGGGACATCCGACTCTTTCCAAGGGTGTGATCCATCTCATAAAAATAATTAATTGATATTGTTTCTAAGTATGGTGATATTTTTCAGGAACCAGATGGATTACCTCCTAAGAGGGAAATCCAACATGAGATACATCTTCAGTAGGATTCTCCTCTTCCTAATGTGGGCATGTACAGGATGTTAGTTGTGGAGATGACAGAGATCAAGAAGCAGGTACAGGGCTTAATGGATCAAGGGGTCATTAGGCCCAGTTCGTCTCCTTGTGGTTCTCCGATCATGACGGTTCCAAAGAAGGATGGAACATGGAAAATGTGTGTCGATTACCAGCCTTTAAATAAAATCACGGTGAAAAATCGATACCCTCTTCCTCACATAGATGATTTACTTGATCAATTGAAGAATGTTGTCTATTTCACTAAGTTGGATTTGCACAGTGGATATCATCAAATCAGATTCGCAAAACATGATGCATGGAAAGTGCCTTTAAAACCAAACATGGACTATTTGAGTGGTTAGTTATGTTGTTTGGGATTTGTAATGCTCCAACAACTTTCATGTGTGTGATGAATGATGTATTCATGCCTTTCCTAGATGATTTTGTGATTGTATATTTAGATGACAATATTGTTTTTAGTGGAACTTGGGATGAGCATGTGAGGCATGTAAAAAAATTATTGGATACTTTGCAAAGGGAAAAGTTGTATGTAAAACTATCTAAATGTGAATTTGGAAAGACTACACTTGTGTACTTAGGTCATATTTTAGGAGGAGGACAATTGAAATTTGATCCTTCCAAAATTGATGCAATTGTAAAATGGCTTGAGCCAAAAAGTGTAACCGAAGTCTGAAGCTTCGTAGGTGCAGTCTAGTATTGGAGGACATTCATTCCCAACTTATCCTTTATAGAAACTCCTTTGCATGCCTTAACCAGTGTGAAAAACACTTTTCAGTGGGAAGGAAAGAAACAAAAAGCTTTCAACATTTTGAAGGAAAAGATCAGTACCACACCAATATTAGCACTGTCGAATCTTCAATAGACTTCTGAGATCGAGACAGATGCCGGTGGATATGCCATGGGTGTAGTATTGATGCAATATCGTAAGCCTATCTGTTACCACTCTGAAACTTTTAACCAAGATGTTGTTAACTATCCTACATATGATAAATAGTTTTATGCATTAGTCCAGAGTGTAAAGAAATGGAAACACTACTTGTTGGGGAAGGAAACACTCATACATATATATCACCAACCCTTACAATATCTTCAAGAACAAACAAAATTGAAACAATCTCGACACTACAGGTGGATGGGTTTTCTACAACAATTTCACTTGGTAATCAAGTACAAAAAGGGTACAAGTAACAAGGTAGTTGATATGCTTTCTAGACCTCCTATTGTTGCTTCTATTATTTTGAAGAATGCTTCTTTATCTCATGATATCTATGTAGAACAATATGCCATCGATGAATATTTTAAATAAGTATATGCGAAGCTAACCCTTGGTGCACAGGTAGAGAACTATTTTCTATAGGGAAAATTACTCTACCATCTTGGAAAGCTATGTATTCCTACAAGTGAACGAGTCCATGTAATACGAGAAGCTCACACTTCTCTTGTGTCTGTGAATTTTGGGGTAGGAAAAACTATGGCTCATTTGAAGAGGTTTTGTTACTGGCCTCAAATGAAAGCAATTGTAACTAAATATGTAAAGGTGTGTGTGATGTGTTCTACTTGTAAGCCCACTAATAGAAAATGGGGGCTATAATCACCACTTCATGTTCCATCCCATCCATGGGAAAGTGTCTCCATGGATTTTGTAGGGGTTTACCAATGACCAAAGGGGGCCATGATTATTTGTATGTGGTAGTGGATAGGTTCGAAAAGATGTGTATCTTGATGCCATGTAAAAAGAAGATCATTGCTGAGCAGACTGCTAATCTTTTCTTTCAACATGTTTGGGTTCACTTTGGGTTACCCACACCCATCTTCTCGGATCGAGATACTCGATTCCTTAGGGACTTTTGGACTAGATTGTGGATAATGATGGACACCAAATTTAAGAGGAGCATTGATTTCCATCCACAGACTGACAGACAAACATAAGTGGTAAACTGAACAATGTTACTTTTTCTTCGAGGCTACTGTCGCAAGCATCCCAAGTTATGGGATGAATAGTTGCCCTATGTACAACATGCGTACAACCGAGCTTTACATTCATCCACTTAGAGTTCACCTTTTGAGACATGTTTTGGGTACCTACCAAAGGTTCCTTTGGACTTGATGTATGGGAGAGATGTCGATGTAAATGAAGAATGAATAGAGGACAAAGCCCACAAGTTCATCCAGAGGATCCAATAGGTACACCAGGAAGTCTAAGAACAGTTGGAGAAAATTAAAGCACAATATAAAGCTCAACATGACAAGCACATGGTTGATCATCAATTCCAGGTTGGATATCGAGTATGGCTTCACATCAACAAGGAGAGATTGAAGGGTGAAGGCAAGAAAATCAAGCCCATTCGTCATGGACCCTTCACTATCTTGGAGAAAAGTGGTACCAATGCTTTTCGTCTGGATCTTCCACCTTACATGCATATTTACTCAGTTGTGAACGTTGAGAAATTGAAACGTTTTGAGCCTCTCATGATCATGGATCAAGACGAGGAAGTTTCAATACCGTCAGCTGATGAGTTTTCACCTGAGTACTTGGATGAGCTACAAGAAGATATCATCCTAGAGGACAAAGCCCACAAGTTCATCCAGAGGATCCAATAGGTACACCAGGA
>JASDQU010101861.1:91034-131491 GCA_032191745.1 Picea mariana
CACCAAACTCATGAGAATGCACTTTCTCATGCTTGAACTTAGTATTTTCTATCACATCTTTGTCACTCTATAAAAATCCAATGACTAAGGAAAGTGTCCATATTTTCCTCACTACTGCTGCCATTGTTTGATCTTCGTCAAGGAGATCCTCCACAATGTCTAAATGCTGCAATTCAAACCTACTAGTGTGTCTGTACTTTTACTTCCTTCCAAAATTTGGTCCATTCGCACAAAAATGTTAAACCAAGGAAAGAATGCCCCTCACCTTGTTGCACTATGGAGTCACTCCAAAACAAAGTCTTATGTGGCAACTTGACTCCACTGTCCACCTGATGGAATAGTTAGCCAATATGCACCAAGAAATGCACGTCTAGATTTCCTTTTCCTCATTACTTCATCCCCTGTCCATGCCACTGTGTCTACTTCTCTATGCCCTGGAATGGTTATGCTTCACCCTCAACCATGCTGGCTAAATCAAGAGACACACTCACTCCCAAGTAATCTCTTCATGATGTAATCTTCAAGTTCGCACAATCCTTCAAATTAAGGCAATTCCTCAAGTCACCTCCTTTCATCAAGTCACCTCTCCATAACGCAACATCTACGATGAGTGTGGATAGCATGCCTACACTCCTTAAAATATCCCAATGAGCTGTCAAAATTTCTTCAAGTAGAATGAGTCATCAAAAAAAACTTTCATACCTTAGGCACGTTCGAACCAATACTCTACCAACATCAACCAATGATCCCCTATGGATCTTTGAGTCATCACCCAATCATCTGCAAGTCACCAAGGTGTGTTCTACCTCATACAATGTCCCATACCAAAGGTGAGTGAACACCACCCAAGTCATTTGGTCTACGTTTTTCCCATTCAAGATGAATTCCAACAATTCTTGGTCGATTCCTTCACTGACTCCATCCATCTTCTAGAACGAAACTGCTTTGCATCTCCTGCAAGCATCCAAAATTTGAAATTGTGTGAAGGATTAGATCTGTGACAAGTCATGCGATGAATCCTTCATTCATTTTCCTTTCCCAAGTCCTTGGTTCTCCTAACAAACTTTACTTATGGTATCTCCAAGGTGTGCACAATAGGTTTGACACTAACTTCCATTACAAATCAAACTAACCAAGTATGTATCCAAACCGTCTCTACGATCAAGTCTGTGACAAGTTTTGTAATGAACTCTACGATGAGTTATGCAATCACCCACCCTATCCAAGAAATTCATTTCACCACAAAATATTCTCTTGGTCTACATAAGGTGTGCGCCCAGACCAATCTTCCACCACACCATCAATCGAACCTTTTTGTAAGTCCGATGCAAAACCTTCGATGAACTAGTTTTCTCCACCGAATAGTTCACCAAGTTTGTGAACGTTCCCAATGAAGTTCTTTCACAATGAAATACCTTTGGAGTTTTCTCTAATACCACCTATCATCGTGATAGTGGTGAAGAGCTCACCAAACCTTCATCAAAATCTGCAATGAATCCACTTTGATACCATCTATTGTTGAGATAGTGGTCAACAGATCACCAACCCTTCATCAAAATATGCAACGAAATGACTATGATACCATATGCCATGTCCCCATGAGGTTCCTTGTGATCGTGCAACTCTTGAGGGCGTGTGACACCGCGATGTTTATCACTTGGCTTCTTGGAAACACCAAGGATACTTCATATGGACTATGCCTCTTCACCTAGAGCATACCCATACTCTGTTCTAGGCTACCAGAGAGCAACACTCCTCCTCTAGTGAAACTCTTGTATACTTATACAATTTTTAATTGCTTTAACACTTAGTCATATATAAACATACATCTATGAACATGAGAAACCAAGAGAACATTTGTGGAACAAACAAATACATACACAAAAATATCGCGGACAAGATGAACCATTCCTAACACCCAACTAAGTCTTTGTTATTTGTAAAATAGTTACAATATGAGAATTTTCGTTTCAATTTACAACTTGGGTAGAGTCAAATGACTTTCCTCAGACACTAATACATAGATTCATCACCAAGACTCTCTGTCGCAACCATCTCTGCAATAATTCCTTATAGAGATAAATCCACACCTTGTCTCTAACACAAAATTTGTGATGCTCTTTACATTGGCCATGCCTGGTGTTGTACAACTACTAGCTGTTCTCGAGCTTCTTCTGAACCCTTAGATGTATCTATCTAATTTTGTCCAAAAATGTTCTCGCCTTATTTTTATCTCCTTGAAGCCTTACTTCTTCCTTTTGTTTTCCATACACAATATCAAATGGTGAAGGAGGTAAATAACCAAAACAAGTCTTGAAAGGAGACCTATTGGTGGAATTATGGAGTTCTCTATTGTAGGAGTGTTTAATGTAGACTAGCTGCTTGTCCCAAGTCTTTGGATTTTTTTTGTTGTAGCATATCAATAATCACATGAACTTTCTATTAACAACCTCATTTTTCCCATCAGTCTAAGGATGAAAAGTAGTGGAATATTTCAACTTGGTATCCATTATTTCCCAAAAGTGTTGTCCGAAATATGCCCAAGAACCCATTGTCTCAGTCAAATATTATGGAGGTTGGAAATTCAAAATGTAGCCAGACATGTCTAAAGAATAGTTCAATTGCCTCTCGTCCAAAGATTATCTTCTTACATGGAATGGGCACACACATTTTTTTGAATCAGTCTATCGCAATGAACAAGTAGTCATGGCCTCTATGAGTCATAGGAAATAGTCTGTCAAAATCCATTGAGATGCTCTCCCAAGGTCTGCTTGGTAATGGCAATGGCATGTACAATCCAATTTTCAGGTTTCTTGGCTTGCTAGTGCTATAAAGAATGTAGCCTCTAATAAACTTTGCCACCTAATATTTCATCTTTGGCCAATACAAATACCGCTAAAAATTTACCACTGTCTTTGTCATGCCAAATTTCCCAACAACTCTAGAACTGTGTGATTCTCTCATCAATTGAAATCTTCTATCTCAGGGTATGCATAGTTTGTCCAACTTTTATAACATCCCATATTGGAGGTGCTATTTGTTTCCTTCCATGATAATGATTGAACTCTCATTCAGTTTCTTGTAGACTTATCTAAAATCCTCATCTATTCTTCACTCAGAAGTTCATGAGTGAAAGGCTCAAGATGCATTATCATTCCATCTACTGTTATCTTCTTCAATAGTATTCGAGAGAGAATGTATGCTAGCCTTTTCATGGCTCATTTCTTTTACATAATTAGTAAACAAAATTGTTGAAAGAAACCTAACCACTTGTAATTCCTCACATGTTACATCTTTCTTTGACTCTATAGATACTGAAGGGGTCGATGCTCTGTGTGTATGATGGTCTCTTTTCCTAGGATATAATGCTTCCACTTCTTCACTACCATCACAATAAAAAATATCTCCTTATCATACGTGGGGTATTCAATTACTACTCCATGAAAAAACTATGAATGGTAGCACACATGCCTTCCTCCTTGCATGAGAACGACTCATAATGCATACCCACTTGCATCCGACTCTAGCTCAAAAGGTCACTGCAAATTTTGCATGGATAAGAATGGAGCATTGTTGGTTTACTTCTTCAAGTATTCAAATGCTTTTTGTTGCACATCTTACCCCAATGATTTCTCTTTCCTTTTGTGGTCACTAAATGAAAAGGCACTACTACTGTGGAGAAGTTTACAATAAATTTCCTCAAATATCGATCTTTGCCCATGAAACTCCTGAACTTTGTCACATTGGTGGGAATAGGCCATTGGGTAATGGATACAATATTCTCTAGATATAACCTCAACTCTCCTCCTCCAGTCATGTGTCCAAGATATATCAAGGAAGTCTTTCTAAAGTCACATTTATGCAAGTTGGCAATCAACTGGTTTGTCCTCAATAAACTGATATACTATTACAAAAGAGTCAATAAAGGGTCCAAGTAAACCATTCATTAGTATTGCAAATGTTGCAGGGGCATTGCATAATCCAAAAGGAATTACTAACCGCTCATACAAACCTTTCCTTTTTTTGAACATTGTCTTCCACATGTCTTCTTCTTTGATCCTCACTTGTTGGTAACCTAATTTGAGGTCCAACTTAATGACTAATTTGTTGCTATAGTTGATAAAACAAGTCACCAGTCCTTGGAAAATGATATCTATTCTTGATGGTGATCTTATTCGGGACACAATAGTCAATGCACATTCTCCAGCTTCCATATTTCTTTGGCACCATGATGATGGGAGAGACACATGGAGATGAATTGGGTCTGATGACTCCCTGCTCCAAAAATATTGTTGTTTCTTCTTTACTTCATCTTCTTTGATAATAGACTTCCTATACAACCCAATGTTAGGCAGTGGTGACTCTGGGAACAACTAAATCTCATGTTCAACATCTCTCTTGGGTGGTAGTCCTTGAGGTTCTTGAAACACTTCCCTACATAGGATTCAATCAGTTGTTGTAGTTGTTGGTGTGACTCATCACTACACTCTTCCAAGGATGTCTTCATCTCCAACTCATTTTCTTCCCCTTGCTTCTTTCCTTCTCTCAAGAAAAAACGACAAACTTCTTTGTATTGCCCATGATTCCTCTATCTTGATGAGCTTTGATCAAAGAGATCTTCTAGTTTTTTTCTTGTGTGCATTTATGGAATATGCTTGATCTATGTGAATATTGGTGGCCACCCACCTATTCCAACCAGCTCCTCTTGTCCGTTTTTGTTCAACACGTTCTTCTGTACTTATTTGTAATTGTGGGTCCTACATTTTTGGGGTTGTCTGAAGCCCCAAACATCCTCTAGGTGGATATTGGTGGCCTCTCTCCTAATCCAAATGGCTTATTTTGTATGTTTTCATGTCATCACATCTTGTTGTACTTCCAGGGCCATTTTGAAGGAATAAACAATGTTTTTTTTGGCTCGCCACACTCAAATTGTAGACATAGTAATAGTTTTATGGAGGAATGTTTAGTTCTCTGAAATACCTTTCCAACGGGCTATCACATGCCTCAAATGAAGGTCGTATGCAAAAGTTACGACCCTGGGAAGTTGAGGTACCAACTTACACCAACTTACCCATAGGGGCCCACATGACTTTTGGCATTTCACCTTCTAGGGTTAGGTTTTTGGATGTATAGGGTTTTGGAATTCATGAGTAATATAAAAAAGGCCTATGGAGCCTCATTGTAATCCATTCTTCTCAGACATATGTGTGTAGCAGCCACATCTCTTCTAAGAGATAACTACCACCATTCGAGCAAGTGTTTCAGTTCTGCAGTTTTACAGTTTCAACCTATATGATTATTGAATAGAAGATATTGTTCACTGGATTCTGTGTTATTCTTAATACTCTGTGTTTATTGTATTCAGTCTGTTAATCAGTTCATTCTGCTCCTAAATCTGGATCAATAGTATAAGAGCATTATGCTCTTCATTTATTTTTCTTTGTGCATGTCCTCGACATGTCCTCGAAAAGATTTGGGTACAAGAAGTTGGGACTCGAACCAATCGATCCATTACAATATCGGTCGTTCCGAGCCCGAAACTAACCCATAGGGGACGAAAAGAAAGATGATGGAGCATCAGATCCTATTAAAATGTTGCTCGAGGAAGACATCACGCAACAAAGGAACGAAATGATGGACAACTTCGCACAGATCCTTTGACGACTGCCCACAGGAGAAGCATATTCATCAAGCGGCCATGAAACCCCCTTCAAGGTACAAGTAAATTTTGATATTCCATTATTTGAAGGACTGATAGATGCAGATGTTGTAGATAAATGGTTGAATCTGCTTGAAGGGTATTTTTTGGTCCACAATTTTTCGATAGGGAAAAGATCACTTTTGCATTCCTCAAGGTCATTCCCCATGTTAAAGACTGGTGGGATACTTACTCTGAGCAAAGGGACATGGAGGAATCTGCAATATTTGTAGTGGCCCCTACATGGGATTCCTGCCGGGACGCCATTAAAGAACAATACTACCCTATTGGAAGCTACAAGGACCAATACACTAGATGGGCCACCCTATGTCAATAAATGAACTAGACAATACCATATTTCACCAATATTTTCCATACCCTACGCACCAAATTGGGTATCAAATACTATGAGCATCATCTGGTGCTCAAATACCGTGACTGTTTTCATATATACATTCAAACAAAAATGGAGTTTTTGGACATTGCCTCATTGGGCACGACTTATAGATACACTGCCAAGGTTGAGCATAAATTTAAAAAGAAAAGGTGAGAGTTTGGATCTGCAAACCCCTCACAACCGAAGCAGGTCAAAGGCATCCCCAATCCACACAACAATGGACCAAGTCGAGATGGTTTCCCTCAAGAAAACCAGTCCAAGCCGCAACACAAGAAGGGAAATGCGAAGACGAAGAAGGACATGGGAAAATGGTGTGAGTACTATAAAATCCCTTGGCACAACACCGAAGAATGTCGCTTCAATCATTCCCTCATGATCGAACTGAAGGATTCCGAATCAGAGGTCGATTCTAATTCCGAATTAAATCCTGAAGGAGGGAAGCAAATTATCGATGTTGAACCCAATACCACTGTTGCTACCACCAAATTCTGGCCAAGTGAACTAGAAGAACCAGAGGAAGGGGAACACGTATTTCAATCACAGATGTGGGTAAAGGGGGCTCCGCTTCATTTCATTATCGATAACGGTAGTCAGAATAACCTGATTTCAGTAGAGGTCGTCAAGCGGCTGGACTTGCCAACAACACCGCACCCACAGCCCTACACCATCGGTTGGATTATCCAAGGAAGAGATCTCAGTGTCATCCAACAGTGTCGTCTGCCCTACGACATCAAGCCTTTCAAAGATGAGGTACTGTGTGACATTTATCCCCTTGAAGTTTGTGATGTTCTTTTAGGACAACCATATTTGTGGAAGCATCATGTTGTGTATGAGTCTAGACCTAAACAATTTTATTATTACTTTGGGTAGACAATCGTATAGGATACCAGAGGTAGCATCGACTACTGATATTTCTTTAATCTCTGCTAATCAATGCAGTAAGGTCATCTCACAGATCGCAAAGTTCGTCTTCTTTGTGATCCATGCTCACAGTAAGCAGAAGGTCACTACCACATCTGTTGCTCTACACAGAGCCTCTCTTTGCAACAAAATCAAGTGGACGGGATCGTGGAAGAATACATAGAGACCTTCTCCTCACCTATAGGGGCACCGACACACTACCAAGTAAAGCATCCAATTGATCTGATCCATGATGCACCTCTACCTAATGGACTAGTCTATCGTCGCTTGTTGATGGAAAATGACGAAATCAAGTGTCAAATCCAAGATCTTCTTCAAAAGGGGCACATTAGACCCAACTCCTCCCATTGAGGAAGCCCGATTGTACTGGTGCAGAAAAAGGATGGGACTTGGGGACTTTGCATTGATTACAGAGCCTTAAACAAAATCACAGCCAAGAACCGATACCCCATTCCCAGGATTGATGACCTTCTTGACCAACTCAAGGGGGCAAAGTTATTCAACAAGATTGACCTAAATTCTCACTACCACCAACTAATGTATGGAAGACAACCTTCAAATCTAAATGAGGTCTCTTCGAATGGCTAGTCATGCCCTTTGGTTTAACAAATGCACCAACCACTTTCATGAGATTGATGGATGATGTACTGATACCCTTCACCAACTCCTTTGTGGTGGTATATTTGGATGACATCCTCATCTTCAACAGAATGTGGGAGGAGCACATGCGGCATATTCAACAGGTTTTGAGCACTCTGTGGCAAAACAAGATATATTCCAACTTGGAAAAATGCTCTTTTGGAATGAACAGGGTCCAATAATTGGGATACATTGTTGATGAGCATGGGGTACATGTTGATCTAACTAAGACCCAAGTCATCCGTGACTGGCTAGCATCGAACACACTGACAGATCTTCAAAGCTTCTTGGGACTAGCCAAATTCTACCAACGGTTCGTGTTGGGATTCTCCCATATTGCATGGGCCCTCAGCAAGGTGACCAAGGGTGGTGGTAGGGCCAAGTTCATGTGGGGGAAGGAACAACAATGAGAATTCAATGATCTCAAGCATCGCTTGTGCTAAACTCCAATACTCTCCTTTCCCTATCTGCAACAACCATTTGAGATTGAGACTGATGCATTTGACTATGCTGTGGGTGCAATTCTCACTTAGCACGGTCATTCTATGGCATACCATAGTGAGAAACTCTCAGATACTATTCATAAATACTCCACCTATGACAAGGAAATGTATTCCATTGTACAATCCTGTCGTCAATGGAAACATTACATTTTGGGAAAAGAGACGATCATACACACTATTCACAAGACTCTACATTTCATATAGACACTGTGGAAATTGCAGAATGACTGCCATCAGAAGTGGTCCACCTACCTGCAATAGTTCCATATCAACATCAAGTATAATACATGTATCTCAAATCATGTCGTTGACTGCCTCAATCAACCTCCCATGGCTACACTCACCATTGTGCTCCATTCCTGTGGACATGAAGCATCTGAGTGGCCCCAACTTTATCAACAAGATCCAGACTTCGCCACCACCTATCAACTATTGGGTACAGGCGCGACTGTCATCGGTTTTCACATTCAAGACAAAATCTTATGCCACCTAGGCCATCTCTATGTTCCTACAAGTGAGCGTGAAAATCTACTTTGGGAAGCCCACTACAGTCGAATGGCAGGACATTTTTGGCATGTAGAAAACTGTGGCTATTCTTCAGAAAAAATTTTGTAAGCCAAAAATTCAACAAGATGTCAGCAAGTATATCAGATCTTTCACTGCTTGTGCCATTTCCAGGCCATCCATCAAGAAGCAAGGCTTATACACCCCTCTTCCTACTCCCGAGAATCCTTGGGAATCCATCTCAATGGATTACATGTCGGGCCTTCCGTCCACCAAGCAAGGAAATGACTGCGTATTTGTGGTCATTGATCGGTTTTCAAAGATGTCCATCCTCACATCCTGGAAGAAGAATATCACCGTGACAGATACTGCCAAGCTCTTATTTGAACGAGTGTAGGTCCACTTTGGGATACCACAGACCATCATCTCTGACCGAGAAAACAGGTTCCTCAACACATTTTGGTTGAGTCTCTGGTCACTGTTGGACACCAAGCTCACAAAATTGACTAATTTCCACCCCCAAACAGACGAACAAACATAGGTCGTCAATCAGATGATTGTGCACATATCGCACATGTACAATTCTAAGTATCCATGTACATGGGACAAGAGTCTCCCCTATGTTCAACACAATTACAACAGGGCTCTGCATAGCTCTACCGACCATAGCCCATTTCAGGTGCGTCTAAGATTCCAACTCTTGGGACCCATTGATGTTGAACTTCCTCTTTCCACCACACATGTAGACTCCTCCCATGATCAGTCTGCGATAAAAAAAACCACCAAATTCATTGAGAGGATTCAACACATCCTCCAACAAGTCCAGGAGATTTTGCAGAAACCTAATTCTAAGTACAAGCAGTGCCATGATCAACACAGGGTACCACACCAATTTCAGGTTGGAAACAAAGTCTGGTTACATTTATAGAAGGAGAGTGTTGGCAGTAGGCCTAGGTGGAAAAGTAAGATGATTTTGGGAAAGAAAGCATGCAGAAGGAAAGTGATAGCTGGAAGGAAGCACAACACACACACATGCAAGGAAGGTAACAACAAGGAAGGTAACAACTGGAAGAAAGAACAACACGCATGGGAGGAGGACCTAACGACAATAGGGTTAGGGTTTTGGTAATGCATTGTAATGGCTGAAGATCCTGAAATGTATAAATATTGATACTTAGGTATCATAGGGGGTTGGTTCTTACATTGTTCAGTTGGATTGATATCGGTGGATCATCAGTGTTGTTGGTTTTTTTATTGCTTGGAGTATTGTTGCTAATATAGTGATACGCATGAGTCAATGCGATAGGTAATGTTTTGTTGTATGATTKATTTTGTATAAGCTRTTGAACTAGAGGAGAAAAAGGAGGGTATATCTTGAGGGTTAGATCACAGGCTGTGGAGCCTGGTGCGATCTAGTCTGCCTCATATAGATCTTACCCGATTGGGAAGGGTCGTAAGCACGTGGTGCTGGATATGTAGAACCATCATAATAAAGAGCCAAGAGCCAAATATTTGTGGACGTAGCCCAGGAGGGGGTGAACCACGGTAATATTTGTGTTGTGTGATGAATGAATGTATATCTTTCTTGTTTTCAACAGTTATTATTATGTTGAATGAATGAGTTATTATATTGCTTGTTTAAATGTTGTTGTGATGTCGGGGGAATAAGTTATGAGATTTACTGCACAGTCGTGGATAAAAATAAGTTACAATCACAAGTTATAATAAATGGTTCAGAATATAGACCCCATATCTCGCACTCAATCCTAGGCTATAAACACATGAGTCTTACAACCACCCACTAAAGCTATCTCGGGTGAGACTGCATAGTGCATTCTATATGCTGTGTTGCCTTTTGGTTCACCAGCAGGGTTGATAGTTTTAGAGGCTTTGTTGGAAACCCGAAAGACATGAACCCTGGGTCAATACAAAATCAGACAGTATAAAGGAATAGCGATAACCAACAAATGGTTCCATTGTCATAGGTAAGAACATGAGAGGATTGAGTAGAGGAGATAAGTTGAGAATCTGTCAGATGTGGATTAAGAAAGGGTTAGGGCAGAGACCAATGAGCCATCAGAAGGGAATGTTGAGACCGTGGAATCCCACAAAAGTAGAGATCGAAAGATGGTTGAGAGCAAAAGAGCTAGAGTTTGCACAGAAAAACAATAGAAACCCTAGAATTACACCCCACAAGTACCTTGAGAAATACATGTTTATTGATTTGCATGAACTATTTTTCTTTGATTTTCCACACTTATTGCAGGAGTGGATACTAAGGCTGAAGGATAACCATGCAACAAACTGGATCTGACAGTTAGAGTGAACCCTGATACAGATTGAGCAGTTACATCAGGTGAACAACAAGTTCACCCGTGCAATAGACTTTTGGCTTGACAATATTGTGGCAGGGTTTATAATAGAGTTTGCAGTTGACACAGCGGAGTCATATAAAGCAACGAAGGAAGAGTTTTTACGTGGTCCTCAAGGAAGGTACATTCGATCCCTGTATACTTTTATTAAGATAATTCTATATAAAAAAGGTGTAATGACAATGTAGTCAGACAACTAAACTTCCCTGCGTGCATGGGGGAAGGGGGGAAGCACTGACAGAAAGAGGAGAAATGGAAGGAAGAAAAGATAAGGGAAAGAAGGAGGAACCCTTAGACCCAATAATGATGGAGGATGACTAGATCAAGAAGATCATGGCGACACCTGGAAAGACGCGTAGTAGAGTACCCTACCAATACAAGGTGAATACCAAGAAGAGATCCATAGCCGCGAGGGAAGGCTTGGTGAGTGATGAGGAAGATGTAGAGGATCTTCGGGCTGTGGAGAAGATTGAGGAAATCCTGCATGCAACATATGAGATGAAGACGAGAGGTCCAAGAGCAGGAGGAAAAGGAAGGCATCCTATCCATATTAATGTTAGTGTGGAACCCATAAACCCATGTGCGACTAATACACCAAAGAGAAAACCACCGTTTAGACAACCTTAGTTCAAAAGCAGTCAGACAACAGGAAGTACATCTACACAAGGAGCAACAACTAGAGTATATAGTTTAGGTAGCACTAGTCAGGTATCTACACCACACAGAGGTAGTAGTTAAACATTCAGGATGGCAGGACATGATCCCACCATCAGATTACCAAAATTTCGAGGAGAAGCAGCAGAATACCCTGAGAATCATTTGTTCATTTGTACAAAGATCTAGGAAGCAAAATAGATCATTGATGAAGATACCAAACTCGCGCAGCTAGAAATTACGCTAAGAGACCACACACTATACTGGTACATGAGTCTAGACACAAACAATGCCCCTAGGATGACAAGGACACTGGCAGACATTAAGAAGTTACTGATAAATGAGTTCTAGAAGCCAAGCTAAGAGGATTAGTACATGAATGAGATGATCGAAATAAGACAGAAACTAGGATATTTTGTATGGGAGATTAATCAGAGATTCAAGCGACTGAAGGGAAAGTTAAAATATCTCATGACTGAGATGCAACATCGACACCTGTTTGTCAACTCACTACTCCCACATTTAAAATACCCATTGTGACAACAGAAGTTCCAGACGTAGGTAGAGGCTCTGCAGGTAGCCCTACAACTGGAAGAAAACCAGTACCAGTAGACAAACCCAGCTATTGAAGAACTAAAAGAGGATTTGAAGAATCTAACATTTCAATTGAACCAGAATAAGAACAAGGACAAACAAGAAGCCGTTTGGTGTACCACATGCAGGATGGAAGGACACCACAAGAGCGAATGTCCAATGTTCACACAGTATATGGAAACATGAATGACAAATCCATTACCACCAGAAGGACTATGGTGCAAAATCTGCAAGAAACTGAGTCATGACCCTTATCACTGCACGATGATGCAAAAATACCAGACAGTCCCAAAAATCTCATATTGCACCTTTTGCAAGTCAGTGGGCCATGACGACAAAGATTGTAGAATGATGGAGTTGATGTGAGAAAGGACATCAGACGCATATAGAGTACAGGGAGAAATGGTGACTGGGCAAGTAGTGCCACCATTTAGTCAATTTCCAACTCCATACAACACTGCGCAGTAGCAGTATAATATTGCGCAACCACCATACAATAACGCGCCGCCGCAGTACAATACGGAACAACCCAAGTACAATACCACGCAGTACAATACGGAACAACCCAAGTACAATACCACGCAGTACAATACGGAACAACCCAAGTACAATACCACACAGTGCAATCAGGTACCTCAGTATAAAGCACCGTGAGGAGATCGAGCAGGATATAGAGGAGGAGGACGAGCCAGAGGAGGTTTCATATGAGGTAGAGGACTAGTAGTATGTCACAATTGTCAACAACTGGGACACTATGCAAGGGAATGTCTGCTTCCACCAACAACTTGTATGTATTTTCGTGCATCATATCATGACACAAAAGAATGTCCGACACTACTAGTAAAGATCCAGGAAAAGAGGAACCAAAATAACCAAAACGTTCAGTGGATCTTAGTCGAAGCAAGGGATGAAGGAGGGAACATCAATATCGTTACTCGCGGACGAGCTAAAATAAGAAATGACACAGTTCGACAGGAACCAATACAAAACCAGTGGGTAAAGAAGAACAACGAACCAAGGAAACAAATCGACTTGCAAAAGGAGAAGGAGATATTCAAGGAATCCTAACAAGAATTTCAGAAGGGGGACATGGTGTTGAATTCAACTACGCAACAGAACAAGGAAGAACCAGAGTATGAGATTCTGGCATCATTGGATCATACCGATGAGATGCAACCCATGGGACATGTAAGTACAATCAAAGGCTTTCTACAATCATGTGTAAAGGTATTAATTGATCCATCATCTACGAAAATATTGCAAAACATACTAGAAAAATGTAGCATTGAGACGAAAGGAAAGCTAGAACCAAAGATAGTCAATCACCTACACACGAGAAGAAGAACCAATAGGGAGTTCAGACTGAATGCTAACATTGACGATTTCAATATGGGAGACATTATACTAGATCTACGATTTGAAGTTAATGTATTACCAAAGAAGACATGGCAGTGCATGGGGGATCCAACATTAGGATATTCACCTGTTCAATTAAAATTGGCAAACCAACATAGAGTCTTACCAACTGGTAGACTGAAAGGAGTGACAATAGATCTCGATGGAGTGCACATTAAAGAAGAATTTGAGGTCATTGAAATAGTAGATGACACAACACCTTACCCAACGTTGCTTGGTCTGCATTGGTTGTTTGACAACCAGGCCATAATCAACTTGAAAACTAGGAAAATGACATTTGAGATAGAAGAATACAGGGTCATCATGACATTAGATCCATCCAAAGGGGAGAGGTTTGTAGAACCTACTTTCCTAGACCTAGAAGAAATCATCCAGTTGTACAAAACAACTGCGCGTGATCAGGATTACGTAAACCCAACTGTATATGGGGTACTTAGTTGGTGGAGCATTACTTCATGTGAAAAAGACTCATACACCGGTTTAGAGAACTGGAAGCAAAGGCTACACAAAGTATCCATGGAATATGTGCAAGAATAGACCGTGCAGTAAGATGGGTAGGCACAGAAATCAGAGAACCACCCATTTTCCACTGAATAAATGATTTGGAAACATTCTTGACACAGTATGAAGACATAGTGTTAGAGAACCAGAGACTATTAGAAATTGATCTAGCACTCAAGGCCACACCCGCAAGATGGTGGGGTGCACATAAGGAGACCATCATAGATTGGTACCAATGTAAGAGGCTACTGTACATAAGGTTTGGCACAAAACATAAAAACAAAAAACAACAGAAGTATGATGGATATGGGGCACCAACGGAACACTTGGAGGCATGTAGAATGCTATGGAAAATGACACCCCCAAAGGAATGGACTCATCACTTCATACACACTCTAGAGGGAATACTAGCGAAATGGTATATAGACCAAGAGTTGCACAAAGGAACTGTGACATGAACGAAATTCCAACAGAATTTTGTCGTCACATTTTCATTCGAACATGAAAACCTCAACATAAATGCAACTCTAAAACAGATAAGAGGAGTAATATTTATCAAAGAAACAAATATAGAATTTATCACAGAAGAGAAACAACGAAATAAACAGATAGTTAAGGAACCATTGTCATGCTATCATGTGCAAGAGGAAGCATTGGATGAAGACGATCCACACGATATTTAGATTGAAGAGGCAGAAAGTGAAAGAGATGTGGAAGGTCCACCCATATAATCAGAAGTCATTTCCACGCCAATTAAAGTAAATAAAGTCAACATTGGAATAGCTGAGCATCCCAAAATGGCCAACATTGGAGACTACTGGGATGAGCAAATAGTAGAAAGTATCACAGAGTTGTTGCGCAAATACAACAACTTGTTTCCCATAAACTTTACAGAGATGAAGGGTATAGAAGGAGAATTAGGAGAGATGAAGATACGACTCACACCAGAAGCAAGATCGATCAGACAACGACCATATAGACTGAACCCCATATACAAGAAGAAATTCAAAGTTGAGATCGATAGGATACTCGAAGCCGACATCATAGAACCGATCGAAAATTCAGAATGGATAAGACCGATGGTAGTACAGGACATGAAACAAGGAGGGATCAGGATATGTGTTGACTTAAGGAAGTTGAACAATGCATGCCTACATGACCTGTTCCCTACACCTTTCACGGATGAGGTGTTAGAGAATGTAGGAGGACATGAAGCTTACTCATTTACTGATGGATTCCCAGGTTACCATTAGATCAAGATAGCAGAGGAGGACATATACAAGACCACGTTCATGAAAGAATGTGGATCTTACCAATACACAGTCATGCCATTTGGACTGAAGAATGCACCAACAATATTTTCCAGAGTAGTCATTGTTGCGTTTAAGGAATTCATCCACCGGTTTCTCGAAGTATACCTGGATGATTGGACAATCTATAGTTTATTGATAAATCATGTAGAAGTCTTACGCCTGATGTTAGAAAGATGTAGACATTGTCATATATTACTAAACATAAAGAAATGTATATTTGGAACACCGTTTGGGATACTATTAGGCCATATAATATGAAAACAAGGTTTACTAGTAGATCCCGCAAAGATCGCAGTCATTGTTAACTTACCACCACCAAAAACAATCTGTCAGCTAAGAGTGGCGTTGGGACACACAGGTTATTATAGGAAATTTATCAAAGGATATGCGCTGATCACTGCACCGATGGAAAATATGCTAAGAAAGGATACAAAGTTTCAGTGGAACAACGAGTGTCAACACGGTTTGGATACCCCAAAAGAAAATATGGTCACTGCGCCGATATTAGTATTTCCAGACTGGGAGAAGACATTCCATGTGCTTGTAGATGCATTAGCTATAACACTTGGATCTATCTTGGCACAGCCAGGAGCGGGAGACTTGGATCACCCTATAGCATTCCTGAGCAGAAAGTTATCAGGATACGAACAAAACTATAACATGACCGAAACAGAAGACCTAGCTATGGTCTATGCACTTCAAAAGTTCTGGCATTACTTATTGGGAAAACACTTTAAGATGTTCATAGATCACTCAACCTTGAAATACCTAGTCAACAAGCCAGTGTTTGGGGGGAGAATCTGTCGATGGTTACTACTTTTCCAAGAATTTGACTTTGAAGTAATAGTCAAGACAAGAAAATTAAACACAGGACCTGATCACCTATCAAAGGTCACAAATGGAGAAGAACCTACAAATTTAGAAGACAACTTTACAAATGCACAGTTATTTTTAGTACAGATTGCTGATGAATACTTCGTAGGTATCATTCATTACATGAGTACAGGTACTGTGACACAAGAATATAACACCGCGCAGAAGAAAAACCTGGTAGTCCACGCTGCTGACTATCAATTGATTGCAGGACATTTATATAAAATGGGCACAGATAGCATCTTGCGAGTATATGCGTTAAAGCACGAAATACCAAGAGTTTTAGCAGAATCCCACAAGGGAATAACATGAGGGTATTATGTAGGTAAAGCTACCACACAGAAGGTATTGCGCGCAGGATTTTGGTGGCCAAAGATTCACAGATATTCAAAGGAATACTGTCAAACCTGCGATGTTTGTCAAAGGGTAGGCAAACCCAACAGAAGGGACAAGATGCCATTATGACCACAAGTAACATTACAAGAATTTGAAAAATGGGAAATAGACTTTGTGGGACCAATCAACCCACTAGAAAAAAGAATAGGAGCAAGGTATATTATCATCGCGACAGAATACTTAAGAAGATGGGCAGAAGATGCACCAATGAAGGATTGCAACACAGAAACAACAACACATTTTCTATTTGAACAAGTAATCACTATATTTGGGTGCCTAATAATTTTGATGAGTGACCAAGGCACACACTTCATAAACAAAACCATCAACACTATGACTGAATAATTTGAAGTCCATCATCAGAAGAACATACCATATCATCCATAGGAAAATGTCACAATGGAAGCATTCAACAAAATCTTGGAGAACGCACTGACAAAGATTGGCAACGTCAACAGGGATGACTGAGACCTCAAAGTACTAGTAGTATTATGGGCATACAAGACTACATGAAAAAAGTTGACAGGGTAGACGCCATTTAATCTGGTTTATGGCCAAGAAGCATTGGTGCCATTAGAATTTTTAGTACCAATCTTGTGCATAGCATCAATCACACAAATAACAGAATGAGGCATAGTACAAGAGAGATTAAATCAATTACTGACCATGGAGGAAGACCGAATCTTGGCAGGATTGCACCAACAAGTTTAGAAAGCATGAGATAAATCTTAGCACGATAGACACATCAAGAAGAAAACGTTCAAGGAAGGAGATCTAGTATTGATGTATGACAGTAAATCGTTATAGCACCCAGGAAAGCTCAGAATGCATTAGTTAGGACCATACGAAGTAAAATATGTCACAGATGGAGAAGATGTATAGTTACGAGATTTATCAGGTGTAGAACTCAGAGGAATGATCAATGGGAGTCGACTGAAGCTGTACAAGGAAAATCGACCATCCACCGTGCAGTAATATCTATCTATCTCTCTCTCTCTCTCTCTCTATATATATATATATATATATATTGAAAAATACCCAAGGAGGGCGTAGTGCGCCAGAAGCAGAAAGGATACACAAACTAAGAAACACAAATTCATCGAGGAGAAGGACAACGGTCACATGAAAAAAGGGAAACAAGCGGGAAAAGGAAAGTCGAAAAAAGTAGTACGACAAGACAGTGTTAGGTGTAATTAAAAGATGACAATAACCGACGAGACATCACATTAATCGCGCCAACTGGAGATGGAAAAGCAAGAGTAATGGCAAGTACAAAAACGCTGGAGATGCATTGAACCGGTAATCAAGGTGCATTAAACCCATAATCAAGGAAGCGTCCTCAAAAATCTTCATGGGAAAGCCATACAACACACCGACGCGGGAGCCAATAGTCTATTCACGAAAAGAAAATAGACGCAGGTAAACAGAGGCTAAAGAGCACAGTGTGAGTTCACAGATATTACAGAGAACATTCGAATCCAACAGACACTTGACATTCATTGCCATGGCACCGCCCAAGCAAGCAGAAGCGAGCCAGACTGCTAGGAAAACCAGAGTTCAGAACAGGTCACGAGGACAGGTGAAAGAAGGTGAATAGTAGCCATTGGAGATCGTCAATGTCGATGAAATCCCATCTCCAGACACAAGACTGGTAAACCCTACAACTATCCTGGAAGAAATCCAACAACCAACATCTGAGGGCACAAGTCAGGAGATACCAGCGGAAGTACAGGAGCCATAGAATTAGGGAACATAAACCCGAAAGGAGATGCAACCAAAACATACAGAGGCAGCTTCAAAAGTCAATGGCACAATGCCAAATCCAACAACAATAGTGGAGCCAAATGAGTCTCAAACGACCATCTCAGACCACCCAACAGGGGAGACGGTTGAATATGTTTCGGCTTGGCCGGAATGGTATACGGAGGAGCAACCGGAAGCCGCCAGAACTTCGAGCCAACCACCACAACAACAGAAAGACAAGATACAAATACCAAGGTCACCTCGCAAGAAACCGATAACAAAAATTGTTCTACCACGCATACCAGTTGGGGTATAGGTAGGACCAGAGATACTGGTGTTAGGTGATTTATATGTATTAAAAAAGACACTAAACTACCCTCAATTAAATTGTCAACCCAGGGTAAGTAAACTTAGAGTTGTAGAAAAATATATGCCAAAGGTAAAAAGGTTGGTAGGAGTATATTCTAACTACGGAAAGCAAATATCTAGGGCTAATCTACTCAAGAAAACCTATCTAATGAACAAACCTTACTAAGAAAATTGAAACTAGGTAACCTAAGTACTTTTGGGCCAAGGACTGATGGATAGTTCCTAAGAAAGCAAATGAAAACTCTATGTAAAGAAAACTAGTTCATGACAGTAAGCAAAGGTAAACTACTAAGAAAATGATGAAAGCAAACTACCTTTAACTTGCCAACCTATATTCAATGAGCAACTACCCTATGAAAGCAATTAAATAAGAAAGTAAGAAAAAACACCTATCTAACCCATTAAAGCAAATAGACAAGCAAGCAAAAACACCTAGCTAACCTACTAAAGCAAAAGACAAGTAAACAAAGGCAACTATCTATCCTACTAAAGCCAAGGGACAAGTAAGCAAAGACTTCTCATTGAACAACTACCTAGCCTAAGAGGCAAGTGAACTAAATGCCTAATGCAAAACTATTTCTCTTGCGTGAAAGGAAATTTAAATGCTCAATGCAATGCATGAAAGAAAATCTATTCTAATGAAAGCAAGAAAGGCTACCAACTAATTCTTAACTTATAAAAACAAGAAACTATCTTTAATCTATGAAACACTCAAATGTGATGCTGGGTGATAGATGATATCTCGATGACACTTGACAACAAAGGACAGTTCTAATGGGATAAGCTCAATACTAATGTCAATGGCAAAATGAAAGGTGTGAAGTAAACAATTCAATGCAAACTTAGCCATTATAAAAGTAATGTTAAAAACCATATTCATGTATAAACCATCAACAACATAATGAGATCATCATTATCTAATTAAGGAATTTAATTGCATTTTAATCTATGAAAGGAAATTGTGTGAAATAAAACTATACTATGTCTATTTTAATCATTCAAGCTATCATAAGAAAATGAATTAAAAACATAAATTAAACTATGCTTATTAAAAAGTAAATTGAAAATTAACCAACAACTAAACAAATGAATTCTATCTAAAACTAAGACAAGCAAATTATGATTAAGAACTAGAATTAAATCTATCCATCCATCAAAGATCCCTGTCAAATGAAACCCAAATAGAACTCTGTTTTATTCTAAAAACAACTCTATTTTAAACTTGGCTGTAAGATCATGAATAAAAGTGTAATCTGATATCTAGATGCATATGGAGTTAGTGTAGAGACTTACAAGTCTATCCCTAGCCTACAAAACTAATTCATGCTAACATAACTCATCACACTAACCTGCAAAAGAACAATAAAACAATTAAATCACAGCTAGTTAATTAAAACATAAAACATGCATGTATAGGAAATAAAAGACAATTTAAATTATGAAATATATAAACAACACACTAAACATCACCAGACTACTGGTGGGCCCCCCAACAAGTTGTGGCTACCCTCTACAAGCACACCACAAACTTCAGCAGGCCGAATTCACCATGAAAGTAAAAAACGCAGTTTTGGCAATGTAAAAATTCAAACAGAGCAAAATCGTTTTTCTGGCAATTCTAATGCTTATGCTACTTGGTTAACAACCTAATGATCATCCTATCAATATTTATAAGCTTACAACCCAGGTGGTCGACCACAGGAGGGTCGAACCACCTCTAAATTTGGCAAATTACATTAAATGAGGCCATAACTAACAAAACAGAGGAACCCAATAATCGCCGTCTTTGGACAATTGAAATCGAGTTGTCTTGAGCTTAGTATCTGGATGGGGCAATGACAAACAAAACCCATGTGCTCGATTTGTCCACCACTGGCCTCCAATACCATAACCGTCAACTTGCCTTGCATTTTTGTGCAATATTGGGTGTCGGAACGAGTGTCAGATCAAGTACCGGAACGAGTGCTGGATCAAGTGCCGGAATGAGTGCCAGACCAAGAAACATGGTGTGTTTTGCCCTGTAATAGCAGAAAAACATGAATTAACTCTTGGAAACCATAAAATATGATAAATTAAACTTGATTGAATCACAAAACACGAATTATACGTACCTCATGTCGATTATATAATTTTACCATAAAATTCTTCAAAAATCTCCTTTGAAAGATAAAAACGCATATATACATATGGAAAAAAGTGTATAATAACATCATGAAGATGATCATATCTCGAGCCCAACATACCCCCACACCTATGATTTTGCAGGTCCCACTGCAAACAAAAAGAAGTCATCCCTCGGAAGTAGGCTTGCTGAGGAGGGTCGGCTTTAGAAGCCTCTCCTTCTTGTTGTGTAGGCTTAGCCTTGTGCCTCTTATGTTTCTTTAATTGTGCTCTTAAGCTGCGGTTAGATTGGGTCATCCCATCGACCAACCATTGAAGGGAGTTAACTTTTTCCTGAAGGACTGCATTATCATGATGAAGGTGTGCATCTATTGTCTTCCTCTCTTCTAATTGTTGGAGAAGCTGATGTTTTTCCCTTTGTAGCTCCTCTATAGTTGGGGCAGAATCAATGATCTCCGAGGAAGGCTTAGGTCCTTTGAGAGATGTGGTCAATTTATCAATTTTAGGATCAAGAGTGGGCATGGGTGAAGTAGGAGTGATGGGAGATCAGAAATGTGAGGTAGGTTCTGATTTTGTTTTCCTTAGTGGCCGTAATCCATTTGCAGAGACTTCTCTAGGTTTCTTATGAGGGCTTTCAAGGTCAAAGGATACTTGGATAGGATCCGAAGCAGGTGGAGGCTTTGCATAAGGCTTGATTCTTATGTTCCAGGTACTCTTCTGAAAGGGTCCCTTACCAAATCGGTTGGCTCCTCTCTTTTTTGTGGGAATGATGGGAAAGTCTTGCTGCATTACTTCATGGGGCTTCTTAGGTGTAGGATCAAGAGAAAATGAAGGCATTGGGGGGTCAACAATAGGCTTCTTTTGGTCTTTGTTCTTGGTCTTTTTCCTCGATGAAGAAGTAGGAATATCCACAAGCTTTTGGTATTGTTCCGGCAAAGAGGGAGTTTGTGCAAGGGAGTTTGGAGTTTTTGGAGAGTGAGGCTTGGATGGAGAGATAGTTTTTAGGCTAAGTGGCTTTTTTCCAGTCTTAACTGTTAAGTGAGGATTTGCAAACTGGTCAATAAAGGCATCCCAACTTTGACCCTGCTTCTCTAGTTCGGTAAGAATGAGGAGTTTGATCAAACCGTGGTGGAAGAGACTATTGTGGGGGTTGGTCACATTTTTCCTCACTTGAGAGGACATTTTCTCCAAGCTTTTGAGAAAATAAAAGGGAAAGTTCAAAGATTTATTGAACAGAAAATGAGCCAGCAATCTAAAGTGACAAGCTTTGAAGGTGGACTATCTACCTTCACAAGTAATTAACTTTGTGATAACGATGAGGGGATTGACCAATTTTGGCTTTATTCACTCTTTAGCATACCCTTTTGCTCCTGAAATGCTCTCGAATTCGATCTTAAACACCCAGTTGTAACTTGAGCGCGACAATTGATGATTCTTGAACCACCTATCTCCCATTCTTGGAAGTTTTGTTGCAGTAGCAATTGACTCTTCTGTGACTGCAAAATTGAGAGACCCTACATGTGCTATCCTACCATCAAAACCAACTGCAAATTGCATATAAAGACCATCATCATGGCCTTTCAAACTCGACAAAAATGGCCCCCATCCAGCACGCAAGAACACTTCCCTACACTGTGCAAATTCTAGAATGACAAACAAGTCCGCATAGGAGGAGGGTTCGTATCGCTTGGGCATTGTGACAGAGTTTGAATTCACCAAGCAAGGGAAAAATCGAGCCACACAGAGACACGAATTGGGCACGGTCTTAGTGAAATTGGAATAGAGGGCGAATTTTACCAAGCAAGGGTGCGAATAGGACAATAAATGACATGGGTTTAACATAGTCTGAGTGCGATTAGAACAGAGGGAGAATTCGACAGAGATTGGGCGTGATTCCTTAACGCGGGGCAAAGAAAATGGCAAGGGAAAATGAAACAATAGAGTGCCCAACCCGATTTTGGATACTCTTATGGTGGAGTACGTTGCCCACATGTGCACGCGAGCTGCCATGTGTGGGAGATTCGAATTTGATAGCAAGCTTGGGAGCAATGGAGTGGTGCGTACTTAGATCAATGTGCAAGTCTTTTGACTTGGACATTTGATCATAACCATATGAGGCATCTTTTAATCAATGCATGTAACAAATTTAATTGAATGTAATTGAATTCTAGTTTACTGGAATCTAGGACAGTTACTGGTATGCAATGCAATGTCACTTCAAACGACATTTCATCCGGCACCTCATCCGGTACCCCTGTGTTAAGTGAATTTTTGCCTCTTTTAATGGATAACCTGCAATTTTGAAGTGTTTTTGACAACCATAGTGGTTAATGAGCAAAGGCAGAGTGCTCCATGCTTACTCATTCTTCTTGTATATGACATATAGTGTCAAAACCTATAATGAACGGGTTATAGAAAATGTCAAAACCTATAATGAACGGGTTGTAATGAACGATAAATTGATAAAGAGTGGTCTGTTAAGCATGAGTTTAGTAATGTATAGCACAGAGGAGTGAAGCATTTAAAAAATAACATGATTATCAATGTAATAACCTGTATTATAGTAATAATACCAAAATTCTTGCAAAGACTCTTTTCTCTAGGCAATGATCATTTGTCAGCTCATGAACCCCTCCCCCACACCTAAGTATTGTGACACCTCACAATCAAAAGTATAGGAAACTAGTTAGTATCCCTCAATAGCCGAAAATTTACAGTATGTCAAGTGTAAAGATAAAATTTCACAGATTCGTCCGACGAGACAGTTAGGAGATGGCCCCACCTATAGGATAAGAGATCCTATATATAGATAAGAAGAGATATGAAAGAGAGTTTCAAGATACTCTTAGAGTCATTTTCCAATGGCAAGTTGATGAGATTCATTAACCTTAGCTTAACCACACATGCTCCATGTTAGCTTTGTCTGCAAGTAATGCCGTACATCAGGACAAGTTTATATTTATTATTTATTTTTGTCAGATCATCATCCTCGCTAGGTAGAATTCCCTGCTACCAGCAAGCCTGTTCAGTACTCCAGGGGGTTTACCTAGTCATACCATAGGCTGGTACCCACTGCCAACAGACCTGTTCAGTATCCCGATGGGTTAGCCTTTTAAACCCTCAGAGACTAGCCCTCCATCCTTTAAGATGTTAGTATAAGATTGCTTATGCAAGAAGACAGGGGGACAACTCTGAAACAACTTTTTCTTTCTTTTTATTTTTAATTGGGATGGTATTTATGTTAGAGGATGACTTTCCATTATATTGCTTAGTGATTGTCCTAATGTAAGGGGTACTTAAGCGGACGTGGCTTATCTAAAGATATTATATAATCAAGCTATTTAGTGTGTAGTGGATGGTACCATCGAGAAAGAACATAAAGGTATCTTTAGGCTAAACTCACTTTCTTCTTTTGTAATTATTATGATGTTTCCATGATTAATTTCTAATGAGACCTCCCTGTTACTCTTTTATAAAGACACTTGACTTACTTACTCAGGTTTCTTGGAAAAACTATACGAGAGACCTCTAGGCTTGATAGTTATGGTATCACTTCCTTATACAATGGTGAAGAGTTTCAAGAGCAACTGCGTTAGAATGCCTTAAAAATGATAATTTTGCAAAAACATGGCTAATTACAGTAAGTCACTATTCATTTGATGCTTTAGCAAACACAAAATTCAAGTATAACAATGTTTTGATTAAAGATCCTTGAAACAGTGTGCTCCTGGTGAAATAATTACTTATAGAAATATCTAGAATTGTCTTATTAACAAAATACAAAAACTATTTACATATATACAGTGGGAAACTCAGAAAATTTTTCAAGAACAAGGGGGGACTTCCCCATCTACTAAGGCCAATACCTTGTTAGCTGTCATGACCTATAGAAAATCTTCTCTGGAAATGGGCTTATGATAAAACTTAAGACGATGTCCATTTACCACAAAGGAGACTTGTCCTTCATCAATTGTTTTAATTTATACAACTCCATTGTCATATACAGTGTCTACCTCATAAGGGCCCAACCAACAGTTGGTAAGTTTGACTTTGAAGGTTTTGAACTGGGAATCAAACAATAGGGCCCAATCACCAGGCTGGAAGTGTTTCTTTTTAATAAACTTGTCATGCCACTTGCTCCTCTGGTTTTGGACCAATATTGTCTATTGGATGGCATCTTGCTTGATTTCATCCAACTCATTCATCTGTAGGAATCACTGCTTCTGAGCCTCATCCAGGTTCAATCCTATTTCTACGGCAATACGGAAGGTCCTTACTTGGAATTCTATTGGTAAAAGTACTTGTTTCCCGTACACTAGCTCATAAGGGGTATGCCCAGTGGTATTTCTCCAGGTAGTTTGGTATGCCTAGTGGTATTTCTCCAGGTAGTTCGGTATGCCCACAAAGCCTCTGGGAGCCTATCATCCCAATCTCGGTGATGTAACTGAACAGTCTTGGTTAAGATGGCTTCCAAAACTTTGTTTGTGGATTCTACCTGTCCATTGGCTTGCGGGTGGTAGGGGACATATGGCTAGACAAGCCCGTCCCCATAACCGTTGAGCTTATTGCGAAAATAACAGGGTTACCAATTTAGGGTATGGATCTCGTGTTGTTTCTGGATGACAAAACCAAGGAGAAAGCACTAGAAGAAGAGATGAAGAAGAAGTATGGCACCGACAGGGGGACAAGAGGGATAATTATCAAGAGGATCAATGATGTAGCCACAAAATTGGGCGCCCAAATCTTAGCCTGCAAGATGATAATAAAATGTCGTAGGGAGGAAGTCCCAGCTGGAGTTGTTGCAGTTGCAGCCCAGTGCATAGAAGGCACCTCAATGAGCTGGGCATCGTACCTATTGAACTTGTTCCTAGATGACTGCAAGGATGCGTAGGACCTAGGCATATAGTTCCACTACTCATGGATGATCACATTAATAACCTTCATGGGATGGAAAGAGCCAAGGTATGTCATTTTTTGTACTAGACCAAAGTTGAATCAGGGAGCGAGGTATTTTTTGCTCAGATCTAGGCCAGACTCAAGGATCAAGAAGGCGAACAGGTCCATTTTTGAGGGGTACCTACGCGACCTACAGGAAGCAATCTCTAAGATGTGGAGAATCACACCAGAAGTTGTCGTGCGAAATGAAAACATCACCAATTTCCAGGCCACACAACACACAATGTGGATATAAGAAAGGAAGGATCCGGATAAAAAGTGGCTACAGATGCACTACTGCATCACAAAGGGTGAAATTGACATGGTCATCAGTGAATGGGTCGATGAATGGAGGATCCCAGCCATTACCCAGGAAGTACCAGAAATAACAACAGAACAAGAGGCAGACCAGGGAGAAACACAACCTCCAAAAATCCAAGTGCCCAAGAGAACAAGAATGGGCCAAGGCAAGACAACACAGACCGATGAAGGGCCAAAGAAGATAGGGACCCAGAAGGGGAATAAGGAGAGTACACAACCAACCAAGGGACAATAGAAACAGGTTGAGGGAGCGCAAGAGACCACCCCAAATCATGACACACATGAACTAGGGGGAAATAAGAGACCAGCCACGCAGACAGGAGGCACACACAAGAAATCAAAGGCACAATGAACACCTCCAAAGTATATGATCACAGATGATGATGGGGAGATGATATCCCAAATGGTCTAGGATTGTCTATCCGAGGACCTCGACCATGATGCACGCCACAGGGACAAGATCCAAGAGGAGTTGGCAGACATGCAACAACTCATCAAGTAGATCGGGGAAGGGCCGACAACAAACAATAGGGGAATCGAACCATCAACACCGCAGATAGAAGGAAGAGTGCAAGAAGAAGAACGAGAGTCAGTCCAGGCAATACTGCAGCCACATGTAACATTCCACATGAACCCTAGTATGCTACGCATGAACGAAATTGTGGGACAGACACCCTTGAAGGACTTAAGCCAAATCCAAATTGTGTTGACAAGGATACCATCAAGGGCACTACACAGGTTGCAAGTGAGCATAAACCACAAGGTATAGTCTCACACAAGCAAAGACTTAACCGAATTGAAGCAGGCAACAAAGAAGCGGACCATGATGGAAATAGTATATGAGAAGGATAAATCTGATACCCAGGAGGAAAGGGAGCGCATAAAAGGATTGAAGTAGAAAGTGGCAGGAACTTATGAGAAGATTCCACAAGACACACAGAGTGAGGTAATCACAACAACAGAAAAGATTGATCGGATTGCGCAGGCAATTGATCAATACCATAAGGATCTCAAGAATCTTTGAGAACAAATCACACCAACTACTCCACCAACATTGAAGGAGCAAAGGAATCATGAAGCAACAACGCAACTGCAGGAGATAGAGCAGCAGATCAGCACAACAACTGAAATGTTCGATAAAGCAACGCAGCTCTAGACTAGGTTGGAGGAGGATTAGAAGGTCCAACAGTGGGACAAGGAAGAAGAATGTATCAATGCAACGATCCAAGAGATCAAGCAGAAGCAGAAGACAATACTAATCACAAAGCACGTCAAAGGGACATAAGACATGAATAGATTGTAGGCAGAGCTAATCACTGTGCAAACCCAGAAATAAGAGCATCAGGCTCAAATGGAACCACTGCAGGAGCGGGTAGCAGAAGTTCTGGCACAAGAAAAGGAAGCTAAGACACAGATAGAACAGACCCAGGTAGAATGTGTAGGATCGATCAACGATGAATTTGCAGTCCAGGTAGTGGACACAATCAAGGAGAAGACTGAGCAGGCATAGACACAAGAAGCAGAGCTCAAGGAAAAGTTCTAGACAATCACCAAGGAGATCGAGGAAACTCAGAAGGATTAGGTGGCTTGGGACGATCCACATGTCAATGTTGGGGGCATGTTGGTAGCAGGCCAAGGTAGAAAAACAAGATGATTTTGGGAAAGAAAGCATGCAGAAGGAAAGAAACAGCTGGAAGGAAGCACAACATGCACACATGTAAGGAAGGTAACAACTGGAAGGAAGAACAACAGGCACGCATGGGAGGAAAACCTAACGGCAGTAGGGTTAGAGTTTTGGTAATGCATTGTAATGGATGAAGAGCCCGAAATGTATACATATCGATACTTAGGTATCATAGGGGGTTGGTTCTTACATTGTTTAGTTGAATTGATATTAGTAGATGATCAGTATTGTTGGTTTTTGTATTGCTCATATTATTGTTGCTAATATAGTGATACACATGAGTCGATGCGATAGGTAATGTTTTGTTGTATGATCTATTTTGTATAAGTTGTTGAGCTAGAGGAGAAAAAGGAGGGTTAGATCATAGGTTGTGGATCTTGGTGCGATCTAGTTCGCCTCACATAAATCTTACTCGACTGAAAAGGGTTGTAAGTGTCCGACGCTGAATACGCAGAACCATCATAATAAAGAGCCAAGAGCCAAAACTTTGTGGACGTAGCCCAGGAGGGGGTGAACCATGGTAATATCTGTGTTGTATGATGAATGAATGTATATCTTTCCTGTCTTCAACATTTATTATTATGTTGAATGAATGAGTTATTATACTGCTTGTTTAAATGTTGTTGTGATGTCGGGGGAATAATCTATGATATTTGTTGCACAGTCGTGGATAACAGTAGGTTGCAATCACAAGTTATAATAAATGGTTCAGAATATAGACCCCATATCTCACGCTCAATCCTAGGTTGTAAACACATGAGTCTTACAACCACCCGTTAAAGCTATCTCGGGTGAGACTGCGCAACGCATTATGTGTGTTGGGTTTCCTTCTGGTTCACCAGGAGGGCCGATAGTTTTAAAGGCTTTGTTGGAAACCCAAAAGACATGAACCCTAGGTCAATATAAACTCAAATAGTATAAAGGAATAGTGATAACCAACATAGAGTCTCACCGGGCCCCATCGGAAGTTTCACCCACTTCATTATGGGCCTTACATTATCATTAGGGATGTGGGTAGAAATTCTTTTGAGCTCAACACTCCACCCTTGGTCTGCATCCAGTGTTCAATGTGGACCTCCTTCAACCATATTTTCCACCATTATTAGACACCTCAGAGATCGCAAAACAACTGACACCAACATAGCTCAACCTTGACTGCATGGAACAAGCATCCACTGATCATGTAGTGGACACATAGGTCAAGGGCACTTGCCATCAGAGGATCCAACTTTATCGGATTGTCAAGGCAGGGAAACTCCTACACCAAGGAAAGTGGCTCACCCAGGGCCAAATCTAGCAAAATTTTCCTCGCCTAATGGGGGACCTCAAGGAAATGGAGACCATTGCTTCCTAAGGGGGGAGGATTGATCTAGGTGGATATTGGTGGCCACACACCTATTCCAACTAGCTCCTCTTGTCCGTTTTTGTTTAGCACGTTCTTCTGTACTTCTTTGTAATTGTGGTTTCTACACTTATGGGGCTATCTGAAGCCCCACACATCCTCTAGGTGGATACTGGTGGCTTCTCGCCTAATCTAACTGGATTATTTTGTATGTTTTCATGTCAACACATCTTGTTGTACTTCCAAGGCCATTTTGGAGGCTTAAATAGTGTTTTTTTGGCTCGCCACAGTTAAACTATAGATAGAGTCAAATTTTGATGATGAAATGTGTAGTTCTCCGAAAGAACTTTCCAATGGGATATCACGCACCTTAAGCAGAGGTCGTGTGCAAACGTTACAACCCTGGAAAGTTGAGGTACCAACTTACACCAACTTACCCATAGGGGCCCACATGAATTTTGGCGTTTCACCTTCTAGGGTTAGGTTTTTGGATGTCTAGGGTTGTGGTATTCATGAGTAATATCAAAAAGGCCTATGGAGCCTCATTGTAATCCATTCTACTCAGACAGATGCGCGTAGAAACCACATCTCTTCTTAGAGATAGCTACCACCATTCGAGTAAGTGTTTCAGTTCTACAGTTTTATAGTTTAATCCTATTTTATTATTCAATAGAAGATATTGTTCACTGGATATTTGTTTTATTCTTCATATCTTCATGTTTATTGTATTCAGTCTGTTAATCAGTTCTTTCTGCTCCTAAATCCGGATCAATGCTTTTCCATCCTTGACTATCCTATATTGGTTCGTTGTCCTTATGAAAATGACATCCCTCACATAGATGCATGGACTTCCCAATATGACTTCACATAAGTCCAGAGGGACCACATATGAAAATACTTCATTAACAAAGTTTTGATTGATGTCAGACTTAAATTTGCACTACTTGCTCACTTTCAATTCCACATATTTCCTTACCCATCCTAGGGGTTATGGATGCATATGATATTTGGTCTCCAGCCCAAGCTTGTCAACTAGTTGGGTAGAGATCAAGTTGGATTGTGAATCAAGGTCAAACAAAAAAGCCACCTTTCTTTGCTTCATGTGGATCTTATTATAGAAAATTTCAATCATATCCTTCTCTTCCTTGCAACTGCAACCAACTAGTGCCACCTCTTTCTAAATATTGGTGCACTTAATCTTCCCTTCTTGGTCTTAGGTTCTATCCACTCATTCCTCAACATCCACTTACATCAATGCTTTCTTATTCTTTTTTTGGAAATATTTGAGGTGCTTCTTAGGGTGTAATTTCCAACAATTATCTTCAGTGTGTCCCTTTCAGTCACATCCTCTACATTGTTGTGAGGAAGGTGTTTCTTCTCATGTTGCTGCCTCAATATTCTTCTCATTCCACTTCTTATTTTGTTTCTTCTTTTCATGCTACTCTTGTGGTTCTACTTACTCGTGCATACTTGTTTATTGCTTCCGCTTGTATCCCTCCATGTATTATGCTTGAATATTGGTCTCATCAATCATATTTAATCTAGATAGAATCAATTGTCTATGAATTTGAGGTAGTAATGCCCCAAAATACTTGATTAAGATGTCTAGACTTTTGAGAGGGAATCCCATCTAAATCACACTCTTGCTAAATTATGTGGTGAATTCCTGCACTGTTTATCTTTGTCTCTTCTTAAGGTAATGGGACACTATTTTTTGGTGTTCCTAATATCCTATTGGGTAAAAACTGGATTTTATCATGTCCTTGAACACCTCCCAATTATTCATTGGTGGCTCATTCCCTAGAAATATTCTTACTGCATCACTCTCCCACCATGCTAAGGAACAACTTTCAATATTCAACTGAGAAAAATAAATATTTTTTTTTCCAGTTATTTTATGCACATTGAAGTATACTTCCATCTATTGTAGCCATTGGTTTAGCCTGAGAAAATCTACTTCCGTAGCATATGGCTTGATGTCCACCTTGGTCTCCACACAAAAAAGGTACATGTGTCTTACTATAACTGGATTCTCCCATCTCTAGCTCAGTCTTAAGATCTATCTTTGGATTATTTTTTTTCTCTCTTGGGGTCTTCATGAAAAGCCTCTATCAATGATGTTTCTGTGCGCTTCCCTACTAATGGTTGTGACATTATCGATGTCAACGTGGCCAAACTCTAATAAAACTGATCCAATCTAACCTTTTCATCTTCTTTCTCATCTTCTCCATAATGTTCCCCTACCATTATTGGTGCTCTACCTCACTCTATCCCTGGAAACAACTCTTGTTCACTTCTTTTGTAATCATTGTAGGAACTTACCATACGGGTCTCACTGAATGCATTCAAACTTCTGCTCCGATGCCATTTGAACCGTAATCATAAGGTTTATAGCCTTTCCGTTTCACCAACATGAAATCCTCTGTAATGCATCTATAATTTTTGTTCTCATTGGCTCACATAAACTCAACCAATGAAGCCAATAGTTGAGTCGACCAACTAATAGACCAATTGACCCTCATAAGTCAAGTCGACTAATGACAATCAAGTCAACTACCTGGAAGATGAGTCGACCAAAAAGACAAGCCAATAGACTACTCAGAAGTCGATTCGACCAAAAAATAAAATCCAGTCGACTACCCAGAAGTCGAGTCGACTAAAAAGACAAGGAAGTTGACTGTACACATGTTCGATCGACCAAGGGATCTAAATCGACCAAATGAAAACCTAGTTGAATATAGGGCAAATCTAGTCAACTAGCAATTGTTGTTGGTTGAACAAGGAAGATGAAAACAACCACAAGGGAATCCTGAAAAAATCGAATACTTGTGAAATTGAACATCTCATTGGATGTATTCCAAGCTGTAAAGTGTAGATATTGAGAAAATACAATATCACAGGCACAACAAGATAACTGCAAAGACCAATAACCTTCTACACAGAAGAGAATGATCTATTATATCTGCTTGCTGATTACATTGAAGAGCTCCTCTATTTATAATAGGCTGAGAGGAGACAACATTGAAGAAGGTAGATGGATAACTCTCTCATGAAGTAATGAGACAAGTAGATGTATGGGATAAGTCAAAGAAGCACATTGTGATTATCCATAAACAACCAAAAAAGGATGACATGACATACCTATCTAAGTAAACTTATACATCAACACCCCCCCATAAGTGCAACTTAGGGAAGTAAAAAAACAAAATATATGAATCATGGATACGAGCTTACTAATGTATCCAATACAAACTATCATAAGTGGAGAAAAAAGGAGAAAACCCGTAGGAAAAAAACTTCTCCCCTAAAGAGAGAAAACAACAAAAAATAGGAGGTCTTAAGGTAACCCTGCAGAGACAACTTCTTTGACCCCAAGCATCAATCGTAGCTATAGAAAGCGAGGTGATGCCAAAGGTTTAGTAAAGATGTCAGCAACTTGCGCTTCAGTAGGCAAATACTCCAGGTTGAGAACACCATCCTGGATGAATTGGCGAATGAAGTGCATGTGGATCTCAATGTGTTTGGTCCATTGATGTTCCACTGGGTTGCGAGAGATGTGTATGACACTCTAATTATCACACCAAAGAGTGGTGGGACGATCCTGCTGAATGCCAAACTCTGTAAGGAGTTGTCGAAGCCAAAGAACCTCATGACTTGCAAGAACTGCAGCACGATACTCAGCTTCCACAGAGGATAAAGCAATTGCAGATTGCTTTTTACAAGACCATGTAATAGGTGTGGAGCCAAGACAATAGACAAATCCAGATGTGGACTTTCGATCATCAACCGAACCAGCCCAATCAGAGTCAGTGAATCCCACAAGCCGAGAGGCACCAAAAGAGTACTGAATACCAAAATTGATAGTACCCTGAATGTACCTCAGAATGCGTTTAGCTGCCTTCCAGTGACTCTCATGAGGATCTTGAGAGAACCGAGAGACAATTCCTACTGCAAAAGATATGTCAGGACATGTATGATTCAGATACAACAAACTCCCAATCAATTGCTGATACAATGAAGGATTAATACATGGTGATGAGCAACTGGCAGAAAGTGTGACTCCTGACTGAAATGGAGTAGGAGAAGGTTTACAATCAACCATGCCAAAGCACTGAAGTAAATCAAGTGCATACTTTTGCTGAAAAATGGAGATTCCTTCAGAAGACTGAAGAACCTGGAGACCAAGAAAATAATGTAGAAGCCCCAGATCTATCATATCGAATTGTCCCATCAATGCTTGCTGAATACTCTGAATCATAGATGAAGAACTCCTAGTGAGATTTAAATCATCCACATACAGAACCAAAATCAAGAGATCAGTTCCATGCTTCTGAGTGTAAACTATAGGATCAGAATGAAAACGATCAAACCTGGAAGAAATCAGAAAATTATCCATCTTCTCATACCAAGCTTGAGGAGCTTGTTTGAGACCATAAAGAGAACGTCTGAGCCTACAAACAAGAGAAGAATCCTGCACATAACCAAGGGGCTGCTCCATGTAGATTTCCTCATCTAAGTCACCATGTAGAAAAGTGCTCTTTACATCCATCTGGTAGACTGACCATCCTTGCGAAGCAGCCAGAGAAAGAACAAGGCGTATAAAATTCATCTTGGCAATAGAGGAAAAGGTCTCAGAGTAATCAATCCCTTCAACTTGTGAAAATCCCTTGGCCACAAGACATGCCTTATGCTTGTCAATAGAGCCATCTACTGCATACTTGGTTTTATAGATCCATTTACAGCGAACTAGCTTTCGTCCCTTTGGAAGAGACACGAGATCCCATGTGTGATTCTTCATCAATGAAGAATACTCCTCTATCATGGCAGCATCCCACTCAGGTATGCCAACAGTGTCAGAAAATTGTTGTGGATCATTTGAGATAGTATGACTCAAGAAGGAGACACCTATTGTTTGTGATTGAATAGGGGAAGAGGTTGAGGCTGAATAGATGAAATCAGTTGGCTCATAGCCATACCTGTCAGGCCTCTTTCTCTCACGAAGGCTCCTCTTGAGATGAGGTTCTTGATCAAGTTGTTCATGTTCTTGATCAATTTGTTCATGTTCAAGATCAATTTGTTCATGATGCTCATGCTCCATTGCTGGAGGTGGTAGATTTTCTTCTGGTTGATGTTGAACTTCAAAAGGTTCATCATCATTTTCTAAAGCAAATTCAACACAATTGTCTACATGACAATCTGAAGATGGAGAAGGATTTGATGTGGGGTTGAATCCTTCATCAAAACGGATAGCTCGTCGAAAAAAGACTTCTGTAGTAATAGGTTCAAATAACCTATATGATTTTATGCCCTCACAATAACCAACAAATATTAATGGTTGGATTTTCTTTTCCATAGCTTTGCATTTTTCAACTGGTTTTAAGGCCCATGCTGGACTACCAAATACTATAAAATCAGAGACATTAGGCTTAACATGGCTCCAAGCTTCCTCTGGAGTCTTATGCAATACTGCCCGATGAGGCATCCTATTTTGAATGTAGTTTGCACAGTTTACTGCTTCAGCCCAAAAGGAGGGTTCCATGTTCTTGGACTGAATCATATAGTTTTCCATTTCTTTTAGTGTTCTGTTCTTTCTTTCAGCAACACCATTTTGCTGAGGGTTGTAGGGAACAGTGAGCTGATGTTGAATGCCATGTTCTCTACAAAAATCTGTGAATCCTTGATTGACATACTCCCCCCCATTATCTGTGCATAGTTTCTTGATAGAAAGAGATGACTGCTTCTCAACAAAAGCCTTGAAGTTCTTAAAAGTAGCAAGGACCTCACTCTTGTACTTAAGAAAGTACACCCAAGAGCAATGTGAGAAGTCATCAATGAAGGTGAGTGCATACTTAGCCCCTGAAAATGAGCCAGTTGGAAATGACATGAGATCGCTATGTACCAACTCAAAAGGTGTTGTAGCACGCCATGCTTTTCCTTTAGGAAAAGGATCTTGATGTTGTTTTCCAAGGACACAACCTAGACAAACTCTACTAGTACAAGAAACCTTAGGAAGACCAAGCACCAATTTTTGGGTACTTAACTGCTGCAGATATCCGTAGTTGAGATGTCCAAATCTTTCATGCCAAAGCTTACTCAAAGAATCAGCATGTGCAATGAAAGAGGAACCTAAGGAAGACTCAAAAGAAGCAAACTTATACAGTTGAGAACTATGAACTACTTTTCCAGATGAAACAACAATGTCTGGATTTTGTAGTTCTCGGATGATTACATCATTAGGTGAAAACTCTACTGTTTTCCCATTACCAGAATGACAAATCTGATATATAGAGAGAAGATTTGCAGAGATGCGAGGAACAGGAAGAACATCATTAATGCACCCTTTAGCTACCTGCACTCTGCCGGATCCAAGAACATCCAGCTGTGTAGAGTCTCCAACTGCAATCTGTGAAATGCTACATTCAGATGTAGAAGCCAACAATTCATGAGAATGAGTCATGTGGTGTGAAGCACCAGAATCAAGTATCCAGCTATTTGAAGATGCATACAAAGCTTGAGCTGATAAAGCATGTCCTTTACTAGTAGAAGAAGGTTTTGGTACTGAAATCTTATGCTGCTTCATGGCTTCATTCAAAACTTCAAGTTTCAACCAACACTTAGATTCTACATGCCCAAGTCCGCCACAAAAGCTACAGGTTTCATTTGACTTCTTCTTCTGTGTCTTGGAGGAAGACTCGCCAAACTTGGAAGATGGAGGAAATGGTTTTGTTTTCTGCTAAGACTTGGAGGTAAACTCACCAGTTGGAGCAAAATCTTTCTTCTGCTTATACCAAGTCTTGTGCTTAGTTTTGGTGTTTTGAGCCACAAGAGCTTTATTGTTAGAGCGAGAAAGAGCATATAATTGAGTAATATTAGATTGTTCTTTGGTAAGACGCTCACAGAAAAGCTCAAAGGAAGGCATTTTAAACTCACTTCCTAGTGCATCCATAATAGAGTAAAATGCAGAAGAAAATACCTGATAAGGACCTTTTAGCTTGGATAAAATCAAGAAGATGCACTCTTTATCTGATTTAGTTTTTCCGCACCCTTTTAGCTGAGCCACTAGTGCCCCGAATTTGGTGAGATAGTCTTCAACGGATGCATGCTCATCCGGTACCAGTGATGACAACTCCTCTTCCAATTGTAGGGCTCAAAATTCATTGATTTTTCCAAATAAGGAATCCAACTTGTCCCAACTTGCTTTCAGAGTTTTACAATCAACTATGTGGAACAACAAGCTATCCGACACATGTAAACCGATGAGGCCCATGGCTTCATCAAGTTTACTTTGATAGGAGAACCTATCGATTTCCTTAGTGAACACAGGTTGAGCCTCGACCAACATCTACCAGAGCCCTTTTGATTGCAACAATTTTTGCATCTTAAGTTTCCATGAATGATAATTATGGGGAGTTACGAGCTCAACAATCCTTAAATCTACCATTTACAATAGATAATACAAAGAAAAAAACAGATTTCTGTCTATGTAATATGTTTACAATAGAAAGGTTTGTTTTTTTTTTCAGACCCAAACACGAAATATAATTTAAAAGCATTTACATCATCCCCCTACGCTCTTTTTTCTTACATATTTAATTCTATTGCATAACAGATTAATAACTTAAAAAGAGTTATGCAATACGCGTACATATAGCTGAGATGAAATTAAACAGAAGTTATTTCCCATCTATTGACAAATAAAACGGAAATCAACATTTGTTGACGGCAAATCCCACTTGATTGTTAGCCCGGTCAAATGAAACTCAGATGAGGGATCGCGGTCTCCTTCGTTTCCTCTCCACGCAATATTGAGAAGATCAAGTCGCTCCTTGACTTAGACGGTCGAATAGATCTGGTGGAGCTTCCCTTACCCGCCGTGGAGGGTCTCCCTCCTGGTGCAAAGTCCACCTCCGATCTCGAGAAAGAGAAGATACCTCTTCTCATAGAAGCCGTAGACTGTTGGGAAGAACCCTTCCACGTGCTTTTGCAGCACCTCTCACTGAACTACATAGTCTACGACTTCTTCCAGTGCTGGACCATTGTGGAGGGTTCCATCAATAGACAGAAACCAGCGTAGATCGACAGGCAGGTAAGTAGAGAGAAAAAAACTCTGACTTTAACTCCGCGGAGCATCCACACGAGAAGACCATCGATGGATTACTGCATCTATCATAAAAAAATGAGAAGGGGTTTGCAGTTTAGCTCTGATACCATGTAGATATTGAGAAAATACAATATCACAGGAACAACAAGATAACTGCAAAGACCAATAACCTTCTACGCAGAAGAGAATGATCTATTAGATCTGCTTGCTGATTACATTGAAGAGCTCCTCTATTTATAATAGGCTGAGAGGAGACAACATTGAAGAAGGTAGATGGATAAATCTCTCATGAAGTAATGAGACAAGTAGATGGATGGAATAAGTCAAAGAAGCACATGGTGATTATCCATAAACAACCAAAAAAGAATGACATGACATACCTATGTAAGTAAACTTATACATCAACATAAAGATCGAATCCAGTTACAAAAGTATAGAGAAAGCAGATCTATATGATAGAGGCAAGGGCCTGGTAGACCTAGAGAAAATCCTTCATGCTTTTGAAACAACCAAATGATGGCCAGCTGCTCCGCCCATTAGTATGCTTAGTGCGAGTTGTTTTCATGTTGTGATTACCGTCGCTTTCCATGATTGTTGAGATTGCCAACATAGACAACACCTGCATTGCCCGTTCGAATCCATGATTGGATTGGATTGGGAATCGATCCAGCTTTCCCAAGTAGACATACACCATCGAATCCAAGTGAAGAAATAATTCCCTTCCTGCATGAAATCCCAATTTTTAATCCCAAAAAAAATGTGAGATCACAAACTTTCATGATGGTCCTTGCTCAATATATGAATTGATTAGAAACAAGCTTTTTAGAAAGAGCCAGGCCAGTGTTTGGAAGAGCCCGATCATTTCGTCGCCACATTTTCCATTGAATAGACCATGACTAACATTTTTCATTGAATAGACAATGACTAACGTCTGAGTAGTATTTATAATTGCAACGATGTTACCATATTTATGGAATATCAATTAATGTGTCATTTTATAACGTAAGTATATTAACAAAATTAAAAGTGATTGATATACGTTAATGACATCATTTTCCACTTTAATGCGTGAACTTCATTAGATGATCTTGCTTTGAATTTTTAGTGTTTTCTTAAAAATTAGATTACAGTATCTAACTTCGATTAGAGTAGGTACCAGTGGCTCGATTCTCTATTATAGGAGACAGTTGGGTCCCTTTTCTCCGACAAGTCTCACCACTAGCTCACGATTATGGATCTCTTAGACCCGGCGATGGTTGAATCAACGAGCTGCTGCAGAATGATTGATATAATAAATGCCATTGAATCCCAATTCCGTTTGAATTGAGATATATAGTGAATGCAACAACTTAAGGTAGAATTAAAATCCAACAAATGGCGACTTAGGGTAGACACGACCTTGCGCGGACCTAAACGAGCTTGATTTTTTTTTGGGTTCATCGAATTTCGAACCTCAAGAACCCATCGAATTTCGAACCTCAAGGTTCAAATTCGGCTAACCCTGTGACTTAGATTCGAAGTCCTCATCTGGCTGCGGTTAGAAATGTTACTCAGAATCTTACCCTATTCCTTAGGGACTCCAATTCTTATTAATAGTTTTAACATTAAAATCCTTATTAAATACGCAATATCCTACACTAAGCCATCAAAATTATTGTTATTATTGTTTTTAAAAGCACCCTTCAACATGATACACTGATTCACTTACCCTAGTTTTCTTCACTCAGTCGAAATGGATGTCCCTCCCCCCCCCCAAAAAAAAACATTATACAAGATTCATCATCGTGGTCAATTCAATTAAAATGTTATTGAATTTAATTCCTACAGTGATTCCGAACATATTTCCCACATACAATATCATAAACCAATCCAGACAGTGTGCAGTCAGTGAGTGGTCTACTTGTAGTGACACAATTTAGATTTTTCACCAGTTATCAATACAAAGTACTATTGACCTATTTTGTGTGATCATTGTTGTTGAGCTTAACGTTCTATTTTAATGGAGTACATATCTGTTTACATGTGCTCATATTATACCTCCTTTGTACCTCTTTCATATACTTATTGTGTGATTAAAGTCTTACCATTGTCTCTTTATACCTCAAGACCTAAACAATAATGTAATTGTCCAAGGTCTTTCATGTCAACGATCCCAAGCTTGTCAAAAGTCACATATTTCTCTACCTCAACTTCAAGACAAAAATGACATTTAAAGAGGAAAACAATCAACTATTCTTAGGGCGCTTAGAGCAAGGAAAACTCGCTCAAAGGTGAAGCCATGATCATTTTATCTTTTAATGCTCATGGGGTCGGGGGTGCCTCCAAACTACTAGTCGTGAAGCGATTGGTTAAGTCATGCGATCTTGAGTAAGTTTGCTTCAAGAAACCATGTGTGAAGGCTTCAAGGCAATTGATGCCCTCTCAATTAAGATTGGAAGAATTAAGTTCACACAACACAAACAATTTTCATTACTTAATAAACAAATGGAGGTTACATATATAGCATGCAGATCACTGACTCAAGTGGATTTGATTAGCTAAAAATAGTAAGCCTAGAAACTCACAATTACAATAGTCATAGTTGAAACTCACAGTTACAACAGTCATAGTTAACCTAGAAACTCACAGTTACAACAATTGTAAGCATTATCTCTAACACCCTCACTTAATTCTTACATTACAAATATCACAATCACAAATTACAAAACATAACGAAAGGTTACAACACTAGAATTTTCATCTGTCTGTCTGATCTAGTCTTCCTCAGCATTGAAACTCACTCTGCAATCACCCGGTTTTTGCTCTTTCTTCTCCACACATTCGAGCTACCCACTGACACATTTAAAGTCAAAATTCTTCTGACCATCAATGTAGCACTTGTATACTGGACAATTTGACAACTCGGCTCATCGGGGCTTCCGTGATAAAAGGTGCCAATTATTGATGCATTCTATTAACTTGCCTTCATCTGTCGGATTTTTTTTTTCTTTCGGCTATCCTTCAGTATATAGAAGAACATTTTGGATACTGAATGTCTTCAACATTCCTTTACACAAGGTG
>JASDQU010101861.1:146457-156919 GCA_032191745.1 Picea mariana
ATTGTCATATTTTTGAGACAAACTATTCAGCAAGATTGCTTTTGCATCATCTTCATCAACTTTAGAGTCGGAGTCAATCTCTGCCAACTGTGCTAACAAAGACTTTAGATTATTTATGTGAGAAGACAATGATACTTCATCATGCATCATTTGAAGTTGTATTTTTACTTTCCAATTATGAAAGTTAAAACCATTAAATTTTCCCAATGTAATATTCTCTATAACCAAAACTTTAATCAGCTTATGGATACCTTATTTGCACCACGCACCAACTCTGAACTAAATTCACGCATTAACTCATGAAAATCGTGAATGGAGGAGGCTCCACGATTTTCTCACGACCCTATTCCCAAGCTCGCGCAACAATGGATGCAGATCTCACAAATCCATGCAATAGCACCAGATCTGAGAACACGTGACTTCCTCACTCGCACACAGCCTGCAATGGCCCTCCACCCATTCTCACGGCCTGCTCATCAACATAAAGAACCCACACATTTTCTTCAACTCGCGATTTAGAAAACAACTCACGATTTGCACTTCAACCTTCACGCATATGCTGGAAGCGAGCAACAGTCTCTTCAGCAGATCACATAAGAACAGGGATGCTCCACACAAAAATCAGCAGTTGGGTCCTCTTCAAAATGATCCCGCAGACCACAGACCACAACGATATGCCTCTTTCCTTCTCGCTATGATACCAAATTAAGATTGGAAGAATTAAGTTCACACAACACAAACAGTTTTCATTACTTAATAAACAAATGGAGGTTACATATATAGCATGCATATCACTGACTCAAGTGGATCTGATTAGCTAAAAATAGTAAACCTAGAAACTCACAGTTACAACAGTTGTAAGCATTATCTCTAACACTCTCCCCATGGTTGAAGGATTGACCTTTCTACTCTCTAGACTCGTCTGGCCTCTTTGAGTGTCTACGGACGTCTTGGAATTCTGAATTCAAATTCCTTTCTTCTTCGATTCTGAATTTCAGAATTATGGTGGAACTAGAGAAGCTTGCGACCTCGACTCTTCTTTTCAGATTACTACTATCTATGTCCTTGTGTTGATAAGAATCCCTTATGGGAAGAGATATCCTCCTGAGGAAACCTCTTAGGCGATAAAATTATCCTAGGGAGTGACCTCAACTTCACTCTGTCTCTCAAGGAATTTTGGGGTTTACATCCTTGCAAGGACCCCTCGAAGGGTTTTTCTCTCACCTCTTTGAATCCAACCATCTAATCGATATTGATCTTCCTAAGATAGTGTCGATGTGGAGGAATGGAAGGAAAGGGGAGGAAGGAGTCTCTAAAATATTGGACAAATTATTGATATAAAAATTCTTATGGGTGGGCCATGGTGCGTTAAATCATGGATTGGAGTAAAAGGTAACTCTGAGCACCTTTCCATTCTCTTGAAGTTGGAAACTTTTGATCATAAACCATCGACACCTCTTAAATTTAACCACATTTGGTCACATGAGGAAGACTATAGAAATCTTATCCTTTCTACCTAGACCCATCCCCATGATAACATCAAAGCATCTTACATCTAGCAATTCCACAAAAATATTCTTAAGGTGAAAAAGGTGATTAAAGAGTGGGTTTTGAAATTAAACAAATGTTCCCAAGCTGCGCTTAAGGAGGTGGAGTTGAAGCTAGACTCACTTTTCATTTCTAATAACCTGGGTATCTTATCCGATGAGGAGACCTCTTCCTTGAAAAGTCTCTTCTTGCCCTTAGACACGATCTATCAACCAAATAGGAAGCCACCTGGAGTTTAAAAAGTCGTTTGGTCTAGATTGTTGAAAGGGAGAACAACACCAATCTTTTTCACAATTATGACAACTTTCGTAAAAACAATAACTTGATTTGGGAGATATCTAGTCAAGATGGGGGTCTGGCTTGGTCCTTTGAGGAAAATAAGAAGGTTTCCAAGACTCATTTTAGCACTTTATTTAAAGAACCGACAGGCCGCCCCATCTAGAAAATGCTTGAGGTGCTCATGATTTTTCCTAGGTCTATAAATGAGGATATGAATGCTTCTATTGATAATAAAATATCCAAAGCAGAGATTGAAGCAACTCTCTTTTCCTTGAAGCGTGGTAAGATCCATAGCCCATATGGCTTATCAGTTAAATTTTATATTGGTTTATTCGAGCTAGTTAAAGAGGACCTCTTGAAGGTATTATATGAATCTAAGAAGAGTGGGAAAGTTCTGGGGACATTGAACTCCAATTTCTTAGCGCTTATTCCTAATAAGAAAGAAGTTAATTCCTCCAAGGACTTCCTCCATATCTCATGTTGTAATGTAGTTTACAAATTGATCTAAAAATTCTTGGCACACAGGCTTAAACCTATCCTTGGTGAAATCATATCTGAGGAGTAGTTTGGTTTCCTTTACAAAAGACAAATTCACGACGTGGTAGCTCTTGCACAAGAATCCTTGCACTCCATTCACTCCTCGAAGACTATGTTGGTCCTACTCAAACTAGAGTTGTCTAAGGCCTATGATAAAGTGAGATGGATGTTTTTAAGACTGGTTTTAGTCCATCTCGGCACGAACTTGTCTTCTGTCAACTACATCTTGGAATGTGGCCAATCTGCTTCTTTTGCGATCCTCATTAATGGCTCCCAATCGAAATTATTTGGAGCCTCGAGGGGGCTTAGGAAAGGTTGTCCTCTCTACCCATTTCTCTTCTTTCTGATCGCAGAAGTTCCCAACAAACTAATGAGACATGCAAGGAGCAAAAGAGAAATAAAAGGCCTTAAGGTTTCTCCTACCAAACTTCTATCTCATCTTCTCTTTGTTGATGACATCATCATGTTGGGTGCAAGTTCAAAGACAAAGTTTCAGGGTCTTAAACACATTTTGAACCTCCCTTTTTAGGCAAATGGTATGGAAATCATTTGGACTAAGTCTTTCGTTCACTACTCCTTCCCCTAGGACTATTTCAGTTCCCTTTTGGACCGTGCTCTTCCTTTCCCTAGAAATCCTCAGGTTTCGAATACTTGGGATTTATTCTAAAGCCAAATTCCTATGGCTTTGAATATTGTTTATGGCTCTACAAAAAAATTGAATATCGAGTTTAGTTGTGGGTCAATAAGTGGATTTCTAGAGGAGGAAGGCTAATACTCCTCAAATCAATTTTATAGAGTATCCCGATTTATTGGACCTCCATTGCTAAAGTTCCCAAAGGAATTTTGACAAAAAATCACAGAAAGGGTTCTAGTTTTTATGGTCAGGAAGTTGAGCTTGAGATGGGGTCCCACTTGTTAAATGGAAAATACTTTCCAAGACAAAGAAGCTAGGAGGCTGGGGAATTTAAAACCCCTATATTTTTAGCCAAGCTTTGGTAGGAAAAATTCTATGAAGGCTTATCCAAAACTTGTTGCTATGGGGAAGGGTTATGAAGTCAAAATACCTATGCTCCACCTCAATGGAGGACTAGTTTCATGCTAGTAGAAAATATACAATAATTCCTCCATTATTTAGAGAGCTTTGGTGGATTCCTTCCCCCTAGTGGGAAATTAGATTGTATGGAGGATCATCAAATTGGAGGAAAATATGTATAGGGGAGGATCCATGCATTGGAGAAGACAAAGACTACAGGATATCAAATGATGTGCAATTGATCCTCTCCAATTAGTATATCTACTCTCTTTGGGATGCTAGAGCCATGGACCTTGACCATATTGGCAGAACCAGATGGAAATCCAAAAGTGACCTAGGTTTAACTGGTGAGCAGGCCAAGGAATGATGTTGTTAAGTTGGAAACCTCTGTTCTAACCATATTACTCTTGATGGAACTGAACAAGACTCCCTGTCATGGTCCAAGAATCCTCTTACAAGGTAGTTTAATGCAAAACTTGGATATGAAGCACACCTAGAGTTCATTGCTTCTGAACCTCCCCCTTGGTTGTGGGAATAATATCTTGTGGTGGGATCCTTCAGGTGTTGGGGGATTCCCAAGTTGTAATAAATTGGGTGAATGGTAAGTCGAAGGTGGATATTTTATGATTATAACATTTTTTGACTCAAACTTCCAGGCTTATTCAGGATCTTGAGTGGAATTCTTTCACTCATATCCACCATGAGCTCAACCAAAGAGTGAACCAGTTGTCCAAGGAATCCCTAGAATGTTGTGTGGGATATTTCTCTGTACAAGAGTTCATGGTTGACTAGGAGATCAAAAGCATGGAGTTTCATTTCTAAATCCTATGGTCCTGACTCTACTTCCATTAATAGTTCAAATGGCCTTATCGATGTTTCATGTTGTGATTGATAAGCTATGATTGGATTCAAGAGGCATTCCTGATTATATGTTGAGGAGATATTTTGGATGTTTCATCAATGGTTGTGTTATTTGATGGTTGCGAATACTTTTATTTACATAATATTGTATAAAGTAGGGTATTTGTAGTGTTTATCCTAATTTTAAATGTGTTTGGACTCATAATTTTTGTTGGGTGTTGGCAATGTGTCATGTCCCCACAGTGTGCCTTGCGATTATGCACCTCTTGAGAGCGTGCGACACCACGATGTTTCTCACTTGGCTTCTTGGAAACAACAATGATACTTCGTCTGAACTACTCCTCTTCACCTAAATCATACCCATACTCCGTTCTAGGATACTAGTGAGTCACACTCCTACTCTAGTGCAACTCTTGTATACTTATAGAATTGTTAACTACTTTAACACTTAGTCATATATAAACATACATCCATGAACATGAGAGACCAAGAGAAAAATTGTAGAACAAACAAATACATACATAGAAATAGTGTGGGCGACACGAACCATGCCTAGCACCCGACTAAGTCTTTTTTTATTTATAAAACAGTTACAATATGAGCACTACCAGCTCAGTTTACAACTTGGGCATAATCAAACGAGTCACCTCACCTCACCAAGACACTCATACACATATTTGTCACCAATACTCTCTGTCACAACCTTCTCCACAACCTCCTCCAATGCACCTCAGACATTCCCTCAACCGCAAAATTGTTGTCTCTTCGTTACCACAGACTTCACCAAGTTAACACAGACCTACGATTCTGTCTCCTAGCATGCATCCTGATACCTTTGACAAGAATTCCCCCAAACTCAACCAAAAATAAGGTTTCCCTAACTTTGTCCACCGAGTCACCTCAAGGTAGCACAATTCCTCCCAAGTGGAGCGACTTGGTTCCTTGAGGGAGCTTTTCCCTCTTCATCTAAGTTTTCCTCAGAATCACAAAGCTGATCCTTGCTCTCCTTTTCTTCCAAAAATTCCTTTCCTGGTTGTGCGCCCTTGTTCTCTTATAGGGACTAAAAAGGTCACCATCACAAACCATTGTGTCCTTTGAGGGTGTCTCCCCCCTTCACAAACCTGTGTGACCAAATTAATCGTCACACCCCTTTATGGACTTGGTCTACCAAATGAATCATCGTGCCTCTTCATGGAATCAGTCTCCCAAATGAACCCATGTGCTCATCAAGCATCGTTCCTCTTGGGATCTATGCATCCAAACTTGGTATGCCCCTCATGCCGGCGCACCCCAATCTCTTGGTCTCTTCATACTTAGGCAATAGCCTTGTCCCGTTCACATGCCCAAGGTGCCCACTTGCCTAACTTGGGTGCTGGAGCAACCCCAAGTACTGTCTCCTTGAATACTTTGATGAGGGTCTCTGCACCCATATAGTTGAATACCTTACATCCTCCCCCACCTCAAGTCATTGTATTCCCAACAACATCCACAAAATTTGCGATCTCCAAGTCTCTTCCCAAACTCGTGCCTCTGCTGCAAATAAGTTTGTTGGAAACCCCAAGTTTCATGCCAACTGGAAACTCTAAATTATGGAAAAGTAGAATACCCAAGTTTCCCTGGGAATTGCAAACCCCAAGTTTTCCATAGACCAACCAAATTGTACTGCACCGAACTCCCCACAATTTGCCACCTGATTCTATACAATCACTTCACCCATCTCCATGGATGAAAGTCACCCAACTTAGTTGCACTCTCTTGTTGTGATGTTGTTGTCATGTTACCGCTCGGTTCCATTATTGCCTGCTACAACAAATTTTTACCCACTTCACTTCAAAATTTTCCTATGTGTTGAAGTCCTGTAATMTTTTTGTTGCATCATACTTTAACCAACTCTTCCATGTCTCCACACACTAATATCCCCCATGCTTTGGACTAATTGGGTCTTGGGTATGTGTTATATTCTTTGCACGAGTAGTAGCGTCTGAGCGTATGCGTCGAGCACACAGCGGGGTTAGAGGGGGGATAGAGCCCCCCGCGCGAGGGTTCGGGTACAACGCCCCCATAATTTTTTTTTGCCTCGGGAAACGTGACACCTACCTCAGGAAATGTGTCACGTATTTAGGTGGTTTTTTCGGCACATGGTTTTTGCCGATGGTTTTCTATTTTCGGTTAAGGAATTAGGGTTTTGTACTAATCCAGGTCATTAGGTTAGGGTTTTGGATGTCGTTGGATCCTATATGTATATTGTATTGTAAACAATGTAACACAATGAATAAATACAATATATGTTGGTTTTCCCGGTTTGGGTTTCCAGGGGAAAATCTCTATGTAATGTTTTTATTTGTCATTGTATATTTTCTATTCTTTTATGAATATCTGTTTATAGTAGACATTGTACAAGGTTAGAATTTTTATTTGGTATCAGAGCTTTATTGGCTTTAGGGGGATTCCTTTGTGGTCAAGGGTTTGGCTCGGGACTATGATAAGCCTTGTTATAGTGGGAGATCCATGGTATTGTTTTTTAGGTGAAAATAAATGGAAAGCAATTTGAAGATGGAGATCGAGAAGTTTAATGGGAAAATCTTTGAGCTGTGGAAGCTCAAGATGGAAGATCTTTTGGTGGACAGAGATCAGTGGATTGTGGTAGATCCAGGTACTGCACCTACAGGAACTTCTGTAGATGACTGGAAAAAGATGGGTCGGAAGGCAAAGAGCACAATTTGACTGTGTCTCTCCAATTCAGTATTACTAAATGTGTCAGAGGAAGCTACAACCAAGGATTTATGGGAAAAGTTGGGGAAGTTGTATCAGTCTAAGTCCCTGGTAAATAAACTATTCCCGAGAAAGAAGCTGTATAACTTGAGGATGAGAGATGGAGACTCGGTGGCAAAGCATTTGAATGCATTCAATACTATGGTAAGTCAGTTAGTATTTGTTGAGATTAAATTTCATATGAAGATAAATGTATTAGTTTGTTGTGTTCTTTACCAAACTCGTGGGATAGTTTGGTTGTGGCCATAGGTAGTAATACAACTTCTTTGAAGTTTGAAGAAGTGGTCTCATCCTTGTTGTCGGAGGAGATGAGATGAAAGAATATGGAAGGACATAGCACAAACACATTATTTGCAAGAGGACGTTCCCAAGAAAGAAATAGATTTAATTTCTCAAGTGGGAGATCTAAGTCCAAGGGTAGATCTAAATCTCCTAGAAAGTTTGTAAGGGTATGTTGGAGGTGTGGAAAAGAAGGGCACTCCAAGAAGCAGTGTAGATCCAAAGTTGAGAAAAAGAAGGGATCTGAAGAATCTTCTTCTACAGAAGAAAAGACCTCCAAGGAAGAAGGAGGGGATGTGTACTTGGCATCTTCAAGCACACATGTAGATCATGAGGCATGGTTCAATGACTCTAGTGCATCCTTTCATATGACTCCCCACAGGGAGTGGTTCTGCGAATATGAAAAGTATGATGGAGGTAATGTTTTCTTAGGTAATGATTCGACAACCAGAATCATAGGAAGAGGAAGGATCAAGTTGAGACTCATAGATGGAAGGATTAGAACACTGCTTGGTGTTCTACACATCCCAGGTATGGCCAAAAATTTGATTTATGTAAGCAAAATGGAAGATGCAGGGGTAAAAACAATTTTTGAAAAGGGAACTTGCAGGATGGTTCGAGGAGCAATGGTGTTGATGAAGAGAGTTCGGTTTGGAACTCTGTATAAGCTGCTAGGAAGCACTATTAGTGATGGGTGTAATAGCTCCATTGTTCCTGATATTGGAGTTGAAGAAGAAAGAACTCCTATAGTCTCTGGAGAAAAGGTTATGTTGTGGCATCAAAGACCGGGGCATATCGGAGAGAAGGGTCATCGACTACTACACGATAAAGGTATGGTTGAAGGTATGTCTAACTGCTCTCTGGATTTTTATTTTTGTGAACATTGTCTATATGGGAAGCAGAATCGGGTAAGATTCCCCTCTGGTGCAATGAGGGAAGAAGGAATTTTACAACTAGTTCACAGTGATGTTTTTGGACCTGTGTCGGTCCCATCATTGGGAAAATCTGTGTACTATGTCTCATTTATAGATGACTTCTCGAGGAAAACTTGGATATATTTCCTTAGGAAGAAATATGAAGTCTTTGATAGGTTTAAAGAGTTTAAGACTCTTGTTGAGAATCAAACAGAGAAAATAATTAAGGTGCTGAGAACAGATAATGGCGGAGAGTTCTGCGAGAATGAATTTGAAGAATTCTGTAAGAAGTGCGGTATAGCAAGGTAGAAGACTACTCCATATACACCTTAGCAGAATGGAGTTGTAGAAAGAATGAACAATACGCTGATGGAAAAATCAAGGTGCATGCTCAGTGGTGTCGGGCTAGGGCAAGAATTATGGGAAGAGGCAGTGGGTATTTCATGTTATCTGGTCAACAGATCACCTCATTAGCGTTGGGTGACAAGACTCCACAAGAGGTATGGACTGGTAAGGAACCTTCTCTCACACATCTTAAGGTATTTGGCTGTGATGCATATGTTCATGTTCCAAAGGAAAACAAAAGCAAGCTGGATAAGAAGGCTAAAAAATGTATCTTTATTGGATATAAAGATGGTCTCAAAGGTTATAAGCTTTCGAACCTAGAAACTAAGAAGGTAGTGTATAGCTGAGATGTGGTATTTAGAGAAATGAAGGATGTTGTTAAACAAGAATTCCTACCAAGTAAGGAAGAACCAGAGAATATAGAGTTTGATTTAAAGGATGATGAAGCAGACTCTAGAGAAGAACATGAACCAGAAGAAGAAGATCCTCATACTCTAGTATTGAGGAGATCATATCGAGAAAGAAGGCTACCAGAAAGGTATAGTCCATCTGATTTTCGTTCAAATTTTGCTTTGTCTATTACTGATGCTGATCCTAGAACTGCCAGGGAGGCAGTGGATTCAGAGGATGGAAATCTATGGAAAAGGGCCATGGAAGAAGAAATTACATCTTTGGATAAGAATGAGGCTTGGGATCTAGTGGAGTTTCCAACTGGAAGAAAGCCCATTGGCAGCAAATGGGTATTTAAAAAGAAGCTGAATGCAGAAGGAAAAGTGGAGAAATACAAAGCTCGGTTAGTAGAAAAGGGTTATTCCCAGGTTGAGGGAATTGATTTTGGTGAGATTTTTTCTCCTGTTGCCAAGTTAACCTCTATAAGATTTTTGTTATCTGTTGATGCTGCATTTGATTTTGAAGTAGAATAGATGGATGTGAAGACAACATTCCTGCCTGGGGATCTGGAAGAAGAAATATTTATGAAGCAACCAGAAGGTTATGAAAGGAAAGAAGGAGTTGGTATGCAAGTTGAAAAAGTCCATGTATGGTTTAAAACAATCACCATGGATGTGGTATCAAAAATTTGATACTTATATGCTGGGACTTGGCTTCACAAGAAGCAAAGAGGATCATTGTGGGTATTCTAAATTAATTGGTGATCATTTGATTTATTTGGTCTTGTATGTGGATGACTTTTTGCTGATAGGAAACAACAAGGAGATTATCCAAGATGTGAAAACTCAGTTGTCCTCTAAATTCGACATGAAGGATCTTGGTGCTTCAAATTTCATTTTGGGCATGGAAATTAAAAGAGATCGAAAAAAGAGGAAACTCTGGTTAAATCAGAGAAAATATGTCGAGACAATATTGCAAAGGTTTAATATGCAGGAATGTAAACCGGTCAAGGTTCCTATTCCTGTTGGTGTAAAGTTATCTGTGGATCAGTGTCCCAAGACACATGAAGAAGATGAGGACATGTCTCATGTTCCATATGCGAGTGCAGTTGGTAGTTTGATGTATGCAATGGTCTGTACTAGATCGGACATTGCACATGCAGTGGGAGTTTTGAGCAGGTATATGTCAAAGATAGGAAAGGAGCATTGGACATTAGTAAAAAGGATTTTCAGGTATTTGCGTGGCACTGCTAGCTATGGATTGTGCTACGAAGGAAGACTGGGATTGGACAGAGTGGTCGATATACATGGCTTTGTGGATGCATACTAGGCTAGAGATTTGGATCGTAGGAGATCTACAAGAGGGTATGTGTTTAACCTGTTTGGAGGAGCAATAAGTTGGATGAGCAAAAGACAGGCTGTAGTGGCACTTTCAACTACAGAATATGAATACATGGCAGCCACTCATGCAAGTAAGGAAGCAGTATGGTTACAAAGATTGTGTT
>JASDQU010101861.1:156939-173414 GCA_032191745.1 Picea mariana
TAAATTCGACATGAAGGATCTTGGTGCTTCAAATTTCATTTTGGGCATGGAAATTAAAAGAGATCGAAAAAAGAGGAAACTCTGGTTAAATCAGAGAAAATATGTCGAGACAATATTGCAAAGGTTTAATATGCAGGAATGTAAACCGGTCAAGGTTCCTATTCCTGTTGGTGTAAAGTTATCTGTGGATCAGTGTCCCAAGACACATGAAGAAGATGAGGACATGTCTCATGTTCCATATGCGAGTGCAGTTGGTAGTTTGATGTATGCAATGGTCTGTACTAGATCGGACATTGCACATGCAGTGGGAGTTTTGAGCAGGTATATGTCAAAGATAGGAAAGGAGCATTGGACATTAGTAAAAAGGATTTTCAGGTATTTGCGTGGCACTGCTAGCTATGGATTGTGCTACGAAGGAAGACTGGGATTGGACAGAGTGGTCGATATACATGGCTTTGTGGATGCATACTAGGCTAGAGATTTGGATCGTAGGAGATCTACAAGAGGGTATGTGTTTAACCTGTTTGGAGGAGCAATAAGTTGGATGAGCAAAAGACAGGCTGTAGTGGCACTTTCAACTACAGAATATGAATACATGGCAGCCACTCATGCAAGTAAGGAAGCAGTATGGTTACAAAGATTGTGTTCAGGTATTGGGTTGGTACAACAAGCTATAAGGATAGAGTGTGATAGTCAGAGTGAAATTTTTCTGGTGAAGAGCCCTGCTTATCATTAAAAGACAAAGCACATTGATGTTCAATATCACTTTGTGAGAGACATGATTGAAGAAAAGAAAGTATCACTGATGAAGGTGGACACTTTGAAGAATTTTGCAGAATCATTAACAAAATCTGTGAGCACTGAGAAGTTATTTTGGTGTAGAGGATCCATGGGCATTGTTGCCCTGGATTTTTGACTATGTAACCCTATAACCCCCTGTATGCAAAGAAAACAACAAGTGGGAGAATGTTGGGTATGTGTTATATTCTTTGCACGAGTAGTAGCATCTGAGCGTATGCATCGGGCGCGTAGGGGGATTAGAGGGGGGTTGCAGGGGTGTGGAGCCCCCCCGGAAAATTTTTTTCTACCTCGGGAAACATGACACCTACCTCGAGAAACGTGTCATGTATTTAGGTGGTTTTTTCAGCACATGGTTTTTGCCAAAGGTTTTCTATTTCCGGTTAAGGAATTAGGGTTTTGGACTAGTCCATGTCATTGGGTTAGGGTTTTTGATGCCGCTGGCTCCTATATGTATATTGTATTGTAAACAATGTAACACAATGAATAAATATAATATATGCTAGTTTTCCTAGTTTGGGTTTCCAGGGGAAAATGTCTGTGTAATGTTTGTATTTGCCATTGTATCTTTTCTGAATATTTGTTTACAGTAGACATTGTACAAGGTTAGAATTTGCATTGGGTAGCTAGTCCAATCGTCACACCAAAATCATGAGAATGCACTTTCTCATGTTTGAACTTAGTGTTTTCTATCACATCTCTGTCACTCTATAAAAATCCAATGACTAAGGAAATTCTCTATCTTTTCCTCACTACTGCTTCCATTGTCTGCTCTTCGTCAAGGAGATCCTCCACAATTTCTAAATGCTACAGTTCAAACCTATTGGTGCATCCGTACTTTGACTTCCTTTCAAATTTCGGTCCATTCACACAACAATGTTAAACCAAGGCAAGGATGCCCTCACATTGCTACACTATGGAGTCACTCCAAAACAAAGTCATCTGTGCCAACTTGACTCTACTGTCCACCTCATGGAATAGTTAGCCAATCTGCACCAAGAAATGTACGTATAGATTTCCTTTTCCTCATTACTTCATCCCCTCACCATGCTACCATGTCTACTTCTCTATGCCTTGGAATGGTTAGGCTTCACCCTCAACCATGCTGGCCAAAGCAAGAGACACGCTCACTCCTAAGTAATATCTTCATGCTGTAATCTCGACAACTAAACATCTACGATGAGTGTGGCCAACGTTCCTACACTCCTTAAACTATCCCAATGATCCATCAAAAGTGGTCCAAGTAGAATGAGTCACCTACAAAAACTTTCATAACTTAGGCACGTTCAAACCAATACTCTACCAACCTCAACCAACGATCCCCTCTGGATCTTTGAGTCATCACACAATCATCTGTAAGTCACCAAGGTGTGTTCTACCTCATCCAATGTTCCATACCAAAGGCGAGTGAACACCACCCAATTCAGCTGGTCTACGTTTTTCCCATTCAAGTTGAATTCCAACAATTCTTGGTCGATTCCTTCACTGAATCCATCCATCTCCTAGAACGAAACTGCCTTGCATCTCCTGCAAGCATCCAAACTTCAAAATTGTATGAAGGATCAGATCTACGACAAGTCGTGCGATGAATCCTTTGTTCATTTTCCTTTCCCAAGTTCTTGGTTCTCCCAACAAACTTTACTTTTAGTATCTACAAGGCGTGGACAATAGGTCCGACACTAATTTCCGTCACACATCAAAATAACCTAGTCTATACCCAAACAATCTCTACGATCAAGTATGCGACAAGTTTTGTAATGAACTCTACAATGAGTTATGCGATCACCCACCCTATCCAAGTTCTTCATTTCACGTAAAAATATTCTCTTGGTCTACACAAGGTGTGCGCCCAGACCAATCTTCCACCACACCGTCAATCGAACCTTTTTGTAATTCTCATGCAAAACCTTCGATGAACTATTTCACTCCACCGAACGGTTCACCAAGTTTGTGAATGTTCCCACTAAACTTATTTCACAATGAACTACCTTAAGAGTTTTCTCTAATACCACCTATCATCGTGATAGTGGTGAAGAGGTCACCAACCCTTCATCAAAATCTACAATGAATCCACTTTGATATCATCTATTGTTGAGATAGTGGTCAAGAGTTCACCAACCCTTCATCAAAATCTTCAACGAAATGACTATGATGCCATTTGTCATGTCCCCATGAGGCGCCTTGTGATCGTGCAATTCTTGAGGGCATGCAACACCGCGACTTTTCTCACTTGGATTCTTGGAAACACCAATGATACTTCATATGGACTATGCCTCTTCACCTAGAGCATACCCATACTCTGTTCTAGGCTACCAGAGAGTCACACTCCTAATCTAGTGCAACTCGTGTATACTTAGACAATTGTTAATTTCTTTAACACTTAGTCATATATAAACATACATCCATGAACATGAGAAACCAAGAGAACAACTGTGGAACAAACGAAGACATACACAAAAATAGTGCGGACGAGACGAACCATTCCTAACAGCAACTAAGTCTTTGTTATTTTAAAAATAGTTACAATATGAGAACTACCGATCCGGCTTACAACTTGGGCAGAGTCAAATGACTCACCTCACCTTACCAGGACACTCATACATGAATTCATCAACAAAACTCTCTGTTGCAACCATCTCTACAATCATTCCTTACAGAGATAAATCCACACCTTATCTCTAACACGGAATTTGTGATGCTCTCTATGTTGGTCATGCCTGGTTTTTTACAACTACTAGTTGTTCTCAAGCTTCTCCTGAACCCTTAGATGTCTTTTTCTAATTTTGTCCAAAAATGTGCTTGCCTTCTTTTTATCTCCTTTAAGCCTTACTTCTTCCTTTTTTTTTCCATACATAATATCAAATGGTAAAGGAGGTAAATAACAAAAACAAGTCTTTAAAGGAGACCCATTGGTGGAATAATGGAGTGCTCTATTGTAGGAGTGTTGAATGTAGACTAGTTGCTTGTCCCAAGTCTTTGGATGTTTTTTTTTGTAGTTTCTCAACAATCGCACAAACGTTCTATTAACAACCTCATTTTTTCCATCAGTCTAAGGATGAAAGGTAATTGGAATATTTCAACTTGGTATCCATTCTTTCCCAAAAGCGTTGTCCGAAATATGCCCAAGAACCCATTGTCTCAGTCAAATATTATGGAGGTTGGAAATCCAAAATGTACCCAGAAATGTCTAAAAAATTGTTCAATTTCTTCTCATCCAAAGATTGTCTTCTTACATGGAATGAGCACACACATTTTGTTGAAGCAGTCTACCAAAATGAACAAGTAATCATGGCCTCTATGAGTCATAGGAAATACTCTATCAAAATCCATTGAGATGCTCTCCCAAGGTCTGCTTGGTATTGGCAATAGCATGTACAATCCAAGTTTCAGGTTGCTTGGCTTGCTAGTGCTGCAAAGAATGTAGCCTCTAATAAAAATTTCCGCCTGATCTTTCATCTTAGGCCAATACACATACCACTACAAATTCGCCATTGTCTTTGTCATGCCAAATTTCCCAACAATTCTAGAAGTGTGTGCTTCTCTCATCAATTGAACTCTTCTATCCTGGGGTATGCATAGTTTGTCCAAATTTTATAGCAGCCCATCTTGGAGGTGGTATTTGTTTCCTTCCATGACAATGATTGACCTCTCATTCAATTGCTTGTAGACTTCTCTAAAATCCTCATCTCCCTCATATTCTTCACTCAAAAGTTCATGAGTGAAAGGCTCAAGTTGCATTATCATTCCATCTATTGTTATCTTCTTCAATAGTAGTTGAGAGAGAATGTCTGCTAGCCTATTCATGGTTCATTTCTTGTACTTAATCAGTAAATACCCACTAGCATCTAACTCTAGCTCAAAAGGCCACTGCAAATTGTGCATTGCTAAGAATGGAGCATTGTTGGTTTACTTCTTCAAATCTTCAAATGCTTTTTGTTGCACATCTTACCCTAATTATTGATCTTTCCTTTGGTGGTCACTACATGCAAAGGCACTACTACTGTGGATAAGTTTACAATGAATTTCCTCAAATATCGAGCTTCTCCCATGAAACTCCTGACCTTTGTCACATTGGTGGGAATAGGCCAATGGGTAATGGCTACAATATTCTCTAGATATAACCTCAACTTTCCTCCTCCAATCATGTGTCCAAGATATATCAAGGAAGTCTTTCTAAAGTCACATTTATGCAAGTTGGCAATCAACTGGTTCAGCCTCAATGTCTGTAGTACCTAGGTCACATGTGAGAACTATTCTTGCCAAGTATTGCTAAATATTAGTGTGTCATCTAGATATACTATTACAAAAGAGTCAATGAAGGGGCAAAGTAAATCATTCATTAGTATCACTAACATTGCAGGTGCATCACATAATCCAAAAGGTATTACTAACCACTCATACAAACCTTTCCTTGTTTTGAACATTGTCTTCCACATGTCTTCTGCTTTGATCCTCACTTGTTGGTAACCTAATTTGAGGTCCAAATTAGTGACTAATTTATTTCTATAGTTGTTAAAACAAGTCACCAGTCCTTGGAAAATAATATCTATTCTTGATGGTGATCTTATTCGGGACACAATAGTTAATGCACATTCTCCATCTTTCATATTTCTTTGGCACCATGATGATGGGGGAGCCACATGGTGATGAACTAGCTCTGATGACTCCCTGCTCCAAAAAATATTGTTGTTTCTTCTTTACTTCATCTTCTTTGATAATGGACTTCCTATACAACCCAATGTTAGGTGGTGGTGACTTTGGAAACAACTGAATCTCGTGTTCAACCTCTCTCTTGGGTGGTAGTCCCTAAGGCTCTTGAAACACTTCCCTACATAGGATTCAATCATTTTTTGTAGTTGTTGGTGTGACTCACCACTACATTCTTCTAAGGATGCATTCATCTCCAACTCATTTCCTTCCCATTGCTTCTTTCCTTCTCTCAAGAACAAAAGACAAACTTCTTTGTATTTCCCACGATTCCTCTATCATGATGAGCGTTGATCAAAGAGAGCTTCTAGTTTTTTTCTTGTGTGCATTTATGGAATATGATTTTCCATCCTTGACTATCCTATACTGGTTCTCTCTCCTTATGAAAATGACATCCCTCACATAGAAAAATGGACTTCCCAAGATGACTTCACATATGTCCAGAGGGACCACATATGCAAATGCTTCATCAACAAAGTTTTGATTGATGTCAAACTTAAATTTGCATTGCTTTCTCACTTTCAATTCCACATCTTGCCTTACCCAGCCTAGGGGGTATGGATGCATATGATATTGGTTCTCCATCCCAAGATTCTCAACCATTTGAGCAGAGATCAAGTTGGATTGCGAACCAAGATTAAAAAAAAAATCCACCTTTCTTTGCTTCATGTGGATTTTATTATAGAAAAGTTCAATCATATCCTTCTCTTCCTTGCGATTGCAATCATCTAGTGCCACCTCTTTCTAAATATTAGTGCACTTAATATTCCCTTCTTGGTCTTGGGTTATATCCACTCATTCCTCAACATCCACTTATATCAATGTTTTCTTCTTCTTTTTTTTGTAAATATTTGGGGTACTTCTTAGGGTGTAATTTCCAACAATTATCTTCAATGTGTCCCTTTCAATCACATCCTCTACATTGTTGTAAGGAAGGTGTTTCTTCTTTTGTTTCTTCCACAGTCTTCTTCTCATTCCACTTATTATTTTATTTCTTCTTTTCATGCTACTCTTGTGGTTCTACTTACTTGTGCATACTTGTTTATTGCTTCCGCTTGTCTCCCTCCATGTACTATGCTTGAATATTGGTCTCATCAATCATCTTTGGTCTAGATAGAATCAATTGTCTATGAATTTGAGGTAGTAATGCCCCAAAATACTTGATTAAGATGTCTATACTTTTGACAGGGACTCCCATCTAAATCACACTCTTGCTAAATTATGTGGTGAACTCCTGCACTGATTATCCTTGTCTCTGCCTAAAGTAATGGCACACTATTTGTTGGTGTTCCTCATATCCTATTGGGTAAAGATTGGATTTTATCATGTCATTGAACACCTCCCAATTATTCATTGGTGTCTCATTCCCTAGCAATCTTCTTATTGCATCACTCTCCCACCATACTAAGGAACGACCTTCAATATTCAACTGAGAAAAAGAAATATTTTATTTTCCAGTTATTTTATGCACACTGAAGTATACTTCCATCTATTGTAGCCATTAGTTCATCCCGAGAACATCTACTTCCCTGGCATATGGCTTGATGTCCACCTTGGCCTCCACACAAGAAAGGTACTTATGTCTTACTATAACTGCATTCTCCCATCTCTAGCTTAGTCTTAAGATCTATCTTTGGCTTATTTTTTTCTCTCTTGGGTTTTCATGAAACACCAATGGTGTTTCCTTGCAGTTCCCTACTAATGGTTGTGAAACTATCGATGTCAATGTGGCCAAACTCTAATAAGATTGACCCAACCTGACCTTGTCATCTTCTTCGTCATCTTCTCCATAATGTTCCCCTACCATTAATGGTGCTCTACCTCACTCTATCCCTGGAAACAACTCTTGTTCACTTCTTTTGTAATCATTGTAGGCACTTACCATACAAGTCTCACTGAATGCATTCGAACTTCTGCTCTGATACCATTTGAACCGAAAATGAAAGGCTTTTAGCCTTTCCGTTTCACCAAAATCAATTCATTTGTAATGCATCTATAACTTTTTTTCTCACTGGCTCATAGAAACTCAACTAGTGAAGCCAATAGTTGAGTCGACCAACTAATAGACCAATTGACCACTCATAAATCAAGTCGACAAATGACAAGAAAGTCGACTACCTAGAAGACGAGTCGACCAAAAAGACAAGCCAATAAACTACCCAGAAGTCGATTCGACCAAAAAAGACAATCCAATCGACTACCTAGAAGTCGAGTTGACTAAAAAGACAAGGAAGTCGACTGTACACATGTTCGATCGACCAAGGGATATAAATCGACCAAATGAAAACCTAGTTGAATAGAGGGTGGATCTAGTCGACTAGCAACTGTTGTTGGTTGAACAAGGAAGATAAAAACAACAAGGGAATCCCAAAAAAACCGAGGGGGAATCGAGTTATTTGCAAGGGAAATCGACCAAATACCATAGGAATAAAATAACCCAGTGGATAAAAAGCTAGAAGGATTTTTATCCCCACTTTTAAAAATATGTACAATGAGATTTTGAGTCCATGGTTTTGTGAAACCATCCCATATAGACCCTCCAAGATTTCTATAACTTTCCTTTTTTCAAATTGCTTAACCTGAAATCTTATTGTATAGAAAGAGTTTGAATATACACATTAAAAAGATTTATTAATTTCAAAATCATGTATATTATATATTTTTAACTATTTTCTTTTAAATGTAGTAAGTTAATGAGTTGATAGATCAGTTGTTTGTTTTTTTAAGTTAATAAGAATTGTAGCCAAATTTATAATAAAAATCTCACAAAATTCCACTCTTTTTCTCAATATATAAAAACCAATCTCACAATTAATTTGTTTACACTCTTTTTCTCAATATATAAAAACAAATCTCGCAATTAATTTGTTTATTTGTTTTACGTTAAGAAAGAATCGAAATCTTTTCCTCTAATTTTTTCTCCGTTATCTCCCTCAAATATTTGAAATCTTGCTTTTACGTGGCATATATGTTGGCTGATAGATAGCAGAGTCAAACATTACTGGGGGCCTCATTCCTTGAAAGGATAAAGGCAGCGGAAAAAAAATGGTGCAAGACAGGTAGTTCAGTAGGTGGAGATTTTAAGGGCAATTCCGTCTCTGACAAATTTTACAACGCACGGCATAGTGCATAGACTGGTAATGTGGAAAGGTTTGAAGAACAGACCAAAAGGGTGTATATTTAAAAAAAATTCTGTGTTATCGATTATAACACAGATGGATTCCACTCCAAGTAATGCCAAAGCAGATACACAAACTTTGGTAACTAATGCCAAAGCAGATACGTCGAGCGTAGTCAGCTTTGTCAATCTCGGAATGTCGGTTAATATAATAAAAGTGAAGTCAGTTTTGTCGATCTCGGAATGTCGGTTACATAGAATTTTGGGTCCTTAATGCCAAATCAAATCTGTCGAGTAAAGTCAGCTTTATCGAGCTGGCGATAGTCGGTTAATATAAGAAAACTGTACGAGAAAAGGACAACAAGAACAATAGAATCAATTACTTCCAAAATACAAATCAGATATGCCAGTTTTGTGGAGATGGTAATAGTCGGTTAATATAAGAAAAGTGTGATAGAAAGTACACGAGCAATGGATTAAATTACTTGCAAAATAGATAGACTGTTGGGTAACTAATGCCAAATCAGATACGCTACTTAGCTTTGTCGAGATTCACCCGCAAGGCAAAGGCAGCGCCTGTTGCATCGTGTCGAAAAGGGTCGGATTATGATTAAGAAATGTGGTCAGTTTGAATGACATCGAGAATGTTTTTTTCTTTAAACCAACTTGCGCCGTTGGACAATATGATTTCGACTGCGAGGTGGGTTTCCGTTTGTCCTTTGAATAGGAAAAAGTTCGCGTAGTAGAAAATGGAGATAACCCAAATCTTTGCATTAACTGTGAAACCCCGAATGAAGAAGGACCGCTAACACAAACAAGACTCTCTGTTGTTGTATCTGTTAGATTTCATTCACAGAATTATTTGCACACATGGCCACCTCCTCACAAGTTTCTCAAAACAAGCGAGGGAGACATGAATGTCTGAATAGTGGATTGGCTTCGCCCTCCGCGAAACGAACTAATAGTGGAACGTTGGGGTATGACAGTGATCTCGTGGCCTTTCTCGAGAAGATCGATATGGATAACAATGAAGAGACAGATGCTGTGAATGAGGTCCAGGGCGAGATGATGCTCAACGGGGTTATAAAGTCTCTGGAAGAAGAAATTGGGTTGAAGCAGCGAACAGATATCGATTTCGAATCCACCGATGAAAAGGGCAGCACTGATCAGATGGGTTCAAATCAGCAAAGTGAATTAACTGGAGACGGGAATTCTGAAGCGACCTCGCTGACGTATGATATAAGACACTTCACGTATTACGACGATGTTCGAGGAGAGCTAGGTTTCTACGTAGAGCATTTTACTCCGGATGTCCTTGGAATCATGCAGAGCCATATCGATGGAGATTCAGTTCCCGATATTATGTATTCGGATGCCGTTGATGGCTATGGTGAGACTACGGAGGTTTTCTATGGGTCTCTGTGGGAGGATGATATTTGGCAGTTCAATGAACATCCATTTATTCAAAATAATTTTGCATTGCCACAGCAAGAAGAATTTGGAAGTAATGGAGACGAGTTTCATGATGTTTGGAACTAGACAAAACAACCTGTGAGCGCTATCCAGAAAGGGTTGTGATGTATATATGTAGAAGAAGCTTTGCGTTCGTTTGTAAGTTGAAAACACACCGACAGAGAATGTAGGTTTATTCCCCAGCTATTTTATTTGAACTGTCATAGTTTTGAAGCCGTGCGTAACATGTTACTCAAAATTTTATGTTAAATGACGAAGGCCGACGTGGAATCTTCAATTTCCTTCAGCTGAACTTCTAGTTTTGCGTTGCTTAATGATTTTGTATTCTCAAAGAACGTTTTCGCCTATTTTTCTGCACCTTTTGTGAATGTGTTTATCATAAAATAAGTGCGCTCCCAAAGACTTTTATTTCTCTCCGTAGTCTAATCGATTTACAGATCGTCTCAGTTTGACTTGGTTCTATTTCTACTGGAAACTGTTCTTTCACTTGGTTCTATTTCTATTGGATACTGTGAAATTGGATGTCTTTCATTGGAATTGGATTACACCGTTCAAATATCATCAAAGCAATCTTTATAAGATTGCTATAACATGGAATTTGACGAGAGCAATATATCATAGGCAGCATCAATTTTATAGTTTCTTTATTTCATAAGCTTAGAATCAATTTTCAAATTATTAATATTTTCATAATATAAGTATAAATTTAAAATAAATTAAATTTATTTAATAAAGCAATTTGTCAATCATGTTGTTGTACGCCACTCTTATCTGTTTTAGGTGGATGCATCCAAAAGTGTTAAAAAATGAAGAGACATTTAAATCCAAGATCGTATAAAAAAATAATTAAAAAAAAAAAAAACAGTTTTTCTTCTCATTCTCAAGTAACTCAATAGTACAATTAAATACGGTAATATTAGTATAATTAAATACAGTTTTTTTTTTCATTCTCATGTTATTCTTTTACTAAAAGTATAGTCTAAATGTTTTATCTTTTGGTTGTTTTTTGGTTTGATCTTGTCTAATATTTAGTGATGAATGGTTGGATATGCAGATTTTAGTGGCTAAATTTGTATAATACAATATTATGGGATATGGTTTAAATGCATTAAAGTTTGTCTTATTTTAAAAGTTTTTTGTTTTGTTTTTTGTTTTATGCATTAAAATTAGTCTTATTTTAAAAGTTTTATGTTTTATGTATTAAAATTTGTCTTATTTCACCCTTTCATATTTGGGTAAAATTATTGGCTCTGCAGATATGAGTGGTCAATTTTGAATAACCCAACACCTGTAATCCATTTCTACATTCAAAAATAAAATTTAAACAACATAAAATTGTAAATTTATACAAATTCATATGACCAAATTCATACCAAAAAAAAAATACTTGTAAAATTAAAACATCTCATGATGGAATAAATTTTACTTTCAAGGTAAAATTGTGAATTTGTAAGATTTTGTACAAATTCATATGGCTAAAAAAACAAAAACAAAACCTGAAATAGTTAGCCAACAACTTAAATTTTTACTTCTACACTTGTGCATTTGAACATGTCATTAGATGGAATAAATTTTACTTATATATACTCACTTGTGAAATTGAACATCTCATCGGATGTATTCCAAGCTGTAAAGATCGGTTCCAGTTACAAAAGTATAGAGAGAGCGCAGATGTGATGTATTCCAAGCTGTAAAGATCGGATCCAGTTACAAAAGTATAGAGAGAGCAGATCTATATGATAGAGGCAAGGGCCTGGCAGACCTAGAGAAAATCCTTCGTGCTTTTTTAACAGCCGAACGATGGCCAGCTGCTCCGCCTATTACTATGCTTAGTGCGAGTTGTTTTCATGTTGTGATTACCGTCGCTTTCCATGATTGCTGAGATTGCCAACATAGACAACACCTGCATTGCCCGTTCGAATCCATGATTAGATTGGATTGGGAATCGATCCAGCTTTCCCAAGTGGACATTCACCATCGAATCCAAGTGAAGAAATAATTCGCTTCCTACATTAAGTCCGAATTTTTAATCCCAAATAAAATGTGAGATCACAAACTTTCATGATGGTCCTTGCTCAATATATCAATTGATTAGAAACAGTATTTTTAGAAAGAGCCTGGCCAGTGTCCGGAAGAGCCCGAGCATTTCGTCACCACATTTTCTATTGAATAGATTATGATTAACATTTTTCATTGAATAGACAACTATTAGGTGTTGGTCAATTTCTAAAACATTATGGGATGAAAGAGTGTGTCACTTTTGTGACACTAAAAAGGTTGAAGATGAAAATCACTTTCTCTTAGATTGTCCAACCTATACCCATATTAGATCTCATTTTCAAAATATTGATCACACTACCAAACTTCCTAACTTTTTAACTCAACAAAAGTATGGTGATCTTGGAAAACTTCTCTTAATGCACAGAAACAAAATTCTAAAAAATCACAGGTAATCACTTACCCTCTTAAGGTCCAGGTCTTAGTGGACGTTAATCATCATCATTCATTCATTCATTCATTTACAATTGCAACAATGTTACCGTATTTATAGAATAGCCATTAATGTGTAGTTTTATAACATAAATATATTCACCATAAAATTAAAAGTGATTGATATAAGTTAATAACATCATTTTCCACTTTAATGCATTGTATAACGTAATTATATTTGCAAAACTAAAAATAATAGATATAAGTTAATTAAAAATGATTGATATTTTCCACTTTAATGCATTTTATAATGTAAATATATTAGCAAAATAAAAAATGATTGATATAAGTTAATGACATAATTTTCCACTTTAATGCGTGAAATTCATTAGATGATATTGCTTTGATTCTTTAGTGTTTTCTTAAAAATTAAATTACAATATCTAACTTCGATTAGAGTAGCTACCAGTGGGATTCTCTATTCAAGGATCTAATATGAAATTAAATTATTCAAGGATCTAATATGAAATAAATGTGTTTTTAATCCTTTATCTTATTAGATGAGGAATGGATATTGATAATGGTTGCAATTGACATAAATGTAGAACTTAATATAAAGGTACTAGTATTAATAGTTGACCTTATTAACTTATTAACTACGTTTAATGTGATTATGATAATATAACCTTGTTTCAAGAATTAGTATGCACCTTGATTTTATGTGTTATTGAAATAAAGAATATTAATATCATTATTATGGATTATTTATTTATTCTAGATGAATGGTAAAATGATTAAATTTAAATGTTACTCCACATATATTCTAACATTGATTCTTTATTTGACTATTTTTGTGCTTGAAAATGGTATGTTACACAATTGCACATGAGTGTTGCTTAAATGATTGATTGAGCATAGTAGATTATTCTTTGTGTCTTGAAGGAATTATAGTTAATATAGTTGTTGATTCTAGTCTTGTATTTTAGAATATGATTGGAGTTTGGGAATTAGATATCTCCTTCTTCCTCAGAACAATTGCCAGTTCTGAGACCTTAAATGGTCGAAATCAATCGGATGAATCCAGGACTTGAGTATTGATTATGTGTCTTGGAGGTCCTAACCTTGCAACGTAAGTTAGGTGATTGACAACTTTTGTTATTTTATATGTTGTAGTTAATCTATGAATAACAATGAAGATGTATCTAAATCTTGCGATGTAGAGAAATAGTTGAGAAATAAATGTGTAAATATTGATGTATGTTATTTAAGTATAACACTTATCTTAATCAATGTTATGGTAAAAATAAATAAAAAATTTCTCTACTGCACTCACTTACATTTATGTATTGACAGAGGGTCTATGACATATGGTATCAGAGTGGGTTCAACCATGTGACATTGGAGCTACTGAGGTATTCTCCACATCTGAACACGAAGAAGTTAAATGTCAACAAATTTGTGTTTGGCCTTAACTTCAACATTTGTGCGAAGGTGAAGATCCTATTGCCTTAAATGTTGCACGATGCATTTCAAAAGGCCCTCATAGCCGAGGAAGAACTGAACAGTGGTGGTCAGCGAAGGACTCTTTATAGACCAACTAGACAGATGACACCAGGAGCGCAACAACATCAGACACCATCCAGACAAACTTCTGGGCATCAAGATACACCCAAAGGACCTATGTTCTTGACACCGAGATGACCTAATCCTCAGTAGAGGACTCCTTACAGAGCACTGTTGCAGCAACAACAATAGTTTAGGCCCATTCAACAGAACAAACTGGGATCACAAACTGCAAGGACAACAACTTCTACTTCGTAAACTAGGAGGACTGGAACAAAGACCAGATCTTGGACATGTGAAGAGCCACATTACCAGTGAGATTTTTCGATTGAGAAGGCTAGAGTGGTCGGATCATCGAGACCCACTATGGTTGGATATTTGGGCAAGGCTCACAAGATACATGCAATAGTGAACAACTGCTAGGAAAGCACCAGTCCATTGTTCTTGAGACGTCAGGTACGATCGTCGATCAAACTTTTAGTATTTTGATAGACCTAGGAGCTACATAGAGCTTTATTTCTAGTGCAGAAATAAAGAGAATTAAGGTAAAGGCAGTCGAGCAGGATGAGTTCATATACGTAGAAATGGATTCGGGAGACAAACATAAAGTTGGAGGAAAGGTTATGGAATGTAACAATAACTTGGGTGATTTTGTAACAAAGGTCAACCTATATGTCACGATCTTAGGATCTTATGACATAGTGATAGGCATGGAATGGTTGGAATCACATGATACGATATTTAACTGCAAGAAGAAACAGTTAAGATTGACATATGATCTGGGACGGAGTAGGGTGATTGTAGGTAGAAACCAAGGGGTTTTACTGAGATTTATCTCTTCCCTACAATTACAGAAGAGTATGCAAAAACGATGCAATTTATATTGCATCCTAGCACTTAATGAAAAGGGCGAGACATAAGGATTGGAAAACCTTCTGGTAGTATCATAGTTTACAGACATACTTACAAATAAACTACTAGGTTTCCCACCAGAAAGAGAACTTGAGTTTACCATAGATTTGAAACCTGGAACAAAATCGATTGTGAGAACTCCAGACTAGATGTCGACACCGGAATTGCAAGATTTGAAAATGGAATTGAAGGAGTTGTTGGATTTAAGACTTATACGTACGATCGTATTGCCATGGCGTGCACCAATGATTTTTTTTAGAAATAAGGATGGATTATGGAGGCTTTGTATTGACTACCGACAATTGAAAAAAACTACGATCAAGAACCAATATCGGTTGCCAAGGATTGACGATTTATTTTATCAAATGAAAGGAGCAACTATATTTTCTAAGATTGATTTGAGAAGAGGATATCATCAATTACAGATTAAGGAGGAGGATATCCCTAATACCACATTTAAGATGAGATCCATACACTATGAGTTTATTGTTTTACCATTCGGGTTGATGAACACCTCAAGGGTATTCATGAGTTTGATGAATGGGGTGTTTCGTGAATACTAGGACAAGTTTGTTGAAGTATTTATTGTTGACGTATTGGTTTATTCTCCGATGAAAGAAGAGCATGATGAACACTTAAGATTGGTTCTACAATGTCTAAGAGAAAACAAATTGTATGAGAAGCTATCAAAATTCTATTTTTACCAATCAAAGATTCATTACTTTGGACATATCATATTTGGTGAAGGTATCACTGCGGATTCAGTGGAAGTAGAGGCTATTATGGAATGGCCAACACCGACGAACATACATGAGGTACATAGCTTTATGTGTTTAGCAGGATATTATCATCGATTCGTCGAAGGTTTTTCGAAGACAACAAATCCAATTATGGAATTGCAAAAGAAAAACAAGAAATTCGTATGGACAGAGAAATGCACGGAAGCATTTCAAAAGCTTAAACAGTTATTAATGAAACTGTCAATAATGAAGATCCCTGACATGGACAAAGAATTCTTGATATGCACGGACACATCCAAGGAAGGTTTAGGCGGATTTTCGATGTAAGACGGTCGAGTGATTGCTTATATCTCGAGGGAATTGAGAAAGCATGTGGAAAACTACATAACACACGACTTGGAGTTATTAGCAATTGTATATGCCTTGAGAGTTTGTGACATTATTTGATTGGACAATTTTTTTAATTAAGGACAGATCACTATGGATTGCAACATATATATACTCAGAGTGACTTGAATGCACTACAGAGGCATTGGTCAAAATTACTTAGTGAATACGACTGTTAGCACTGAAATTTCGTCTGCACATGGCGACAAGAACTCCACATCATCTGCACATAGCGACAAGAACTCTACATCATCAAAACAGCAATGAAGTCATTCATGACACTAGTCACAGCATTCCAGAAGGGTCAAATACTATACAAAAATTGAAAGACACTTCACATCATAAGG
>JASDQU010101861.1:206154-220483 GCA_032191745.1 Picea mariana
ATATCTATGCTAATTGATGATTATTCTTACGAGACTGATGTAAGACTTAATCATATTTTGCAAGAAGAACTAGAATACACAATTTCGTAGTAATGCTAATTTTTTATTAAATGAAGGAATTGATAAAATGTATATGCTATTTCGTTGACGGTAGCAATTGGAAAATGTGGTTATTGTTAATTATGGTAAATCATATATATATGGAACAACGAATGGATAGAGATAAGTTTTAGAACTGTGTGGTGTGTTGCTTATCTAATTATTGTAAAGATTGGATCGTATGTCTCTACTGTAAAAAATGAATAATCATTGTGTTGACAATGACCTATTTTGGATGGAACTATCATTCAATGAAACAAAATGGCTATTGAAGCCAACCATGTTAAATATGAAGATTCGATCTCTGTATTTTATTTGTATATCAAACACTGGAAATCTAGTATTCGAACTACTCCGAGAATTGAAATTTTAGTAAATATAACTTAGACCATTTCTTACAAATCTTGTTAATTCATTTAAAAGTTTTTCCTGGGCAATTAAAAACATCGGGTCAATGTTTTACTCTGCTATCATTTTCTAAGAAATTGCTTTCAATCACTTCATCGACCAGACGTTAATCCTTTTGATGTCTTTGTATCGTTGCAAGCCGGTTTATTTTTGTACCTCTGTTCTTATTTTGCACTGATTTTATAATAGCCGGAGTTTCTTACCATTGCTTAGTCGTGAATACAATTTCGGTTAATTTCTTGGTCGTCTAATTTTTTTTTATGTCTAGACAATTCTTTATTGGATCGACATCGCCGTATCCCTTGCCACACAATCTAGTGTTTTCTCTATAGAATGTAGTGGATGGGACGCCCACCGCTTACCATCCTTAACAGTGGTAGTACCTCCAAACTCTACAGACTAACCTAACATGTTAACAAAAATCCACAATCGAGTATATTTTGGAATAAATCGATTTGTTTTTTTGATAGTTGAATTTTAATGGTCACTAGAGTAGGTTAAATTGTATCCCGATTCAAGCACTACTAATGCGTAGAAATATAGTCCTACTTCTATTATAGATTCGATGAATCTTGTAAATGAAGTTGGTCAATTTTATTTCGGTCTTCGAAGTTTTAATAGCTGGAAGATTGATTCTGGTTTGATATAGTGAATCGTAGCGTTGAAGCTATTCATAGGACCTTACCAGTTTGTTGCTTCTTAACTGTTGATAGAATAAATATCTCCTTCGTGAACGATGTTGTAACTTGGGTTCAATGGAAGAATCCTATGATTCGACCAGAACTCTATGGTTATGCTTTAGGCAGTAATTTCGTTATAGAACTTAAGTGTAGCATACCACTTTTGTAACACCACCTGAAATCCTCTTGGAACTGGTCATTGTGCTCTGAGTTACAATGGGTTATTTTGTTCCTCCTTAGATATCTAGTATTACTGAGGTATATGAACTCCTTGTATCAACAATTTTTAGGAGTTAGTATAGCTATGAATCCCAACACTTGAGATCCTGGAGAGATATTTTATTTGTGTTAGACGACAAGTGATCGTCGCCTTGAGTATCTAGTTAACTTGTTCTTTAGTTGAACTATTGAATAGTTATTGTACTCTTGAATGACGCATATCCTTGTAAAAAGGATAGTTGAATAATGTTTAAATATGTCTATACTGACATTGTCACCGAAATCATGAAATGATATTGGACAACCTACGAAATGTTAACACAAATTTAACACAACCTTGTGAACAGTTAGATGGAATCGTGTTGTACATTGTTAACCCACCAAATCCCTTACGCCTTTATATATTGTAATCTGTGTTAATGAAAGAAATATGTTAGCGCACAGAGCATCTTTGTTTTGGTTACCATTGTTGTTTCTTGAGAAAGATTTGGCCTTTGTTGTATGAGAATGTATTTACATGCCTTTGAGTTTAATGAATAAAAGATGACACACTTTTATCTTTGTATGTTAATGAGTTATGGTTTGAGTGTATGTATGTTTATATTATGATGTGCATCACACTTATGGTAGTTCTGAATGAATGAATGATTAGCTAATGGATATTTCCTATATGTGTTATTCCTTTACATTTGACACAAGACTTATAGTCTCAAAGATTCACATGGCATCTCAGGTGAAACCTTCTTGAATCCTTGAAGATTGAATATGTCGACGCTTGTGGACATTTTATTGGTAAATCCTATCAAACCCTGGGTTTATTGTGCCCATAAGATCCAACAATGGTGTAGAGAGGTAGGTCTGTCACATATTTAATAAAAAAAATTGTTGTCAGTTTTTCCATCCCTAGGATGGAAAAAATATATAATATAATCATTGACTGACTGAGCCAATCCAACTAGCCCACATGAAAGGATCATCAGTTCCCCACAATGTAACAAGGAAGTGATGATGTAGATATCCTCTACCTCAATACTTAGACATTGATTACCCACTTCAAAGTATTGTTGGTCTAGTTTCCAAAATCTCACTAGCACATCCAAAAGCCTTGGTTGGGATTTCATATTTCGAATTTTGAAGAATTTTAGAATCCCACAAACTTATAAGGTTCCTAGAGCATGTTGGTCTCTCAAATATTTTGCATCATCAACCTCATGGTCTCTCTTTATTAGGGACCTAACCTCACTAACCACTCATTTAGGTATAATAATATATTTTCTATGTAATAAAGGTTGACATTAATTAATAAGGTTGTTGGCCCATGACCAAGTTTTGGAGAACCTTGGTCACGTTTGACCAATTTTGGGACTTCGACAGGCTGGTCGAAGGCAGAGCGCAAGGTGAAGCAGATATCCCTAGATCTTGGCCCCTTCTTAGGGCATCTTTTGGGTTAGATTTTATGTAACGGGTATGGGATGTCGGCCCATGGGTTTACCCAAGTTTAGGCCCTTTTGTAATGTATAAATATAAAACTAGGCAATGTAAGTAGGAGAGATCTGGTAGAACCGGCTTAGTGCGGAGTTAGAGGCTTTGCGCATACTGTGTGTTGAGAACTTATAGAGCTAATGTCACACACCCACTAGAGCAACTAAGATTTTTCATCTTTTTCTTTGAGGGATAGAATCCCTAAATTTCTACAGGGCCTAGCGCAGACCATCCCTTCCCTTATCCTCCTCCATGTGATCGTTGGCTATGATCACAGGCCTTACCAAAAGAAAAGCGCTTCCGGCTTTCACGATTCAGGGAATCGTGATGCAAGCGCTCCCTTGTTCTCTGTCTTTCAAAATCCCGAAACTCGAAAGGGTCTAATAGATCCTTAGCTCCTCCCTTGAGTCTCTTTTCATGCGACCAGTCCTATGACCTGGTGCTATTCCTCTAAATTCTTTCGGGGTTTTACGATTCGGGGAATCCCGATGCAAGCATTCTTCCTTTCTCTTTCGAATCCCTGGAAATCAAAGGGTTTCTGGAACTCTGACCACTCCTTTGACTTCCACCACACGTATCCTCTGACTGATACTTGGGACCCACCTTTTGGTGTTTCTCTCTTTGTGATTCCAGGAGTTGTGTTGACCATGCAAATCTAGCTCTTGAGTCCCGAAACCCCAAAACCTAAAAGCCCGGTATCATCCAGATCTACGGTCCAGATCGTCGACTTGATCAACGGCCCGAATTAAATCCATACATTCTACCTTTTAGGATTTCTGGCGGGGTCTTCACTCCTATTTCTCCGATGTCCAGAACCCTGGTGGCTTTAGATATTCGCCATGCGTTCTCTACAAATGGACGGTCCAGATTCTTTTAGGACTCCTCCTTCCTACCACATGAACCTGTCCTGTGACACTACCACATGACCCTGTCCTGTGACCTAGGGCTCATCCACAGAGCGCGTCGGGGTTTCATGTACCGAGAGTTCGTGACTTGCAAAAACGAGGGATCTTGCCCTTTGGTTTCTCGGGTGTCAAAATGCCGAAACCTATTTACGCTAAATCGATTCGGGGTTTCGTAGACCAAGATTTTGCAACTGGCAATGAGGGGTCTTGCCCTTTAGTCTCCCGGGTGCCGAAACGCCAAAACCTATTCATGATAAACCGATTCGAGGTTTCGTAGACCGGGATTTCGTGACTGGCGAAAACGAGGGGTCTTGCTCTTTGGTCTCCTGGGTGCCTAAATGCCAAAACCTATTCACGCTAAACCGATTTAGGGTTTTGTATACTGGGATTTCACGACTGGTGAAAACAAGGGGTATTTCCCTTTGGTCTCCCAGGTGCCGAAACGCCGAAACCTGAGAGAACTACTCTTTCTTATACAAGGTTTCCAAACTCAAATCACATGATCCTTCAGAGGGTTCTGGGGTAATTATCCCTAGGCTTGGTGACCTGACTGAAAATCCTTCCTAATTCGCTTAGCTATGAACTCTGTGACAGGAGTAAAGTAAACTCGTGGGTTTACTATAACAGTAGTCTTTTCAAGGAACTCACTCCGGCTCTGGGATGTGAGGAAACTTCCCGAGAGGAGGTGCCTTCAGGAAATCAAACCAAGACATAGCATGAGTCAAGTAGATGGAAAAAATCTCAAGGGAACAAACTCGTATTCTGAACTTATTCATTCTATACATAAATCGATTATGGTCATATAAGTATAAGCATGCATCCATTATTTTCGATCAAAACACAAGGAAAACACTTCCATATAGAAACCATTTATGAACGTATAAACATGAGCATGCGTCCAGGATATTCAATTCAAGATACAAGATATAAACACTTATCAGAAACACTAGGTGTGACACGACTGCTGAGAGGGGTGCTCGTTTCCACCCAACCATAGGCTCAGTGACTCCAAACAGATTTACCACTAGCCACCCTCGAGCTAGACCACGATGCTTGAGATTTAGTCTCCTACTTCCAGCTCAACGGAAGTCAAGGATGAAGGTTACTCTCCTTCTCCTCTGTTTAGAACTCCCTGTATTTCCAGAGTTCCTCCCCAATTCTCTTCTACGATCCCTATCGCACATGTTTTCTCTCCCATTTTCTTTTCCCCACACTTCCTTTCTTGCCTTTTTCTACAAGATTGCATGTGGCGCGAATTCCCCTGTCCTTGGTCAGGTCTGAGAGCTTCTACGGATGGGCAGTTCGCCCCCATCCCCTCATTAACTCTTGAGGAGCCTCCCCACCTACCATCCTGGCGGGTAATTCATTCCAGGGTCAAAGAGTTGCTTTGGTCTTTGAGAAAGTAAAAACCAATACGGTATTGGTTCGGTGGAAGTTAATGCAACCATTCCAGGTCCCTTCCACCACCTCTCATTAGCCATCGTGGTCTCTTTTAGCACATCCCCCCTCCCAGCAGTCATGCAACACATAATCATAACATAATTTACATTCATCAACCTTTTATACAAAGGTCCGTCAAATCAAACATTCACATCTTTGAGTTTTCCATAGTTCTTTGCCAATATAGTTATTTTTACAGACTGGGGGAAACAGGGTGTTACAGCTAAGTGCAAGTGATTGTAAGAAGCTCGTGTGCAGATTGTAAGAAGGCTTTGTGCTCAAACATAGCTCGGGGAAGGAGGATTTGGCAAGGTGTGAAGAGATCTCCTGTCCTATGCGGAGTGGGCTCTTGTGGCTCTGTTCTTGTAGAAGATTGAAAGAAGACAATAAAGAAGAGAAGATTTGGTGGATATAGCCCCACACTGGGGTGAACCACGTATATCCTTTGTTGTAGTTTCTTTTGCATTATAGTTGCTATGTTACATATGTGATTTATATTTAGTGCAGTGATATATGTTAGGTGCATTTGATATAGTAGCTTAGTTGTTAGTAATGTGAATGAATGCTAGATCTGATCTATTTCTATATGCTAAGTGCTTAGATGTATTAGATCTTGTTGAATACTGCATTGATATGTAATTATGGTTTTAATATGCGATGTAAATAAGGGTTAAATGCTAATGAATGTTAACTGCTAAGTGCTATGTTAAGGTATTGTAATCACATATCTATGTCCCAGCTAGGTTGTAGACACTTGAGTCCTACAACCACCCCTGCCTCTACCTCGGGTGAGACTTCATATGCTTCACAGGTGTTGCCGAAAGGGCCGATAGTTAGGGTTTTGTTGGTGCATTGTTGAAGCATTGAACCTTGGGTTTTCCCTTGTGCCAAAAAATGGTTCTGTTGTCGAGACTTGAAACTATGATTGCTGGGAACTGAAGAAAAGAAAGCTCTATGCATAGATCTGTTGCTTTAGTGTGCAATATTCTACTTGACTTGTGAAGCTTTGTGCTAAGAAGAGAAGTTCAATCTGAAGAAAAAAAAGGTAATATCTTGAAGCTTTGTGCTCTGATAAAGGTAAGATAAGTGAAATTTTGTATTTTGAAAGAATGGATATAGGTATGTTTAATAGATTTGGTCCTAGTCTGAAAAATAGGGTAAACTAGAAGAAAGAAGATTTGATATGAATAGATCTGATAGAAATAATGAAAGATATGTTATTCCTATGCATAAAAAAAATTCTTGGACTAACAAGTGGATGCAGGATCCTAGAAAGGATTTTCTGTAGACCCACCACTGTGATCCCAGTACGCAGTACAGGAAAGGTTGGGGATCGTTCAAGAGAAAGAGAGGGTTAAATCTTTGTTATAGTTGCAGAAGACCGAGACATCTTGCTAAGGAATGCCCTGGTAGAGGTCCTATTTGCCTTTGTTGTAAGGATACTGGACATGAAGTTTTGGACTTCCCTAGAATGATTTCCAAAGTTGAAAAGATGAATATGAGACAAGAAAACCCTAAGGAAGGCCAAGAGACTAAGAACTAGAAAGAATTAGAGACTGTATTATTACAGATGAAAGAAACCCTGAATGATCACAAATATATCAACTTATTAGAGATCTTAAAAGAGAAAGAGTGCACATAAACAAGAATAGGAGACTTCGACATAGACTGTGTATTGGATGCAGAAACACATGTGAACATTATGACAGAAAGTACTTTGGAAATTTTAGGAAAGCCTGTTATGGTTCCTTCATTAGGAGGAATAGGATTACTTAGAAGAAAGATGACAACCCTATGTGGAATAATTACCCAAACATCTATGAGTGCTCATGGAACTTCGGTAGAGAAAGAATTTGAGATCATTAAATTTGTTGAGAATAGCACCCCATTTGCTATTTTTCTAGGAAAAACCTGGATTGAGAAAGAAAAAACATGGATTGAGAAAGATCATATACGGAGGAAAAAAGAAGAGGAGGATCTAGAACAGAAAGAGCAAGAACTAAGAGATTTCATGGTTAGGAGAATAGCACACTTACTGGAAGAACAAGAGGACCATTCCAAGCTACTAAGGACCAGAGATCTAGACGTCAAAGTTGAAAGAACATAGGAAGACTTGAAACATTTGTATGTACAAGAGAGTAGAGAAGCTACCCCGGAAAGAGAAGAAGTATTACCCTTGAACCCTATGAAATATTCTCCAAAGTGTGAAGTTACCATGCCAAGAGGAGATAAAAATGATAATGGAAAGAGGAAACCAGTGACTCAAATTTCAGGAAAGAAGGCCAGAAAGCTCAATAAGAAGAGAGTGAAGTTAGAGAAATTGCGAGAAGTTCCAGAATGAACTTCACAGAACTAGAACTTTGTCGGTATATCAGAACAACGTAAATTGGCGCTTTGCCATGACGAAGCAATATGACTGTTGGAGGTGTCCCAATTGTTAGAACGATGCTCCAGAATGGATGGAAATGTAGTTATTGCCGTAACGTTTGCCACTAGACCATTGGGACCGCACCATAACGGATGTAATTTCATTGATTGAGGCGTTCCTGGCCATTGGAAGAGTTCGTTACGAAATTGTCTATTTATCCTGTCAAGCGCTGCACCGAGAACACTTTTGCCAATTGTGATTATCCGAGCCCATAGAGAACTAGTTGCTTTCGCGGAGTGATTATTGGGACCTCACCATCCAGTCTGTTACATTGAGTGTTGTTCACCGAATTGAGATATCAGATCTCTAGTTTTCACGTCAGACGAAATTAGCGCAGTCGAAAAAGCCCTCGAAGACATCCTAATAGACCTTATGGCTGAGAAGGTGATGTATGCAAGCATCCAAGCCTTGTCGACGAGAGGAGTGCAAGCATGCTTGTCAACTGATCGTGGATCTAGACCATGCCGAGATGCGACAGAGAAACGAATGAAGCATAATGATGACTTAGTGAATGCGAAGCTCATCCCATATATCCTTCCCAACTACATCCCACCTCTGGCTCGCACGGTGAGTCATGACATCATCTTGATGGGCTTCGAATACACAGTCATCACTGCGTACCTCCCGAAGGGGGTACGCGCAGTCAGACCGCAGTTGGAGAGAATTTCGATGTTGAAGATCAACGACTATAACTTAGGAGACCGGAAGAATTATGGAATGCTCGCACCATACAAGTATTTTACCAAGAAAAAGGGGAAGAAATCAAATATCATCCCCCAGTTGTGGACCATGGACATCGCGAGGTCCACTATCTTGAACGTGATGAAGATACCACACTTCGAAAGACATCAGGAGGTTAACATGTCCGTTAAGCTCCTACTGTTGTGCTTCCATGGTGGTTATCTGTGGTTGGACAGATGCATCACTATCGATCTGGTGTTGATCCATAGGATCACCGGATTAAGCATGGAAGGACCATACCCATAACACTTTTACCTAGGAAAGACTGCAGATCGCACCTTGGCGTAGATAATCAAAGACACCTATGGCAATATGGAAAAGGGGAAGTAGGGATACAAGGTAGCCTCCATCCATAATGGAGAAGTGTGCCTAGCCTGCTAGTTGATTTCTGGTAAGCTCATAAGTAAGAACAGACCCACACAGGTCACAGGGTTTGTCGTTGACCTCGCAGGAAAATGCGTGGAAGGGATACAAATAAACTGGGAGAGCTACCTTGTCAACCAGTTAGAGAAAGACTGTTGCAAAGCTCAGGATCAGGGCTACAAGTTCGATTTTAGTTGGTTGTTAATATTCATCGCATTCATTGCTTGGGAGATGCTGGAAGGTGAGACCTTCCCTGAGAGTGAGCCATTAGAACCCTTAGCTACGAAGTTCACCACGCCCTGGTATTCGAGTGACATGGATAAACAATGGAAGTCAAACATGGTGTTCCACACCTATTACCTGCAGTTGAAGAGGGATATTGATTCTTTCCCTCGCATGACACCGAATACCCTGCACAAGTTTAGACCATTTGTGAAGTTCCGCGCAGATAGAAATTTTATTTATATTACTGCGCAAGGAGACAAACATAAAGAAGAGCTCCAGTCTTACTACAAGCTCACTAAGGAGGACATGGAAGAAATAACTAAGGAGTGGCCCGCAGATCTCCTTGTAGTAGTTGACCAGGCATAACTGTCTGACCCTGACCTAATTGGAAGTCCTCTAGTCACTCACGAAGAGTATGATGCACCCAACAGTAGTAGAAGGAAGAAAAAGGAAGAGGTACATAAGCTAAACAATGCATCAGAAAAGACTACTTTAGAGTCACCTGGAGGGGGAGGTGATGACGAAGTAGACAAAGAAGAAGGATAAGAAGAAGAAGACAAGCATAAACAAGGTGAAGTAACACCACCTAGGGACCCTATTGACGAAGCTAAGACCTCCAAGAAAATAAAGGTTTCCCCCATGAAACCTACATCGCAAAAGAAGTCCAAAGCTACTAAACCACATATGCAGACTGTGCTCATGATGGATGACATATATTTCATCATCACCCCTGTCTCAGATACCTCAAAAGATATCTTACAACACAATGAATCCAAACAAGAGACCGTGTATGAAAGAATTGAAGCATATCTGAAAGGGGTACAACAAGCCCTCCACTACAGTCGTGCAGTTTCTACTGCGCCCTCATCATCAGAAGGAATAGAGTTGGGAGATGAACCTACCTAGCTCTGTCGAATATCAGATGCGACCGTAGCTCACCTTCATCGTGTTCAGGAAGAAAAAGAGTAGGCCACAGAGGCCTTAAAGCAAGAAAAAGAGGAATCCAAAGAACAATGTTGGGTTGCGCAATAGGAAAAAGACGACATCCAAGACAAGTTTGCAAAGGATAGAGCATAGATCCAAAAGGAGAAGGAACAACTACTCGCAGAGTAGATTGGAGTTAAAGAAGCAGCCATTAGAGCACTTCTCTATGTGACGGGCTTACAACAGATGGAATAAGACCTAGTAAAAAGATAAGTAGGGAAGCTTGTCGAAGCCATTCAACAGCTCATATAGAGGATAGATGAACTGGAGTTATAAGAAGTGCCAAGCACTCCGCAGGAAGTGCGAGACCAAAGAGAAGAAACTGCCCGAAGTGCAGTCCAGAGAATCAAGGCATTGGCCTTATAATGTATGCAAATCAATAGTCGAAGTGTGTAGACCTACGAGCGCCTTGTAGAGGACCCTGAACTTAGGACATTAGAGTCACAACTTCAGGAGGCCAAGAAGCAAGAAACAATGGTGAAAGAATAGTTGAAGCCACTACCAGTGGTCGAGAGGATGAAATGATCCCAGAAAAAATGCACAGTTCAACAACAAGTCCATGCCATACAGAGTAAGGTCATGGAAGTGACCCATAGACTCTAGCCAGTACAGGATGCAGCTTGCATACGTTTTGAGGAGATTGAAGGATGAGATGCAGAACTGGAATAAGTGGTCACCACAATGGAACAACACTTGGAAGGACCTGTGATGGAGAATTTTATTCAAGAGTTCACCGAGCAGGAGGCTCTGGCGAAGCAACAGGTCAAGACAGCTCGAGCCGAGCTTGAGGAATTTGATGTAGAGTTACCCAGATCAGAGTGACTTGGAACGAGTCACAGGTGAGTGTTGGTGGTTTGTTGTCTCTTGACCAAGTTTTGGAGAACCGTGGTCACGTTTGACCAATTTTGGGACTTTAACAGGTTGGTCGAAGGCAGAGAACAAGGTGAAGTAGAGATCATGGCATCTCGACCCCTTCTTAGGGCATATTTTGGGTTTAGGTTTTATGTAATGGGTATGGGATGTCGGCCCATGGGTTTACCCATGTTTAGGCCCTTTTGTAATGTATAAATAGAAAGCTAGGTGATGTAAGTAGGAGATATCTAGTAGAATCGGCTTAGTACAGAGATAGAGGCTTTGTGCATATTGTGTGTTGATAAAATGCAGAGCTAAGTGCAAGTGATTGTAAGAATCTTGTGAGGAGATTGTAAAAAGGATTTGTGCTCAAACCTAGCTCGTGGAAGGAGGATCAGGCGAGGTGTGCACAGATCTCCTGTCCTATGCAAAGTGGGTTCTTGTGGCCCTATGCTTGTAGAGTATTGAAAGAACACAATAAACAAGAGAAGAGTTGGTGGACGTAGCCCCACACTGGGGTGAACCACGTATATCCTTTGTTGTGGTTGTTTTGTGCATTATAGTTGTTATGTTAGTAATGTGATTTATGCTTAGTGCAATGATATATGTTAGATGCATTTGATATAGTATATTAGTGCTTAGTAATGTGAATGAATGCTAGATCTGATCTATTTCTATATGCTAAGTGCTTAGATGTATTAGATCTTGTTGAATACTGCGTTGCTCTGTAATTAGGGTTTGAATTTGCGATGTAAATAAGGGTTAAATGCTAATGAATGTTAATTGTTAAGTGCTCTGTTAAGGTATTGTAATCACAGATCTGTGTCCCAGCTAGGTTGTAGACACTTGAGTCCTGCAACCACCCCTTCCTCTACCTCAGGTGAGACTTCATATGCTTCATAGGTGTTGTCGAATGGGCCGGTAGTTAGGGTTTTGTTGGTGTGTTGTTGAAGAATTGAACCTTGGGTCTGCCCCTGTGCCAACAAAGGTCTATTTAATAATGTGAAAAAGTATAATGTAAGAATACTTAATATAATCTTCTGCTTCTAGAAATATATTCCTATAGAATGTTCTTTATAAGATAGAATTAGTATAAATATGAGTAGGAGGCATGAGAATGCCTTGTCCTAAGGATTATTGTAATAGAGTGTTTCTCTATTGGAGGTTTCCTCCTCGAAGAGGTAAGTCAACATTGCTTCCTATCAATAAAGGTATTATTTTTGGTGTTGTGGTTCTCTACATTTTGTCATTTCGCTGGTATTTTCTACAACATTTTTATTTTCTTCTTATTATAATACAAATGGTACTTAACAAGTGTTGTAAGAGCACTTTCCTATGCAAAAACTATGAGAATTTGTTTCCACCATAGAGACGTGTGCTATCGATGTCTTTAAAGCACAAAGAAAAGTCTCTTAGTGAGTAAAAATGTCTTGGGGGAAGACTACATGTAGGAAATATAGACCAATTAGGTCTTAGTGGACATTAATCATCATCATCATCATCAGATGGTTTCACAAGGTTAATTAGAAAAAAATGTTTCACCTTTTTAGAAACCTATGTAACCCCTATTGGCACCCCTAGAGTGGTACCACATTAGACAAAATCCATACACGATCATCACTCCCACGTACTATTAGGTGTATCGAGTCTTATCTTCCTTACAACTTTCGCAAGTGTCGCAAGTTGGTCACAAGTGTTGCAAATGATGTTCGAACATACTTCCATGCCGACAACACTAAGGAGACACTTAAAACATCTCATGTACTTGGTTTGAAGAAGAAGAATTGGTTAACTGAAGACAAGGAACTTTTAACGCCTAAACAGAGCCCTGAAACAAAGGTTTTGAGGGGGGGTGCTCCCCTAAATCAGCCTTAGGAGCGTTGCCGCTCCCCTACAAGGCATCAGGGAGCGTTATAATGCTCCCCTGCCCCCTCTGAAGGAGCGCTACTCACCTTGAGGGAATTGGCTCTCCCCTCAAGCTTCTTAGGGAGCGCTACAGTGCTCTGATGCCCCTTCTAAGGGAGCGTTGCCTAATCTGAGGCAGTAGTTGGCCCCTTGAGGAGAATAAGGAGAGGATCTTTCGATATTAGGAGGCAGTTGTACTCGAATTATTGGTTTCATCAAGAGATCCCTGATCTGAAGAGAAGGTTCCCTAACTTGTTCTAAAGATAACTCAAGAGGTTAAGCTCCTCTTAACCTATATAAGCAGGCTCTATGATGGTGGAAAGGGAGAAGAACTGCTAGCATGAAACTTATGGTCTTAGAGGAAACACTCAGTCAGCCAAAAGAGAGTTATCGGTGAAGCTGTTGTTATCCAGGTTGTGGATCTTTCAGGCAAGGGTTAGATGAAGAGGACTTGACGAAGCTGTTGCACTCGCATCTACGATTGTAAGTACTACTGTCGTTATTCTCATTAATATGACATACTTGGCCTGTTTCTTTCTAGTTTGTGTCTGATGTTACATGAACTTGTCATTGATAGATAGATCTGTTTTCAAGCTAACATCGATAGAGTAGGAAGTGATCGTGTCTTGTTTGTCCATAGAACTCAGCGAGGAGCAAAGGATCGGAGCGCAACTCGGAGCGTGCAGGGACAAACATCGATAAAGAGGTACTTCTGTTATCCTTCCTTCTCATGTGTTAGTTTAGATAGATTTGAAAGGAAGTCAATGTCCACGTTAAGAATTTTTTGTCTTAGAGTTAGGGTCAAGCTCTTTGAGGCAATGTACCTGTCCGCAGGGAGATTTTCCTACAACAATATCTTCTAGATATTTCATTACAGCTCATCTTAGAGACAGATGCTTCTAATGATACGTGGGCAGCTGTATTGCTCCAGAAGAATGGACCAAATCTAGAAGAAGTCTGTATATATGCTTCTGGATGTTTCAGTGAGACAGAATCAAAATATCCTTCATCCCATAAAGAAATATTAGCTGTAAAAAATGGGATTAAGAAGTTTAGATTGTTTTTAAAACCTATTCATTTTATTGTCAGAACTGATTTAAAGCATATGAAAGGAATGCTGACTAATCAGAGACTTCTGGAACAGGGAAATAATAGAGTTATCATATGGAGCTTTTGGCTGGATGGATTTGACTTTGACATCCATTATAAGCCAGGGAAAGATAATTGCATAGCTGATCTTCTCACCAAGGAAGCTAAAGATAAAACCATAAAATGGCTTCATCCTCCTTAAGCATACCAGATGCTCCACCAGGATTCAAATGAATCCTTGTATGTAATAATTGTAAATATTGTTATTATTTTGAGTGTCTAGAGTGTTGCATAAAGTCTAGTCCAGCATGTATAAATATTTTGAATAGTTGGCTACAGTCAAAGAATCATCTAAGATCTTTTATAAGTTATTTCAGAACAAGTCAGAACATAACTAGAGGAATAATCATTGGAGGTCCTTTCCAAGGACAAGTGTATATTTATATCTATACTCCAGATATCTCATATGAAGACTATTGTGCAATAATGTCTCAGACCAAGTTTGATGG
>JASDQU010101862.1:28795-39780 GCA_032191745.1 Picea mariana
TTACCTAAGTACCCACTTTTGTGAGTGAAATTAGTGATTTTAATCACTAAAAAGGTAATTTTACTCTCAAAAGCCAAAAAAGACAAAAAATTAGCATTGCTAAATTTTAGCAAAGTTGTCGGAAAAATGTTTTTAGTCAAATAAAGCCTAAAAGGCTATGTGGCACTCATAAGAGGAAAGTAAAAGGTTTTTAATCTTGAAGAGTGAGGTGTGGCTTGAGTTAAAGTTGATTTGGGTTTGATTTAAGCATGTGGGCAAAAGGAAGTGAGCCCCTCTTAGAGAGGCGACACATTCTAGAGAGGGGCCACCCTCTCTAGGAGATGTGGCGCCCTCATACTCTCTTCATAACTTACACTTGTCTTGTTTCAGAGTAAGAGGAGAGGTGGCATCCCTTTGGTTACCACTTGGATCTCATCCTCTTCCACTTGGTGTGCCCACCTCTCTTGGGCTTCTCCCTCATTTKCTATTTAACCAAGCACTCACCTTTTGTGCAAGCTAGTTGAAGCTTGGGTGATCTTGCTTATTGATGTTATTGTAATATTTATTTCTCATTGGAATAAAAAGGCTTTGGAAKCTACTACATGGTGTAAATAAATCTTGTGTGGATCATCTCTGTTCAATTTTGTATGAGGTATAAGCTTTCTTGTTAAWTTTTTTATTTGTTGTTAAATCTTGGCCTTGGAAGGGGAGCTACCTCCCAATAGGATAGAAATAGAAAATCTAGCTTACTTAATATTTCTATTGATTCATGTATGTTATATGGTTTGAATTGCATGCTTATTTAGCTTAATATTCATGCTTTCATGCTCCTATATTATGTGACACCAATACATTTAACCATTTTGCAAGAAGTTTTAAGTTGTGTAGGATATCTCACTTGAAGGATAGGTTGAGCTAGATTGCATATTCCTCATTCTTCAAGATTGTGGTGAATAACATAGTCCCTCAGTTTACCACCAAAGCAAGGAACCCCATCGCCCAAGGCTTTTCAAGGGATCAAGCAATTCTACTCTCTCTTTCTCTTTTAAATTCTCAATTTCTTTGGTTACTTAAATCTACATTCTAGATCTACCATACTTCAATCTAAATACATAAGTAGATTAGATTTGTAGAAGCATTTTTTTAGATCTTAGCTTAGTTTCAATTTATCCATCCTTTCAAGCAAGATCCAGCGATAGGAAAAGTCTATTTTGCAAGTTAAAACTTAGTCAAATTTAAAGGCTTTAAAAGATATCTTTAATATTATGCTTTAGCCTTTATATCTACCAAGTTATGTTCTTTGAATTTTTTTCTCTTTCAAAGAAGTCAAAGATCCTAAGGAAAAAATCTTTCTAGCTTGCTTTCCTTAGTTCCTTTTGCTCATTTATCATAGAATTTTACTTAGAAATTTTAGGGTTTATCTACTAATAACCAAAGACACTCTTAAAGTGTTTTTGACCATCTTTTGTATTCTTTTGTTTTTTGTTTTGTGCAGGTCATTGAATAAACAAGGGGAGATTCTGTCAAACTTTGGCGGATTAGGAGCATTTGGGACTTTCAAAAGCACCCTATACATTCCTAAAGACATTTGTAACTTGTAAAACCTTCGATCCATCATTATAAGGATCCAACATCTCATCTAAAGGAGATCATTGTAACCAAATTAATAAAATAAGTGAACCAAGGGAGGCCTCACTTTTTGTTTCCTCCCGGGAGGGTTAGTGTTGTGGTTTCGAGCATTTTTCATTCAGTTTTCTTTATTTTTATTTAAAGCTCAAACAATCTCACATATAAGGAATAATCTAAAACAAATCACAACTTTAGTCTTAGTTTTCCTTTTTGCAAAGTAGAAGACTAGTTGCTAGTTTAGMTTTCTTTTTCTGCAATTTCAAAGTTGGCAAATACACTGTGCCCACGGCTCCTCGCAAGAGGCTGGTCAGTGAGGACTTAGTAATTATAAAACATTTCCCTTTCAACATTTTACTTTACTGTTTAAAATAAATATTCCCCCCAACTCCCRGTGTTATTCTTGACCCTTCCAGTTGCGAGCTTGTCTCGATCTTCTGGGAGTAAGTTTYATACACTCTAGGCTGGTCAGTGTGGAGTAGTAATAATAGGACAATCTCAAAAGAAGACGATTGCTTGGTTCAAAGAACAGCCTAGGGGGAGTGTCTAAAGTTTCACTRAATACCTTAGGCTTGTTCCCCTCAGTGTTGGACCTCCCACACCTCTAGTGGGCTTGTTGGTGAAACCATTGGGTTTCGACAAGTTCTCAGCAAATCTTTGAGCTAAAGCGATAACCTCTCTATAGGCCAAATCTAGTTTAGCCTGGTTTACTTTCACAATCTCATTAATCTACTTTTCAAAAGACAATCTAATAAAACACACATTCAAACAACTGCCGATGATACTTTTAAGGCCTTGGTCTCATTTTCATATGACAAAAAGCCATTTTCTTCAAGTACTTTCATTTCTCAAGCACTTGTTATTTATCTTGAATTATTTCCTTTATTTACTTGCATCTTGTTATCTTGAGTATCGTTTTATGCAAGTATCTCTTTTATGTATGTGGTTGTGGTGAATGAATGATATATGCTCTTAGAGTAGATTTACTTTACATTTTTTCTTTTGCAATAAACTTCTAGATTTATTTCTTGTACTTAGATTAGTTCAAGCCATAGATTATTTTCTTTAGGGACTATCCCCTTTGGCTTTGCTAGGAGTTGGCCTAGACAAAGGACTTGAGGATTAGGTGACAACACCTTAACTCTAACTTGCCCTCAAGGACACACCAAGTGGATTGAATATTTCTTCCACGTCACCCAAGTGTGTATAAAGACGACAACACCTTGAATGGGGTAGCATATCCAAAGTGACTACTTGACAAAGATGTGTCTGCTATTGTTGGCAATCATTGAAGGATTTGGGAAAAATTATCCAACATCACGTTCCTCTGTTGCACGAAGGATTCTGCGAGCAACAACTTGATGGGTTTATTTTTCTCCCTCATCTCTATTTTCTTTGGCCATGGGAGGCAGCTTGGGATGGCAAGAGCGGTTGTACTCATGGGAAACTAGCTCGAGACCCAACTCTCTTTTCCCTAACCTCGTCGGGGACATGCACTAAGAAACAAAAAGGAGTAGCCTGTTCTGATACCACTGATCTAGATTGTCTTGAGAAGGAAATGAAGGTTGAGATATAACAATGAAATATACAGAGATATTGAAATAAACACAGAGATACAATAATGCACAATTTTTATTAATGAGAGAAATGTATAGAAACTGTAAAATTACAGAGTGAATGACTCGCTAGAATGGTGGTAGCATATCTCCGAGAAGAGGTGTGATGGCTATGCTCATTCGCAAGAAGATGATGTTTACAATGAGGTTGCAAAGTCCTTTTTAACATAAAAAAAAATCAAAACCCTAACCTCGGAAGATGAAACGCCAAAATGTTTGTGGGCCGCGATGGGGGTAGTTTATACATCAACTTTTCGAGGGTGTAACTTTTGCATAAAATATTTGTTTGGGGTGTTTAATACCTTGTTGGAAAGGTATAGCTAAGGAGTACATATTATGTTCAACCTAACATATGCCTCCATGTTCATAATAGGCGTTTTTGATCCCAAAAAACGTCATTTACGGTCTCAAAATGACCCTAGAAATTCAGGACCCGAAAAACCGTATAAAAATTGCCTAGGTGGAAACCCTTATTTTGAGCTAGTGGAATAGGTGGGTGGCCACCAATTTCTGCCTGGATCATTCTTTCCCCTTGTTACACATTATTTTGGTCACACTGATGATGACTCTGCAAGCATGTGTTCAGGGTCTCAATACAATCATTTACATGAGTAAAATGACTGAGTTCTTCCCCTACAAGGCATGTTTTTGGAATGACGACACAGGCTGACAATGGTACACAGTGTGGAAATCCTTGATTTCCACAGGTTTCTCTATGCTTGGCTTGCAGGGTTTCCACAGGCTACTATATAGGCAGAGTGCGACGGCGTTTGAAGCTTAGGAAAGGAATAAGTTCACGAAGTTTCTAGAAGGAGAATATTCTAGAATGTGAGATGGCATCCATATGGTTATGATCCTACTGGCTTCTCTGATTTGGTGGGATCATCTTCATCCTTTTAACCACTTCACCTCCTCCTATATAATGATAGGTTTCTCATGGAAAAGGTTAAGCAAGATTGAGCAAATAATTGTTGAAAGAATAGGCTGAAGACTGTGTGAAGGATCATGTTACAACTGATGCTTGAGGCCTCCATTTATCCATCAAGATTTTGAGGACCATCTTCATACAAATTCGGAGCAAGTGTATGTGTGGGTTGGAACAAAGGACCACCAAAATGGAACTTGCGAAATCAAGGCAATTTGGTTGTATCTTCCACTTTTACTTAATATGATACAGTGACATGTTTATTTCCCATAAAATCATTAGTATTTTATTACATGACTCCTTGATCACATGTTTAGGTTTTCATTGAATCTACAATCGTTGCTTTCACTTTGGTTGGTTTGTGTCATTATAGATCTGATCTCACAAGAGCATCAGAGCGAAGAAGGAATAACAAATATATAAGGAAGCGATACCTAAAGGTATGTCATTTATTCCTTCTTTGGTAGTAAATTCAATGATAGCAACTTAGGTAAAGCGTCATGTCCTATTTTGTTTTGTTCTAGATCCAGGTGGATCTAGGGAGATTAGTTTATGTCCGCATTCACTGATTTATCCAATAACAAAATTGATGACTCCATTGGGGATACAAATTGATTGTGGTTTTTGTTGGCCATTTGCTTTTAACCTATTCTTTTTATTTGAAATCAGTCTCTGAGTTTGTGGGAGATCCATTCAGGCTCTTTGGATTTAAAAGTTCACTTAGATCCTCTACCCTCTTCTCAAAATTTCTTGATTTATAGACACTTCCACACTGTACCCTATACATAGTCTGCAAAAACCTTCAATTTCCATTCCTTGGATGTTTGCTTCAGTGTGAACTTTCCGCACCCTATTTGTTTCTGGCTTGCGGAAACTCTTGATTTTCACATTGTGATGTGCTATTAGGCTGCAACAGTGCCTGTGAAATTTTTTGAGTTAGGTTTTAGCCTCTGTTGATGCCCAGTTCTGCTCTAATCAACTGGGAGGGACTTTTAATGCCAATCCTTGACTTTTTTTTGAATGTTTAACTTGTTATTGATTGGTTTCGGAGATCGAACACCTCTCTTGTAGTCTTTTTCCAATTCTTTGTTTTTTATTTTTATCGACAAGGGTATAATCTCTGAACTTGTGTCTGAGTGCTTGTTCGATTAACATTCTTTGATTGGATTTGAAGTTTTGGATTGATTACATGTCCTGGATTGCTTGATGATTTGAGAAAGTTATTTTTTCATTTGCATTTGAAGAAATACTTTCTTGTCATTTTTTACTTTTATCTTCATTGAAAGTTCGATTTGGGTGCTTGTTGAGTGTATAGATTTTCTGGGATTACTTGTCCTTTCTTTGTCATGCCCCTGGTCTAGTATTAGAAAGGAATAATTTGAAGTCATTCATTCTTTTGAGTAATCATACATAGGAAAGTTTATTGCATTCTAAAGAAGAGAACATTGAGGAACTTCATTGTTTATGGTTGTTTGCAATTGTGTTCATTTAATAAAAAGAAAGTATATTTCGTAGCCTACATCATTCCAAAAATACCTTCTCCCTGCTGTAGATAGAATTCATCAAATGAAAATTTTCATCATTCATTTCTATTTGCATATTATTGGGTCAAGGTCTTACACAACATTGGTTTCATTCCCGTCTCCCTCTTGAGTAACAACAACCTCTAAAAACATTGCAAAATCTAAAACTCAATTAGTAACTTTTATTTTCTAGGGCTCTTTTACACCAACATTAGCTAGGCTAGAGCTTTGGAATAGGCTGTGAGACACACTCTCCAAAGCACAAAAAACACAATAACATCTTGTGATAGAGAGTGTTTAGTTCCATTTGCAACATTTTTTCCTAGGAAGCCCTTCTCACACAAGGGTCAAACCTGAGGTCGCATTGAGATTGACAGAGTTACTCACCTTGCTTTGTTGATATCGATGTAGAGATTGCGCGTATTATGGGGGTCACTTGAAGGTATACCCACAATGATGAGTGGAAGCCTCTCAAGTTGATTTTGGGCTAGATACCCTGCCTTTGCGCGTGGATCGGACTGTCGATTGTTTCCCCAGGCATCACTGTTGTTTTTGGTAGCCTTAGTTTCCTATCTTATTAGGGTCTTACACAAGGTTATTGTGGAGGGGAAAGTCTTCACGGTACCTGGAATTGACGTTGGCCAGACTCACTCGGGCTCCTTGGAGGGTATACCCACGATTATGTGTGGGAGCTTGCACCAAGGTGTAAGTCCGTTAAGCAGGTCGTCAACGTAACTTTTCCACCCTCTTTGTCCTAGCCCCTTTTTGCCTTCACTTCGTGACGTTGGATTTTGTCACCAACTAGTGAATTCAGGATAAAAGGGTTTTGTTTGCTTGGTTTGATTCCTAGATTCTATTAGCGAGTGTTGTTTGTTTTCATAATTGGCCATATATTTTTTCCGTAAAATTTTTGGTTCAGCCAACATTCACCCTCCACGTCGTTCACGTAGGATGCAAGGAATACCTCTGGAAGATCCAGAAGTTTCTCAACCCTTGCTTCCTAACCCACTGGAGGGCTCTCCTCAACAGAGTGAGGTCCAAGACAACATACCTTCACAAGCAGAAAGAGATGACTCTTTAGAAAGCTTTTGAATCATTTCTGATTCTCTAGATTCTTTCTGCATACCTTCTGGATATGAGAGACGTATTGTTTGGCTGAACTCATCTGGAGAACTTATTGTTGACACTTCTAGAATACCAACCGGACCTCTTACTGGCCCTAAAAACAAGAATCTCTTTTGGACCACCGACATATTTTGAACCCCGACTGCTGCACGAGGCCTTCACGACTCAGGGGTAGGTACTGATATACCTATCATTTCTGAACTACCCGAGACCGCTGCTACATATATGATACCTTTAGATCACTTTAATAGTACAACTTTCTATTTCTTCACTGGTTCAGAGACACATTCAGCTGGTCCTAGCTTGACCATTCCTCTTCAGCTGGCCCATTCCACAATGGTCCCACACACCACGATTATTCCCACTGGGAATACGGTGGCTAGCCAAGCTCCTATTGGCACACCACTTTCATATAGACCCATTATGTCACTTCCTCTTGGGTATAACACTTTGAATACTTCTATCCCTATTCCTACCCAAGTTCCATTCAGAGCTTCTGGAGTTTTTACTTTGCCTGGGTATAATGTTGTTTCTGGTTCCATTTCGACACCATCCCAATTCCTCTCCGGAGGGTCTTATCCGCCTTTTATGGGAGGATTTGGCCCAAGTGGCTCCACTCCCTTTGGAGGCTCTACTCCATCGTTCACTTCTAGTTATCAGATTCCCATTGGGGGCAATACAATATTGGGGGGAAAACTCAATTTGGAGGTCAAACCCAAATTGGGACACCATCCTCACTTGGAGGAAAACCCCCGCTTGGAGGATATAATCCACAATATGGACAAAACATCCCCGAATCACTAGCCCAGTATTGGAACCTTTTTATCTAGGGAAATCCACAATCATTTGGGGGGAAAGAACCTCAAGTTATCTCTTTTATACCCCCTAGTTCGGGCCAGTCATATCTTGGTTCTTCCAATCCCATTTGGGGTTCGAACGTTCAATCTAGTGTCCCTTTCCAAGGGAATGTCCCTAATGAGTATAACCCTATGGGCTACAGGCCTACACACACACGTCCAAATCTGCTAGGACCTTCACCTCACATACAGACTGCTTATAGTCCTACTAGTATACCAACAAGACTCCCTCCCCAAAGTCACAAGTACCCTCATGTGAATAGAAAGTTGCCCTTTTTAGCCACTTTGAATCTACCTGACTTGTCTAGAATCTTGAATTACCCTATCCTACATTCTCCCCACTGGCCATTTATACCGGCCAAGCTACCATCCGACATTCCAAAATTTGACGATAAATCAGGAGAGGATTCAAACAACCATGTCATGACCTTCCACCTTTGGTGTTCATCTAACTCTTTGATGGATGATTCCATTCGGTTAAGAATCTTCCAACGAACTCTTACAGGTTCAGTTGCAAAGTGGTATATAGAATTACCATGAGGCTTCTTCACCGACTTTAATACCCTAGCCATGGATTTCCTTACACACTATCAGTTGTCGATCCGTTATGAAACATGAACCAAGATTTTTATTTCCTTCAAGCAAAATAAGGCCCCTCACATCTCCGATCACATTCATGATTGGAGACGAAGACGACGTTTGATCAAACTCGATCTTCTAGATCAGTTATTGGCAGAGTGGTTCATGAAATCATTCGTGAATAAAATCTCTCACGAAATTTCCATGGGTGGAGTTGTCATAGAAGAACAAGCAATCAGTTGTGCTTAGTACCTTGATCTTGTTTATTCAAAAATGGGTACTCTTTACAACTTACTCCCTGATGCACCTCACCCTTCTACTACCGCTACCTCAACTATCCCTGTTGTTTCTCATGTTGTTGATGGTGTGATTGTCACTTTCCATGCTCAACCTCAATCTACACAAGCCTCTCCCACCAACCCCAAGTCTAATGCTTCTAATGTTCAAAATGCTCCGACTCCTACTCCTTCCACCGACAAAACCTCTGAGGTGAAGTCCGTTCAATCTACCCCTGCCAGAAAGAATAAATCTAAAAAAGGGAAGGGTAAGAATAAGGAGGATTAAAATAACCCGCAATCTGAGAAAGCCAAAAAACAACCTATTGATGATAAGGATAAGCGCAAACCCCGATACCCTTGCCTTATCTATGGTGATGATCACTACATGAAATATTGTCCAAGATGGGCCGAGGTTACTAAGTTCCTCCAAGGGACCGCAAAACCTCCCACACCTGTCGTTTTGTCCCAACCTTTCCCTTCTCAACAATAGGCACAATTGGTCATTCGTGACCAACCCTCTCCCTCCACCTCTTCCTATGTCCTTATGTGTACTGGTGATTCCAAAAAGAATGACGTTACACTTACCACTCGGGCCAAAGATTACTCTTCCTCAAAAAAGAAAGTTGATGATATACCACCTTCGTTGGTTCAAAAACATCCCTCAACTTCATCTCCCAACATTCCTCTTCATCTAGAATGGCCAAGTCTCAATACAGTTCTTCTCCCTCCCCCAAAGGGTGTTGTTTGAAAGTTTGCCTTCAATCCTCATGTACGTGCTGCTCAGAACTACAATATTGTAGAGGATTTGGTGCAAGCACCTTCCACGATGTCGGCTCTCGAAGTCCTTCAAAGTTGTCCCGCTCAACGGAAGACACTGTTAAAGGCTATCGGTGGAATTGATCCTATGGATACGAATTTGATAATTTTTGACCTAGAAGATCACATTCCAAGGCTACCCTGTCAATTAGAATTTCATATACAGGTTGTTGTCGCAGACAAAAACATCTACAGAATCGTTATTGACGAGGGTGCCTCAACATGTGTAATGTTTGTTTCTTGTTGGAAGGCCATCGGATCTCCTCCCCTTACTGAATCACATAACACACTTAAGGCCTTCAATGGCTCTAGATTTAAGCCCTGCCGTGTACTTTCCTCGTAGCCTATTATGTTGAAAGACAAATCGATCACTATTGAAGTTGATGTCTTTTATGAACCTCTTGATTATAACCTCTTACTTGGTCGTAGCTAGAGTGATTCTATGAGCACAGTTGTGTCTACCCTTTTTCGTGTTGTACGTTTTTTGCACCAGGCAAAATTCATTACTGTAGATCAGCTGGATTTTTTCAACTCTGATTCACGTACTAGCAACGCACCCTTTATTGCGAAGACATCTCCTAGGTATGATAATGTCGGTGTGGGTCTACTAAAAGATTCAACTTTGATGGGTACATTCCCGATCCCACCACCCAATGTTCCACCTCCTTTGGTTGCCTCGATCAACATGATTTCCACCTTCGTTCATGAAACCCCCACATCTTTTGACCCGTGGATAATCCCTGAACCTAGTGATTATCTTCTCTATGGAGACCAAATTCCTTTAAGTCTGATTGAATCCACCTATCAAGCCATTCAATCGACAACCCCTTCTACTCCCTCTCTGGGTGATTCATCTCCTGATCTGTTCCACCTTATTTTTCGTACAGACGAGACGATTATGTCAGTTATGTCTATGGAGGACACCCCTTGGGATGATGGACATCATCATTCCATTCTCTTCCTCGAACAACACACCATCGAGAGTTACCAACGGATCTCGACTCCATCGACCGTTGTGGTCGTTTCTTCTGTTCCCGAGTCTACACACGATGTGTTATATGAAGGGAACTTGAATAATATTTCACCCACCATCCCCCTTGACATATTGTAATGATCCCAAGTTATTATGCAAGGATCATCGCGGTTTTGGTGTCTTTTTAAAAAAAAATCTGAGTGAGGTATTTCGTCAAATAGTTTGTTGATCTATTTGTTTACTCATGTTTATATGTGTGTATGAAGAAAATAAAAAGAATAGACAACCATGAAACATACCTCAACCATATGCAATATGATAAATAATCCAAAACATCACAAATCTTCTTTATTCATAAAATATAAGAACCTGCTACAATGGAGATGTCGATCTAGAATGCTCAATAGATGGCCAAGATGATAGACAATAGATAACAAGTATGAGCTGCTACAAAATGCTCCTGACAATCCAAAATAAGCCTCCAAAGGATGGATGAATACCAATGCCAAGTGCCAAACCCCTCACTGCTGGAAGATGCCACGCTATGTTGGATAACTGAAGCTCCTCAACAATTTGGCCCTGGTGCCAAAGATGTCCAATCACCTCCAGAAAGATGCCAAACAATATATCAGGTGATGGTAAGAACAACCCAGGTGCCCGAATCTCCAAGATCCCTCTCAACCTCTGT
>JASDQU010101862.1:68931-115413 GCA_032191745.1 Picea mariana
GGTTGGTGCTACCGTGCTTCGGCTCTTACGCGTGACAATGAAAAAATTTAATTACGACCCCTGCCCATCTTAGATATGGATTGGAAAATGTAAACAAATTTAGCAAATTTTCTATTTGAAAAAGTTCACCAAAACTTCTTTCAAATTTTATCTTATTTGAATGAGAAAAATTAACGACCCCTGCCCATCTTAGATATGGATTGGAAAATGTAAACAAATTTAGCAAATTTTCTATTTGAAAAAGTTCACCAAAACTTCTTTCAAATTTTATCTTATTTGAATGAGAAAAATTAACAATTCTTGTAATTGATTTTGATAGAGAACTATAGCAGCCGGCGCAAACCCTAGGGCCATTCGTGGGAGACCCTGGAGTTCCTTTCAATTTTTTAGCACGAGCAACTGCAGCATTTTCCTGTACAGTAATTCCAACTGCTTTTCCACCCTATATTCAAGAAGAAGAATAGTAGCTCTGTCAAACCATACAAAACCCAAGCTCGCACAGGGAAAATCCACCTACTTGATCATTATGGATCTCTGAATCCGTTGTAAAGGATTCTACTGAACCCATGACCAGATTTCACTGTTGATCGGTCTTCCTCACATACGTTTGAATCCGATCTGCTCCGAGTCAGAGCTGGTTTGGCATGGCTAGTGGTCGTGACCCAGTTAATCTATTCTCCACTGGATGAATGAAATAACTCCAAGGGAGATGGACACGATGCGACTCTAAAAACACAGACACTTATATCTAAAGTAATCACTAGAAATTTAGAGATGTTGAATGCCTTAACTTCTATTTGAAAGAGTCCAACACTAAGCTGGTTCGGCATGATAAGACTCCAACACCAACAACGCCAAGGTGAGAATTGTAACACATTTAAGCCAAGGGAGAGAGTCAGTTTAAGAGGCGAAATAACATTGTATGGCATATGACCCTATGAGCCATGGCTTATACATTCAAATATGAGGTGAAATTTCATTGTCTCCTCAATGGCCTCAAAAAAGGACTGACTCACTAATTGGCATTAAAATGGTTATAAAAATGCTTAAAAAAATCAAACGTATTTACATAATATCGCTTATAATTCTTTAAAGAATACCACTACAAACAAGGGATTTTTTTTTCTGGTTTTTTACAAACCCTGGATTACACATACTGCCACCCATTTTATGTAGATAATATGTGCTCAAACATGAGAAATTAGTTTTTATTTTTAATTACAAATAATAGTTAAGCCAAGCAAACACACCGAAACCCCGCCGAGTGAAAAAGAGGTCTACTGTCTGAGGAAGGGAAAACAACGAGTACTGATCTGCTTCACGACTTCCTTATTCTCTCTCTCTGAAGTAGGTTCACAATTCACTGTTTCCTACTGTTGATTCAAATTCTCTTCCTAACTGAATTTCCTTCCCCGGGACTCGGGAGAATGGGTTTCCCTCAGCGACCGCCCCCAACAAACTGTGAACCCATAAAACGTTCACCTTGGTGCTGGCGGGTGGGAGCCTGGAGGGAATAATTGATCCGGGTAAAGGGATGCACCCACCAGTGGGGTTTATCTAACTGCTTTTTGTTCCATATTCCCTTTCAATGACTGGTCTTGGGAAACCATAATGGGAACTGTCCAGCGGGGAAGAAATGTTGTTACCAGAGGAGGAGCTCGAACGAGAGAAGATACCTGGACAGTGGACTTCACCAATAGATACAATTAAGAAAGACAGACATAGACCTCTAGGCTCCGAAGATGGATCCAGTTAAACAGAAGGAGTACTTCGAAATTTGGAGCTGCAGCGTGCGCTAATAGCTACTAGCTACCCTCAGGATTCAGCCTGATCAGAAATTTATAAGTTAGTGTATATTGTGGTGACATGCAAGTGCGGAGTAATTTATTGCCTTTAATTATACACAACTACTTTCACTGTTCCACCTAACCCAGCTTCCACGTCGTGACTCCTAGCCTTTAGGCCCTACTACCTAGCCCTATGTTATACGGTATACCCACTAGAGTTTTTGACGGGCATTGGAGGCGGTCACATGTCAAACTGATAAGTAGATCATTTTAATGCCAGTCAGTCATGACGTTTGAATTTTATTAGCCAATGTCAAATACAGGTTGAGAGGCAAAAGACGGGCTATAGCCCGTCAAATTCCATGCCTACTGCTATGTCCTCCATACAAGCATCATTTGAAAAAAATTAAATGTGTTGTGGCATCTCGTGCAGTCATGGTCGTACATTCACCATTCTTTTTGTGACGTTTGAAGGAATAATCACCAAAGAATAACAGCATTGTTGCTTTTATTATCCACCATTCTAAAGTAAAGGTGAAAAGGTGGATTCAAGGTTGGAATTTGATGGGCAAAATGCCTGTCATAGGTCATTACAGGCATTTTGCCCGTCAAATACTGTTGAATTTTTCGTCAGACTGTTTAGTCGAACGGGCAACTTACTTGTTAAACTGCATTTTTGACGTTTAATAATGTTTCAAACTGACATTAATTTTTACTTGGGGCGGGGATATATGCTGGGAGGGTTGGAGTTTCCATCCGTCACCTCAACTGACTTGGAAGTGTCACCTCAACTGACCTGGAAGCGAGTGGTCATTAATGCACTGTTAACTTGCGGGTCATCATTAATGGCGTGTTAACTCTTATAACAAGGATCCACCAACCTCGGTTTTGATTAACCACGGTCCTCTGCCATCCAGAAAACTAGTAAAATCTTGTAGACTCCAATGCAGTAGAGCAATGGTTTTTTGATACTTACTGCCAAAAACATTGGTGGAATAAGAAGTGGAGTGTAGCAGGGGGTTATTTTCATACCATTGATTTCTGAGGCATCTTAAATCTTTTCGTCAATGAAATCAACAAAGAAATTATGGGCATAGATTTATAATTAGTGACTTGGGGTACAAGGAGGATTCACATTTGGGTGAAAGTAGAAGGGGATAAATAACAGATATAACATTTCTAGAAATAGAAATTACTAGCCATAGATTTATAATCAATGACTTGGATACGAGGAACATTCACATTTGGGTGAAAGTAGAAGGACATAAATAACATATAACCTTTCCGTAAACAAAAATTACATTCCTGGTGTCCTAAAGTAGGAATACAAGGTGCCAAATTAGTCTCCAACAATCCTTGGCCTAAAAGAAAGAGAAGGAATTTTCGAAAACATTCAAGGATAGATTTTGAGGTACACCATACTTTTTTGAAAGCTAAAAGTTACATTCTCTGTTTTTATTTATATTTTGTCATTTTGCTAAAAATTCCACCGGGTTAAAATTTTAAGCACCATTCAACAACTCAGTTTCTCTGGGATAGTTTTTATCTTTATAATTTATTTCTTGCATATGCATTTTCTTTCAACCCTAAGAAGTATAAAAGTTAGTCTGTGTCTATAATACTATATCTATATTGATGTTAAAAGGTTGTAAGATTAACATTGCATTGGATTAAATAATTAGATTTTGGGAAAAAAAAGTTTGTATCCATGGATCAATTTTGATTTTGAGAATAGGTTTTTTTTAGGAAATTAAATTTTATTTGATTAAATTTCCTTTTTAATTTAAATAAAAAATCAGAATGTGATGTCAAGTGCTTTGAAGAAGAAAACCCACCCAAATTTTACCATGAAGTTGTTCATTTATGTCTCCTCTTATCTGCCTTTGTCTTCCGTACTTATAATTGGATCTTGAGTTTAAGCATTGTCAAGTCATGATTTTGGCAAAGTTAAGTTGCACTTGTGTGCTTCTTTTTCTCCCGCCTTTCACTATATATCAACTATGGCCTATGGTTGGGATTGTTCAACACCTCCAATAATGGGGTGTTGGACGTCTTTTTTACATATATGCATTTGGTTTAACTAAAGTATAAATTTACTTGGATCGTTTGAAGTCTGTCATTGTTATGGGAATCTTCCTTTTAATGTGTATCAATTCTCCTTTTAGTTTGTATCAGTCCTACATTTTCACATTTTAGAGAGGATATAACAACATGGCTCGAATAATGCAAGTAAAAAACAATAAATACTAAACACTTTAATACTAAAATGTCTTTGTGCATAAGCATTAAATGAATTTAATTTTAAGTGTCGCACTTGCCAGTAATTTGTGATATTTTTTTTTGTAACTAGGGGAATCGCTAGGGGCGGCAGTATCGTACTCGCATGACACGGGGTCGAATCCTGTCAACTACCTTATAACCCCTAGGGAGAATCGCACCGCCCACAAGCACGTCTCCGAATAAATCGAGGTGAGAATCAAACTTGAGACCTCCTTTTTACATTTCCTTCCATTTACACGACACATGCAAATTTGTCTACACCCCTGCGGGCGCCAGTAATTTGCAATATTGCCATAGCCACCTTGCAGCATTTTTTTGGTCAAGACTTTACAATATGCTTGGGGGATACATGTTTGTCTATGTAGTTATTTCTTTACTTTGTCTTTGTAATTCATAGATTCATCTTACTTTCCTAGAAAATAAAAAAGGAAAATGGATCCATCATTAACCTTTTAGTAACCCACTTTGAGGTTTTTGATTTGTCTTGGTGTTTAACTGATGCTCGATCCATTTTAATCTTGAATCATTGCACCTTTCTGGTGTTCAATTGACTCCATGTTAAGAGTTTGACTTATTTTATTCTTCTTCGTACTTAATTGATTCTTGATTAATATTTTGAGATTTTTGAGCCCAATTGATATTTAATTGATAGTTTTTTATTCCTAACCACTCTCAATTGTTTATGGGTTGAAAATGTATATATGTTAGTTATTTAATTCTACTCAAATAATACTATATATATATATATATATATATATATATGAATTCGAAGATTAAAAATATTAATATAACTTTATTATTGAAGAGTAATTTTTTTAATGAAAGTTTCATTATTGAAGTTTTAATTTATTATCCAAACTTTATTATTATTATTGAATGACACAATTTTATACAAAACGTTATTTGATGAAAAACTAAAAATCAAAAATGTCAAAAAAAAATTAGTTTGACGGGTAAAAGGAAATACAAATTCCGGTGGATTAACTTAAGAGTCAACGAATTACCCTATCATATTGAAAAGTGTTATTCAGCCCTTAGTGGAATAAAGCACGAATAAAAAAAATCATTTGAGTTCAAATTGATAAAAAAATATTTTTTAATACTCAAGTAAGTGAAGTCATAAAAGGGAAATCAGAAGGTAAGTACGTCACTTGAAGTTCACAAGAGACCATCTTTTAAAAGGAAAAATATGATAAATTAAAATTCAAAAAATATAATAAATTAAAATTACTAAAGAGCTCGGACTATACCCAGTAAAAGTAACATATTAAGTGCAATATAATCTTAGTACAAGCAAAGAAGGGTGAAGGAAAAAAAAGGGATTATGAAGGAATTTTTTATATTCAAGGAAGTTGTTGAAGAATTTTTATAAAAGTGTTATTTAATTTTTAAGAAAAGAAGGGGTATATCAATTTCATAATTAAAGTATTATTTATTGTAAAATTTCTAAAAAACAGATGGAGAGTCTAATTATGAGGAAAAAGAAAGATATTTTTAAACTTTAAGAAAATGTGTCGGAGTGTTACTTAGAATCAAAGGGATGCTTGTAAGGAAAGATGTCGCTATTTTTATTGATGCCATCGAGCATGATAATTATGTTAGTACTAAATGTGCCAACCAATTATTGATTCATAAGTCAAATATACTTGAAAAGATAGATTCATGGAGCGAAAAACAATATAGCATAAACAATTTACAACTAAACATTAGATATTATATTTGTGTATCACAATTCATTGTTAAATCCTTGTGGAACAACGACTATGATATAATTTTGGGTGCACCATGGATGGAAACTCTGGGGACTTTCATCTTAAACATGAAGAATTTTTTTACATTCTCTTCCAAGAACAAGAAGATAACATTAGAGGATGTCACATTGGAGTTAGATTCAGTGACATCATAAAACCTTAACAATATTTCAAATATAATCCTTCCAGATAATAAAAAAATCAATGCAAAAGATGTAAAAAGAATTTGACAAAGTTATCACAAATAAAAACGAAGAAATTTCTCGTTTAAAAAACCACAATCAAAAGTTACTAATGCAAATCAAGAAGCTTAAGAATGATAAGAAGTAATTGGAATGTAAGTTATAAGTTAGAACAACTTGCCAAGGAGGAAGCATCGAAGTCTTCAAGTGAAATAATCCAAGTTGAAGAGAAATGACAAATACAAATACAGTTAATACCACAGCTTAGGAAGATGCCAATCCAACTAAAGAAATGACATATGTGGATGTTGGACTACAAATGATGGAAATTCCAAGTGTAAATCCAACAATCAAGAAAGCAACATCAACACATAAAGAAGAAATATTATCGAAGGTAAACCAAGAAAACGCTTCAAGTACAATAAGGGAAAGTCACACCACGAAGATACTTTATCAACATCTTAATCACAAGAGTAGGTACATTAACTAGACAGTGTATCAACATTGCTCAAAAGTGTTAAAATTAGTGCACTTGCAAGAGCCATTCTCCAGGAGGATGGAAAAGACCCTAGTTGTGATCTAGGGCCCCAAGTGCACTCCTGGGATTCTTGGTCTGGGACCAAGCAGTTAGAGCCATGGAAAAAGAACTTAGTTGGGCCCCCAGTATTCTTTTGGGGTTCTTGGTTAGGGACCAAGCAGTTTGATGATATAAGTTTGTAGATGTGTTCTAGGGCCCCTGGATGTGTTCTAGAAAAGCACATCTTAGCGCTTGGATTGATCCTTTGTTGTGTACCTTGGTGGCTAAGCCCCTAGATATATTCTAGTGCCCTTGGATGTGTTTTGGGGTATCCTGGTTTGGGACCAGGCAGATTCTTGGTCTAAGTACCAAGCCGAGATTATGTGTGACCTTCTTCTCTCCCGAGATGTTCCATATGACCTAGGAGCAGTTAAGAAGAAAGGCATGATCACGTCATTAGCCTTCCACATATGCTAGGATGATAAAAAGCTTATAAGTTATATCGTGGGACTCATGTGGACAAATTGCCATTAAAGAAGGACTTGACCTTTGACTTTGTCTTATTGTTTATTATTGATGAAACCCCTAGCTTGAGTTATTACCCTCCTAAATTTATGATTATGTGTTGGTTTGAATTTATATTTTGGACTTGACTTTTTCCTAAAGAAAGTTGGTCGCCATGATCTTGGAACCCACCTCATCGATTTAATTTATTACCTTGTTGACTTGGTTATGGTGCATTGGATTTACCACTTGACGTTTTTAAATGGTAAAATATTATTTGTTATTTTTAGGTGTTAACCTAACCCTAAAGCTATGTCAAGTGGACCCTAAATGGTTAATATGTTCTTACCTACTTAAAACCTATATATAGGGGTGGTCTCTCCCTCCCTTGTGACACTTGATGCATGTGATCTACCTCCTCCAAGCTGTTATTAAGACTGAGGTTTGTTGCGGTTCTTCTGGCTAGGTTTACAAGGGTCATTTAAGTTCTATCTTGCGTGTTCTTGGTCTGCACCAGCCTATCGAGGGTTTATCTCTGCTACCTGTGATTGTTTGTGCTTGTCGTTGGATTGCTAGTGTCCATCCTTGCATGTCGTTTATGTTTCTGTGTTTGTTGTTGGTTTGTTGGTGCTCATCCCAATCAGCCGCCTTGGTTTTTATGCTTTGTGATTGGATTGTTAGGCCTGATATTGGACCGCTAGTACCTGTCTTTGCTTGAAGTTGACATTTGTGTTTAAAGTTGGGTTGAATGTGTTAAATCAGCCTAATGTTGATTGTGGGTTTGTTTTTCCAGCCCTAGGTTGGACAAGATTTGTATTTAGCCCTAATACTTGGAAAATGTCTTGGACTGTGTTCTTGACCTTGTTTTTCCATCTTGTTGAGTTCTGGTTTTGATTTCTTAACCTAAGAGTGTTTCTTGGCATTGTCCCTATGTCCATGAGGAGATCTACCCTGAGGGTTTGATCCATGATTCACTAAGCTTTTATGAGCATACATTGGAGGAAGGAAACAACAGCTAATCAAGTACATTTGTGGTAATACTCAGATCTGGGTTATGTATGTTATTTATTCACTATTGTTGTTAGGTTATGCATCATATTTTTAAATGTCTTGTTGGTCATATAATTACAGTGGCTAATGATTTGAAAAATATAAGAATTTTGTTTCTAGCTAATCTATTGTTTTTTCCCTTAAATTCTAACATGGTATCATAGCTTAGGGCGTGAAACGAGCTCATTTGTGGCAGACTTTTGAGCCTGCATAGATCCTCTATTAAGGGTTTGTTTTTCAGGTTAGCAGTGAGTTTGCTTTTATCATATTTCTCCTGCAATCAAACTTCAGTATGGCTTCATCTTCAGTCAAAGCAGAAGATATGCTAGCAGAGCTTCAAACTTCAATCCCTCGAAGGCTAGGGTCTTGAATATCCTGGAAGAAAGTGATTTGGATGAGTTGGTTACTAGAGTAGTTGGAAGAACCTATTACAAATGGAGGAAGAACAATCTATAAGAAAAGGTAGGCCAAAGCCAAGAGGGTCATTTTTTACTCAGTTAAAGATAGTATGATGCCTCTTATTGCTCATTTAAGGACAACAAAGGAATGCTTTGATGCTCTAGAAAACTTGTATGAAAAGAAGGCCCATACTCAGAAGAGGACCTTGAAGAAACAACTACGTACATTAAATATGGGAAAGGATGAAACCATCTCTACCTTCTTTTCCAAAATTTCCCAAACGAGATCGGCTCACAGCAATTGAAGTTGTAGTGGATGATGATGACCTTGTGCAAACAACAGTAGATGGTCTTCCAGAATCATGGGAGACATTTCTCTCATCTATAAATGGAAGAGAGGTTCAACCCAACTTTGAGAGATTATGGCATGATTGCTTGGAAGAAGAGGGCAGAATTAAAAGCAGAAATGAGCCCTCCACTGTGAAAGACCTTGCTCTTTCCACCAAATCCGGGAAATGGAAGAGGTTTCCTCAACACAAAAGAAAAGGTAAGAAACTTCAAGGTAAGCACTATCATCCTCACTCTCATTTGTTTAAAGTAAGATGTTTTGACTATAACAAGATAGGTAATTATGCAAAAGACTATAGAAACCCTCCTTCAAAGCAGAAACGGAAAGGTAAGTTCCCTGCTTCAGTTGTCACTGAGGAAGAAGAGCCTTGGCGAAAGAGAACCAAAGCTACCTCTAAAGAACAAGAGCAACGCAAAGAGATTTATCTTGTTTCAACTCTCTCCAGTGTTGTCACCAAATTAGAAGAAATATGGTTAGTGGACAGTGGGGCCTCCAAGCACATGAGAGGCTTCAAGTAGAATCTTGTGAACTACGGAGACAAGAAGTTCAATGTGAAGGTAGAATTGGGTGATGATGACACTTATGCCATTAAAGGAGTTGGATCAGCCTCCTTTCAACTTCAGTCAAGTAATGTATTTCATGTTGAAGAAATTATTTATGTTCCTGGTTTACAGAAAAATATTATTTCGGTTGCAGTTCTAGAAAGTAAAGGGTACACAATAGCCTTCTCCAAAGGAAAGGCTCTTATGTGGCACTCAAATGAAAGTATGAGCTCAACCATGATAATCGGGGTTCAAGAAGATGGACTTTACAAAGTCGCAGGTCAGGTTATTCAAGCATTAGCTCATGAGATGATCAACCCCTGCGAACTATGGCACATAAAGTTTGGACACCTCAACTATGATGCTCTCCCAGGTTTGCAAAAGATGGTAACAGGTATGCCAGTTTTTCTAATAGTATTTGTAGAGGTTGTGCTCTTGGTAAAAATACAAAGAAAGCTTACCCTCGTAGTAATAGAAAAACTAATGGTGTTTTATATCTTATTCATTCTAGTCTCTATGGACCTATGACTGCACCGTCCATGAATGGTTGTCTTTATTATATCATTTTTATTGACGATTGCTCCCATAAAACCTGAATTTATTTTCTGAAAACTAAAGATGAATCTTTCAGTAAATTTCAGGAATTTAAGAATCTTGTTGAAAATCAGACAGGTAGATATATCTGTGTTTTCAGAACAGATAATGGAAAAGAGTTTGACTCCCACAAGTATGATGATCTCTGTCGAGCTTATGGGATCAAGAGGGAGATGAAAGTGCCTTACAATCTCAAACAAAGTGGGGTTGCAGAAAGAAAGAACAACACAATTTGTGAGGCAGCCAGAGCTATGATGTATGATCAGGATTTTACGTTGTCTCTTTGGGCTGAAGCTGCAAGTGTTGCAGTCTATATTCAGCACAAGTGTCCTCATAAATCCTTGGAAGATAAAACTCCAGAAGAAGTCTTCACGAGTAAGAAGCCTTCAGTTGATCACTTGAGAATATTTGGTAGTCTTGTCTACACTCATGTACCAAAAGAAAAGAAGACTAAGTTATAGCCCTCTGGAAAGAAAGGCACTTTTGTGGGGTATAGTGAGACCTCAAAATCATATTGAATCTATGTGTCGGGGAAAAAATATATAGAAGTCAGTAGAGATGTGACCTTCCATGAAAAATTTGTTTTTCGTCGTTCCAGAGAGCTTCCATGTGATAAAGAGGAGCGGGAAGCTCCAACTTCAAAGCTTTCATGTTCACAACTTTCATATGATAAAAGGGAGAAGGCCAAAGAGCCTTCAGTGGATCCTATTAGGGATTTTGTTGAGTTTCCCCTAAAGAAACCTCCTGTCAAAAGGAGGCCAGCATGGTGCCGTGAAATTTTAAAGGAAGTAGAAAAGCATGCAACACCTAAAGGTACTTTCAGAGAAAGCAATAAACCAGATAAATACTTAGGTTTGATAGATCGGTTGAATATGTGCTTAACTCAGAACCTTCCACTTTTTATGAGGTTGTCAAGCATAAAGTGTGGAAGGATGCCATGGTAGAAGAATACGAGTCAATGTTGAAGAATGATGTATGGGAAGTGGTCCCAAGACCACAAGGAAAATTAGTAGTGACCTCTAAATGGATTTACAAAATAAAGCATGTAGTAGATGGCAGTGTTGAAAAATACAAAGCTAGATTTGTGGCTCCTGGTTTTTCTCAAAAAGAGGGAATTAATTATGATGAGATCTTTGCTCCCGTTGTTAGGTATACCTCTATCATATTCATCATTTCTCTTGCTTCAATTTTTGGTTGGAAACTTCACCAAATGGATGTTAACATTGTTTTTCTTAATGGTGAAGTTGAGTAAGAGGTTTATATCAAGCATCTTGAGAGTTTTGTGATACATGAGAAGGAATCCCATGTCTGCAAACTCAAGAAAGCCTTGTATGGATTGAAACAGGCTCGGAGAGCTTGGTATGGAAGAATTGATAGTTTTCTTCAGAGTCTCGGGTTCTCCAAGAGTATAGCAGATCCTAACCTTTACATAAAGGTTGTGAAGAATCATCATGTGATCTTGGTTTTATATGTGGATGATTTGTTCCTTACTGGTGAGGAACATCTAATAGCTCAGACTAAGAGAGAGATATCAACAGAGTTTGAAATGAAAGACGTGGGTCTTATGCATTACTTTCTTGGTTTAGAGGTGTGGCAGAGACCCGGTGAGATCTTTCTTTCACAAGGTAAGTATGTAGTTGATGTTCTTCGCAGATTTGGGTTGTTGGACTGTAAGTCCATAACCACACCTATGATTTATAACCTAACGAAGTTACATGATCAAGCAACAGGTTCAGATCCAGAAGAACCTACAATATATTATTGGATCCTTGATGTACCTAGTACACACCAGACTGGAAAATTGTTACACAGTGAATTCCCTTAGTCAGTTCATGTGTGAGTCGAAACACATTCATATGGTTGTGATACATGGGAAGGAATCCCATGTCTACAAACTCAAGAAAGCCTTGTATGGATTGAAACAAGCTCTAAGAACTTGGTATGGAAGAATTGATAGTTTTCTTCAGAGTCTTGGGTTCTCCAAGAGTATAGCAGATCCTAACCTTTACATAAAGGTTGTGAAGAATCATCATGTGATCTTGGTTTTATATGTGGATGATTTGTTCCTTACTGGTGAGGAACAGCTAATAGCTCAGACTAAGAGAGAGATATCAACAGAGTTTGAAATGAAAGACGTGGGTCTTATGCATTACTTTTTTGGTTTAGAGGTGTGGCAGAGACCCGATGAGATATTTCTTTCACAAGGTAAGTATGTAGTTGATGTGCTTCACAGATTTGGGTTGTTGGACTGTAAGTCCATAACCACACCTATGATTTCTAACCTAAAGAAGTTACATGATCAAGCAACAGGTTTAGATCCAGAAGACCTTACAATATATCGTCAGATTATTGGGTCCTTGATGTACCCAGTACACACCAGACCGAACAATTGTTACACAATGAATTCCCTCAGTCAGTTCATGTGTGAGCCAAAACACATTCATATGGTTGTTGCTCAGCACATTCTCAGATATGTTTGGAGGACTATAGCCTATGGGATCAAATACACCTACAGTGGAGGTGTAAGGCTTCATGGTTATTCAGATTCAAGATTGGATGGGAATTACAATGGACTGGAAGAGCACTTTTGGATATTGTTTCAGTTTGGGTTCATCTATGATCTCCTGGTCCAGTAGGAAGCAGAATTCCATAGCCCAAAGCACTACAAAGGCATAATACATCATTGCAAGTGATACTAGTAAAGAAGCAGTGTGGCTTAGAAAACTACTCTTAGATTTGTTCAGTGTTGAGCTGGAACCCACAATAATTCACTCTGATAACCAGAGTTGTATAAATCTCTCTGAGAACCCTGTGTTTCATGACAGATAGAAACACATTGAGATGAGATATCACTATGTTCGGGACATGGTGCAGAAGAATGTTCTCAAGATTCAATATGTTCTGACTACACAACAAACTGCAAATATATTAAACAAACATCTGTCATTGACAAAGTTTGTGTACTTTTGAGACAAGCTTGGTGTTGTTGAGAATGCCTCTCTTGCTGAGAGGGAGTGTTAAAATTAGTGCACCTGCAAGAGCCATTCTCCAAGAGGATGGAAAAGACCCTAGTTGTGATCTAGGGCCCCTAGTGCACTCATGGGGTTCTTGGTCTAGGACCAAGTAGTTAGAGCCATGGCAAAAGACCTTAGTTGGGCCCCCAATATTCTTTTTGGGTTCTTGATCAGGGACCAAGCAGTTTGATGATATAAGTCCCTAGATGTGTTCTAGGGTCTATGGATGTGTTCCAGGAAATCCTTGTTTGGTGCTTGGATTGATCATTGGTTGTGTACCTTGGTGGTTAAGCCCTTAGATATATTCTAGGGACCCTGGATGTGTTCTGGGGTATCATGGTTTGGGGCCAGGCAAAGTCTTAGTCTAAGTACCAAGCCGAGATAATGTGTGACCTTCTTCTCTCTCGGGATGGTCCATATGACCTAGGAGCAGTTAAGAAGAAAGGCACGATCACGTCATTAGCCTTCCATGTATGCTAGGATGATAAAAAACTTATAAGTTATATCGTGGGACTCATGTGGACAAACTTCCATTAAAGGACTTGACCTTTGACTTTGTCTTATTGTTTATTATTGATTAAACCCCTTGCTTGAGTTATTACCCTCCTAAATTTATGATTATGTGTTGGTTTGAATTTATATTTTGGACTTTACTTTTTCCTAAAGAAAGTTGGCCGCCATGATCTTGGAACCCACCTCATTGATTTAATTTATTACCTTGTTGACTTGGTTATGGTCCATTGGATTTACCACTTGACGGTTTTAAATGGTAAAATATTATTTGTTATTTTTAGGTGTTAACCTTGTTATCCCCCACTTTTAGGGATAACTAGGAGATCGTGTCTCAAGGCCCATAGGTCCTAGACATGGAGTATCGAGAGCCAGATCAACTTGAACATGCCCCTAGAGGGCCCATCTTTTCTCCCTTTCAGCGCCTCCACTTTTTCAGCAGTAGCAGCATCCACCACCTTCGGCTTGGTCCTGTATCAAAGATGGTTCTTGCTCCATGAGGTAATGATTCTGGGTATCATGGTATGTGTCACTCTGATCCTCAAAACCTTTGAATATGTGCATTTAATTCATTTTGTTTCTAACAAATGCTTGGATCTTATACTTGTCCACTTGACCATGTCTGGGGGGAATGACATGATGCCCTAGTAAGCTTGTGCCCATAGGTTTTGGTTTGCCACTGGGGGGATTTATGAAAAGTCATTGTCCGCTCCCGTCATATTACCACTTTCTCATCTTGCTTCCCACTCATCTATCTCATTACATTTGTTTGGGCATTGGGTTGGACAATCGTTTAAGGGTTGCACCTTGCCTTGTGGGAAGAAGGGGCTAAAGGCCCAGAAGGTAAAAGCAAGTTGGAAAAAGATAAAAGCCTAAAAATAAAACCTCGAGATGCTTCTCCCAAGGATCCCCGAGAAAGCAGTAAAAAGTTTCTCAGTAAGAAACAAGAGGGACCCATAAAAATAATAAAATAAGACCTGGTCAGAGGATAGGGAGTCTCATCACGAGCCAACCTATTCAGTCCATGGGCACCTAGCGGTATGACACTACTAGCAATTGGTTACCACGCCAAGGTAGTGGTTCTTGGTTGCATGACCAAGAGAAAGGGGGTCTCATCACAAGCCAACCTTCTCATTTTCGTGAAAGTTTTTGTGGGTAACATTGCCACCACTGGTCACCACACCAGGGCAGTGTCCCCTGATTAGCTTCTTGAATAAAAAGCAATAAAGAATAAAGAATAAAAGGCATGAATGGGCTTGGAAACATTTGCATCCAGGACAGGTGCAGCTCACCTTCTACAAAGGCACCCACATGTAAGCCATGCATTTCCCTGCTTTCACTGCACCCCTTGTCAGCACATCCCTCATCCACCTCACCCATTTACATGACTTGGATTTAATCTCTTCCGGAAACATCCCTTTTCCAGTGGACACTAGCCCAATAGGACACCCTGTCAACTCCTCCAAACTTGTATTGCAAATTTGTATAATGTCTTTGAGCACTTGACTGGGGTAAAAGGGGTTTTATGCACATGTTTAATAATATTGATGATGAGATGTGATTGACATTGTTGTGATCCCTGTGACTTAGGAGCCCATGGAGGGTGTAGCTGTTGATGTGAAGGATCATGCCCAACGAACAGGTACCACATTGGATAGGTACACATGGGGAGATGATTAGTTCAGACCTCCATGGGGCTGAAGAGCCTACCAGATGGATGTTGAGACCCCAGCAAGGGGCAGAGACAAGACAGAGTGGTTTGCATTAGAGAAGAGGAGGGCGTTCCACAGAGGCACCCTAGCAGAGCCTTACCTAGGGGGGTTGTGCCCTCTTCATTGGAACGTTGGCCTTGGAAGGCCCAGGACATCACCCAGCAGGCTCATGACGTCATACAACTTCATGGACGTTTTGGGAGACAGTCATGGCAGTTTGGCACGTGTGGAAGGTTGGAGAAGCCCAAGGAGGGCTAACGTTTTTCTCCAGGAGGCTGCATTTTCCCTGGAAAGGGCTAACGTCACCCTAGAAGGGGCATGACATCTTACTTTTGCTTGATTAGGGTTTAATTTATGACAATTTAATGTAAAACAATATTATTGTGTATGGCCTTGTCGGCCTTTTGATGACCTAAAATTTAATTAAGGTCATTGGTATGGTGTATATTGAGGGTTTCACTCTCATTTTTTTTATCATCTTTGACTCACTCATTAGTGAGGTATGAAATTTGCGCCCTTCTTAGGGTTACTGGCTGAAATTTTGAGGCGCACTTGTTGAAGGAAGAATTTTCTTGGCATTTTTTGGCATTTCTCTTGGTGGAAGGTGTTACAACTAGAGTTTTGCTACATGGTTTCTTGGTTTATGTAAGTGAATTTCTGCAAACACTTCTTAATTGAATGGTTTTAGTTTTGTTTACTTGCATATGTTATTATAATTTGTTGAATCAAACCATAGGTGACAAGCACTAGTTAATGTCCTTGTCTCATGTCCCCACTAAGATTTTAAGCCTTTTGATTTGTTGAAGTGAGATAGAGCCTTACCATAGCAACAGTCTATCATTTCTTCTAGCCTAGCCATTTTACTCTTGTTGATGAGCTAAGAAGGAGAAAAACACACCAAGGCCTAGGGTGTCTACACCTGGTGAGTTGTTTTTCCCTAGGGTTTGTCTAGTAAAGCCTTGCTTTAGCAACACATTACTTACAAACCTTCTTGTCTTAGTTTTTATCAACCATTATTCAAGCTAGTCGTTTTATTATTGCCATTAAGCTAAAGAAGGAGGAGAGAGCACTAGGGCCTAGGGTTTCTACACCTTAGTAAGCCTCTCTCGCCTAGGGTTTCGTTGTTGAGGCCTTGCTTTAGCAACACCTCAACACTTGACCCTCTTGTCTTTGGTCTCACTATCACTTAGTCCTTCAGCCTTTGTGTCCTCTTTTGACTCCATATGCCCTAGTAGCGCATTGGTCTAAGACCTCTTGCATTGAGTAACTTGATCATACAAACAACCAAATACTTTGAACAACGTTTAACTCCTACTAACCCTAGCCTAGACTAATTTTACTAACCCTAGTGTTGTCGTCACCTTCTTGTGCTATAAACATATTTAATGCAACATCTATTTGTCTTTAAAGCAATCGAATGATTAGTTAAAGCGTTGCTTCAAGTATTGTTACATTAATGATAAATCACCATTGTTTATTGTGAAGCTTCATTAGCATTTATTGTGAAGTGATATATATTGTAATCATTGCCATTGTACAACTTTGATTTGCTTCAACAATAATATTGTTTATCAATTGCTTATTATCAGAAGGTCATTGATTATATGAAGTACTAACCAACAAGTAAGCTTGCATATGCCTAGTTTCTTTGTTGTTTTGTCTTGGGCATGTACTCTTCTTCGTTATTACTTTCGGTTATCTTCCATCCTTATTGGCTATAAGTCGAACTTTATGATGAGGTGGTGACTTGTGAGGGGGGTTATTATCACTTAGCATGTCTAAGCCCTTTGCCTTCTCAAAACCCCAGGTCACCGGGGACGTCTCCCCTGGGCCTTACCTCCCTAAATAGAAAGAACCTTCCCATTGAGGTGATAGTGGTGGGACTGGTTCAGTTGTGCCAGATTGACCTTCTTTCATCCGTCTATCATCCTAACTACAAACTGTGCGATAACAAACCTAACCCTAAAGTTATGTCAAGTGGACCCTAATTGGTTAATATGTTCTTACCTACCTAAAACCTATATATAGGAGTGGTCTCTCCCTCCCTTGTGACACTTGATGCATGTGATCTACCTCCTCCAAGATGATATTAACACTGAGGTTTGTTGTGGCTCTTTTGGACATGTTTACAAGGGTCATTTAAATTCTCTTTTGTGTGTTCTTGGTCTGCACCAGCCTATCGAGGGTGTATCTCTGTCAGTTGTGATTGTTTGTGATTGTCGTTGGATTGTTGGTGTCCATCCCTGCCTATCGTTTAGGTTTCTATGTTTGTTGTTGGTTTGTTGGTGCTCATCCAAGTTAGTTGCCTTGGTTTCTATGTTTTGTGATTGGATTGTTAGGCCTGATATTGGACCATTGGTACTTGTCTTTGCTTGAAGTGGGCATATGTGTTTAAATTTGGGTTGAATGTGTTAAATCAGCCTAATGCAGATTGTGGGTTTGTTTTTCCAACCCTAAGTTGGACAATGATTTGTATTCAACCCTAATACTTGAACAGTGGTTTGGATTGTGTTCTTGATCTTATTTTTCCAGCTTGTTGAGTTCTGATTTTGATTGCTTAACCTAAGAGTCTTTCTTGGCATTGTCCCTATGTCCATGAGGAGATCTACCCTGAGAGTTTGATCCATGATTCACTAAGGTTTTTTTAGCATACACTGAAGGAAGGCAACATTAGTTAATCAGTTACATTTGTTATTTTCTACAGTTGTGGTAATACTTAGATTTGGGTTATGTATGTTATTTATTAACTATTGTTGTTAGGTTATGCATCAGATTTTTATATGTCTTGTTGGTCATATAATTACAGTAGCTAATGATTTGAAAAATATAAGAATTTTTGTTTCTAGCTAATCTATTGTTTTTGCCCTTAAATTCTAACAAAAAAGAAAACAATTAACCTATCTTATGAAGAATATTAATACTAGCATCATTAAATTTCATAATAAATATTGGGGATCTTATAAGCACAACATTCTACAAAGGGTCAAATTAGGATGGTTTGATCATTTTACAATTTGACAATTATGCTTAGCACTTGAAGTTCATATTGTCTCATATCATCAACCATGACAACATCAAGAACAAAGAATTATGCAAAGACATTACAAGTGAGGGTAAAGAAGTAAAGCCTTTTCATTAATGTGCTTTGAGAACAAAGAATTTCTAAAGAGGAAGGCAATGCTATGAACATAAATAACATAAAAATATATAAAATAATATAAATAATAATTAATTAATGAAAAAATGTGTCGATTATTAACGAAAGGGCACTTCGCCTAGGTGTAGCTTGAGCCGAACTAGTTCACTATAGTATATGACACGCAATTTTTGGTGCATGCATGGAGAGAGACCTTCAAAAGGGTATCTGCAAATTTATGAGATTCATTATTTTATGAAATTTTCTATTTTTTAAATATTCATATTTTTTTAACTAATCACAATTTTTTATATCCTTTACAAGAAAGTGCATGACCCGATTTTGGTGAAAATAAGATATCATGAAAAATTAATTATATCAAAATTAAGGTTTTGTGTTTTGGAACACTTTTATGGGGTAAACTACTTTTGGAACAAAAATTAGGTCAAAAGTAGTTTCTATTTTTAGAATGTTCTATACATGGATGGATTTGTGTGGTGATGAAAAAAACCCATTTTTTTCAAGTGATTTTAAGAAAAGAGAAAATTAGGTTGTGTTTCTATGAATTCTAAAAATAGCAAGTAGCTTGGGTTGCTTTTCTAGTAGTGGAGATGGCTTTAGTTTTCAAAAACTTCCAAGCACTTCATTATTTTTGGATGCAAGTGTTAGAATATAGAAGATTGTGTGCTCGTTTTACCATTGACGATACCCTCGTCACCCAACCATAGGCGGAAGCCACCCTCCGAGCACCTTAACCTTGACAAAGAATTACTTCGGAAGCAAACCCTAGGTTAGATAGCCAAACAAGGTGTAGCGCATCTTCCTCCATGGATAGCGCACCAACAATAGCTTATCAGATAGTCCAAACCCTAGCCAAGAGATCGTCCAAGCTCATACTGAAAACTAGCTGCACCTACAGCTGCACCTGCAGCCCTCCTCCACATGTGCGCACCAAACTGGGAACTGCAGTGCGCATCAATTGCTCTCTGCAATTCTAAGATGTGTCAAATGAGAACTGGCACCCTGTATTTATACTGGTTCTATCAGATTTGTTGGGGCTGACTTCTCATTCTGGATATGTGTATGTTCAGTATATTATTATTATTTATGGCCGACTTCTTCTCTTGGAGGCTAATAACCTAATATAAATTATCTTCTTGAGCCGACAAGGCTTCTAGGGTTATTAGCCAACTCATTAGGGTTTTCTCTTGCTTTCTGGAGTCTTCTATTCTCGTCAGGTTCACACGTGGAGGTAAATACCTCCTGCAACTACCGTAATATTAACACTCCCTCCTAGCTAGGGAGGTATTACAAGTAATGGTCTTGAGCACAAAAACATACCATTTACCCGGTAGCATCAATATAGTCGTCTAGACTATCTCATGACTAGATCATGAGCATCAACATCACCATCAGCTGCATCATCTCTCGAAACCATACTTCANAGGGTTATTAGCCAACTCATTAGGGTTTTCTCTTGCTTTCTGGAGTCTTCTATTCTCGTCAGGTTCACACGTGGAGGTAAATACCTCCTGCAACTACCGTAATATTAACACTCCCTCCTAGCTAGGGAGGTATTACAAGTAATGGTCTTGAGCACAAAAACCTACCATTTACCCGGTAGCATCAATATAGTCGTCTAGACTATCTCATGACTAGATCATGAGCATCAACATCACCATCAGCTGCATCATCTCTCGAAACCATACTTCATCTAAGTAATTAGACATGATGTTGGATAAGTCACTCACACCATAGAGTGATACAAGAGCCACTGTTATAATCTAGAGGAGTAAATGCTCTTAACCAATTTCCGTCTGGAAAATCTTTGTTCGTCATTCGTCTGAATGGTGATTATTTCCAATAAACTGTTGATAGTTTTCAAGGCAGTTAGAACAAAAATAGAACACAACTGTGTCTATCCATAGTAGTACATAACTACAATCCAGTGGTTCACTACCACACTAAGTAACACACAAGTACTTGATCAGCAACGTATAATCACGAACAGTGGAACATATCCACCACAGTAGTCTTCATCTACTGTCATACAGTCTTCATAACAAACATCTGATAGCAACCTGCATAGAAACAATGTTATGATATAAACTGAATCATCTAGGCCAATCTTTCACTCACATCTGTGAGCTCTGAAAGAATATCTGCCTTACGAACAGTGGAACATATCCACCACAGTAGTCTATATATATTGTCTTCATAACAAACATCTGATAGCAACCTACACAGAAACAATGTTATGATATAAATTGAATTATCTGGTCCAATCTTTCACTCACCTCTGTGAGCTCTAAAAGAATATCTGCCTCATAGTAGAATAACGATATATCTGGACTATTCTTCTCAAGCAAGGAAGAATAATTGTCCTATCTTCTGAACCTGGACCATTCCCCACCTTGGGCCATTCTTCCTACACTAATCAAAGTGCACCCTGGAGAGAATGTATAACCCTAAGGAATGTCTATCCCTAATTGTTGAGCCTGGACCATTCCCCACCCTGGGCCATTCCTCCTACATTAATCAAAGTGCACCCTGGAGAGAATGTATAAACCCTAAGGAATGATTGTCTGGACCATTTCCTCTATTAACCACAAGAGGAAAATATTGTCCTGCATCAACCTCCAAAACGGACCATTCCTCATGTTAACCACAATGGGAAATCATTGTCCGGCGAGGCAGGCCAGTCTTCTTGAGTAACCCTCAAGAAGAGAGACTGCCCTAGACCACTCCCCATGTTAACCACAATGGGAATTCGTTGTCTATGATACATCAGCAATCAGACTACTTTCCATGTTAACCACAATGGAAAGTGACTGTCCGTCAGAAGTCTCAATCCACTTTCCGAAAAGGAAAGCATTTGTCCAAAATGGAGTATTTTTCAATTTTAAAGAATTAATGTCTTCAATAATGTTTTCAGTGCTCCCTCCTAACTTGGAGATTCATTTCTTCCTTTTTCAATAAGAAGGAAGTTGTTTCCACGAGCTCCAGCTTGAGTATGCAAACTCTTTCATCTTGGATGGAGGCTTTACCAAAATGTCTGCTTATCTGCTCATCTGTGGAGATATGTATTGGAGAATCATTTTCTCCTTTCTAGACTTCATCATGGATAATGTAATGCTTGATTTCAAATGTACTCTAGTCTGGAACACTGTGAAGGCTTCATGTAGATCTGAACAATAGAGTATATCATAGTTGGAAAACTGGAACATATCTATGTGGCACTTCTTCTGTCATCATGAGATTTGATCTACTAAGTAGTCATCTTGATGTTATAGGAAATCTTCACCACGCTTTTTTTGTGCACTAGAGGTTCTCCACCAAGTTACCTTCTTTTATTTGCGTACATGAGTCTCTTTCTGGTATGCCTCAAGGTCTTGAGATTTCTCTTCATACGCTCTTTATTCAATTTCTCTGGAGAACATTCTTTGCATTCATCTGATGTAGAATTCTGACTCATGGATGTTGCGGATGATATAATGACTTATGTAGTGATATGTCTGATGTACTGGAACAAGTAATCATCATAGTCTTCTCCCTCCATTTGGAAGAACCTCTGGTTCTAGATCTTGCAATTCTTTCATTCATAAGTCTTCCATACACTATTCTTCATCACGACTTTCAGTTATTCTACTTGATTGCTTTTATTGAGTTCATATCAGGCTGGTAATCTTTTGATTCTTAATATTATGACTGATTGTTCTGGCTTTTCTTTCTTTCTTGGAATCTTCATGTTTTTCTTTAGCTCTTGGGTCCATGGAGTTTCTTATAGATTCCATGCCCTAGAGATTCCACTTCTTCCTTTCATCATAGGGTCACGAATCTGGATGGACAACCAGGAATACTTTAAGGCTTCTCTTTGAAGAAGTCTTCTTCTGCAGTTGAACTGAACACGTACTGTCTTTCATGGCTGCTACCATGGATATATATATATCATCATCTTCAATGAATCATAGGATTAGCTCCCTCCTAATCCTTGCTTCATGTATAAGTGCATATAATCGACTCCCTCCGTCTAATAGAGTCCATGCTTCCATCTGCATCCTTATTATCTTCTACAATGTGTAATTTGCTCTCTTTGTCTGGGAGAGTCCAAGCTTCCATCTTGTTGTTTTCTACAAAACGTCATAACTCCTTTTTCCAATTTCCTCTCAATTTCTTTCTGTCTTTGCTGCTTCTAAGTCTCTTCATGATTGATTCGGCTTATCTTGCAATAGCTTCCATATGATTTGTATTTCATTCTTTCATGTGTATTGTCTAATGATATCTCTTTTCATCATGTTTGTTCTTCCATAGGTATAGTTCTTCTTGGAACACATTATCTTCCAAGATATGTATAGAGATGATGCAAACAAGATATGTACAGAGACGATGCAAACAAGAAATAAGAAGAGTGTTGTTACCTTTTAGAAGAAGAAGTCTCTTCCATCCTGCTTAGTCTTCTTTGTAGGTTCCTTTTCTTCGGCAATCGATGCTTCGTGTTTCTCCTTCCCTTTTCTTCTTCAAACTCTGGCTTCACGATCTTTCCTTTCATGATATCCAGCACTTTATTCTTGGAAAGGATGAGGTCAATCCTTGTCTTCCACGCTCTGAAGTTAGAGGCTTCATCTAACTTGTTCTCAGACTTCATGGGGTTCATCATGGCTGCTTGGCTTGGTCAAACCTTAGATTTGACCATAAATTCAAACTTCACATATTGGCTTGCTAAGAGTATCAAGAGATGTGCTAGGCTAGAGCGCATTGATCTATCCGTAGATTAGGTCAATCCATTCACTTAAGGTTCCTCAACAAGAGGATTAGGGTTTTTGCAACTGCTCCTGCTAGTAACCCTAGCGGCAGTGTCTTGGAAGATGCTTCTGTTAGTAACCCTAGCAGCAGTGCCTCAGCGAGCTCAATATCATAGTGACTATGTTTCCTTCCAGCGTTTAGACTGAATGAAGGAGGTGTGGGCCCATAACCTGTTAGAATATAGAAGATTGTGTGCTTGTTTTACCATTGACGATACCCTCGTCACCCAACCATAGGCCGAAGCCACCCTCCGAGCACCTTAACCTTGACTGAGAATTACTCTGGAAGCAAACCCTAGGCTAGATAGCCAAACAAGGTGTAGCGCATCTTCCTCCAAGGATAGTGCACCAACAATAGTTGATCAGATAGTCCAAACCCTAGCCAAGAGATAGTCCAAGCTCATACTGAAAACTAGTTGCTGCTGCAGCTGCACCTGTTGCCCTCCTCCACATGTGCACACCAAACTGGGAACTATAGTGCGCATCAGTTGCTCTCTGCAATTCTGAGATGTGTCAAATGAGAACTGGCACCCTATATTTATACTGGTTCTGCCAGATTTGTTGGGGCTGACTTCTCCTTTTGGATATGTGTCTGTTCAGTGTATTATTATTATTTCTAGCCGACTTTTTCTCTTGGAGGCTAATAACCTAATATAAATTATCTTCTTGAGCCGACAAGGCTTCTAGGGTTATTAGCCAACTCAATAGGGTTTTCTCTTGCTTTCCGGAGTCTTCTATTCTCGTCAGGTTCACACGTGAAGGTAAATACCTCCCACAGCTACCATAATATTAACAGCAAGGCTACTTTTGGCAAAAGAGAAGTGCCCTACTCTCTGGCATGTGTTTTTTCAAGATGCCTTTCTATTATGCCTTTTGAGTCTTATCCAATGTGATTTTTACAAATCTTCTCTTCTCTATTTTGAGTCAATGAGAGTGTGCTCTGTTAGCACTAGGAATCACCTTCAGATTGCATGGAAGGCAAGCCCAATACCCATCAGGTTATATATGAATGTAAGAGTGCTTTTAAAGGGTCAAATGGAAAGAGACTCAAAGTGATAATGTTCCAACTCAGAAAACAAGGCTAGCATGCACCAACAATCAAGGTCCTCGCTAACTTCAATCAGTAATTGGGATTGAGTATGAAAAGAGGGAAGACTTGAATAAGAGGAATGTAGGGACTGTTGCAAACATCAGGTCTACAAAAGCCTAAGGAAGAAAGTTTCTTAACACAAGATCTTCTTGAACTCAGAAACTAAGGAAGCTAAATAAACATCATGATAATATAATGATCAAACATCCACCATAACATCACCACAACCATTCATGTGAATCATTCAAAACATGAACATTTAACATCAGAAGCAAATAAGTTGAAAAAGAAGCCGATTTCTATTAACCCAAATGTCTTAAATCCAGTACATAGCCATTTCACAGTGACTTCATCAAAATATTACAGTCTAAGGGAGCCTTGCTCAACCATCCAAACTTACCAAAGCATTTGATCTATCTATTTATAACAAAAGGGAGGCAACAGCTGGAGGTACGAGCTGGCCTCCTTCCCTTGAAAATCTCTAAGAATTTATTTCATCTAACAATTTGGCTAACAACCTATGCTATAAAATAGGAAAATGTTGGTGACTAATCCAACCAAACTTCAAATTGATTTGATTCCCTTTTGCTGCGCAACTCCTTATTTGCCATGTGTCTTTCAGGAGCATGTGGTTGTCCTCATGATGTCAGTTGTTGTTTCTACAATCTTCTCCATCATCAGCTATCCAAAAAGTTGTTAGCTTGGTCCTCCTGAATCCCTGGTGTCTGTTGGTAGCTTCTTTAGGTAGCAGTCTGAGTAGCGCACTTCAAAATTGGACAAGTAGAAAAGGTAGCGTTGAAACCTCATATTCTCTGTGCAAACTTTTCCCTCGGTAAAATATTAGGTAGCGAATTTACGTAGCGCCACTGTGTTGCATATGTGTGCAAACTTTGTTCTCTGCCTGATATTGGGTAGCGAATTTACATAGCGCCATTGTGCGTCTGTGTGCAAAGTTTAGGTAGCATTGTCAAAAACGCAGCACCTCCAATCTTGAACATGTGCAGAGCAAGTAGTGACCTTGCATAGTGTCAAACTCATTATCTTTAGGTGACATGGCAGCACTATAGGTAGCATACCAGTATAATACCGAAATAGACTATTCTGTAGCGCTAAGGCGCTACAGAATGTCTGCATTTCACTACGGAGGGAGTTAGCACTTCACAGAAAACCCAAAACTCTGAGCACCAGCGCTTAAAAGCCTGTATAGGTGGCAGAGATAATATTCAAATATCAGTTAACCCTCACAAGAAAGGAACCATCCTAAAAAATAGGGCTCACCTTTCACCAGCTATTTTGTTACCCTGACACTTAACCTCACACTCTTTCTGGTAGAAGGGGGATCTTCATTTGGCACAACAAACTTCTTCTTCTTAGCAATGACAGGCTTTTTCAGTGGGGTTGTGCTTTCCTTGACTGTTGGTGTCTCTTTCTCAATGGCAGCGTCAACCAATACCTGCAAGTTTCTTTGAGCTACTTCATCTTGAAAATGTTGCAACTCTGCCTTAAGTTTTCTGTTCTGAGATTGAAAACCTTTATTCTGCCTATAAAGGTTTTGGAGCTACCTATGAAGGGGTTGGGCCTTTCTTGCTGCAAACCTTTCTCAGTCAAGGGTATGGTTGTAGCCATCCATGAGCTCTTTCATTTTCACCCTGTCAAACATGGCCTCTATTTTCAACTGAGCCACCTCTTGTCTTGCATCGCTAAGTTGTCTGATTAATCTTTTGAATGTCTGACTGTCAGGTGGAGCAGTGGCATGCACAGTCTCAATAGGTTTTTTCTCAATTTCCTCTTCCACCTGTATAGGAATTGCCTTGTCTACTTCATCAGGATTCTTGGTGGCTTTGATTTTATCTTTCTTCTTTTGCACAAGGGTTTCCTCTTTTCTTTCCGCAGGCTCTCCAATGCCTTTACCCTTCTTCTTTTGTATAGGGATTTCTAGTAGAGATTGTTCTTCAACAACTTCCTTACGAATTGATGATCTTGTGAAAGGTCTTCTGCCCTTGGTATTCACTATTGGAGGAGAAGAGGGGAAGTGTAGCTTCTTCCCTTTCTTGGATGTAGTTTTGGTAGAAGAAGGAACCTCTTCTAACCCTGGTGGAGGAGGTGGTGAAAAATCCCTTTGTGGGGAAGGACAAGCTTCCTCTTTAGCTCCTGTGACATGCTTGCTGACCTCTGAAACTTAAACAGGGGCTCTGCCATTTCTCTTCCTATTGGTCCCTGCTTTAACAAAATTGGTGAGTGATAAAGGACTTGCATTCTGTGATTGAGGAGTAGATGCTAGATCCAACTTGAGGTGAGAAGCAACAACAAAATGTTCCCATGAAATCTCTTTCTTCCCAATTCCTCAGAGACTAGCATTCTGATCAATCCAGAGTGGAAAAGGCTAGTATCCACATCCTTAGACTTGGATTGAATCATGTCTGACATCTTACCTATGCTCCTTAACAAGTAATAGGGAATATTCATTTCAACTTTACCAGTAAAATGCAACAAAAGCCTTATATGGTACTGGTACAATGTGTTAAATCTCCCTTCACATGTAAAATATCTCTAGATGATCTTCAATATCCTATCAAACTGTTCAATCAATTGATTCCTTGGCACACCTTTAGACAAATCACTAGTTTGATGTTAAGGTTTAAAGAGATCTTTGGCATAGGCTGAACTCAAAGCCATGGCTTTGAACCACTTTTCACCTGTAATAGGGATTCTTGTTGCAGCTGAGATAGAGGCTTCAATCACCTCAAATTCTAAATCCCCAACATTGGTTCTCTAGCCATCAAAATGTAATGCAAACTGTCTTGTCACCTCTGGATGGCCTCTTTGCATATTCTAGCAGGAAGAGAGGCATCCCACTCTTTGAAAGACCTTTCTTGCCATGGGCTCTGTATCAAAAATATGCATATCCACAGGTTTTGTCCTAACCATCTTGCCCCCTTTGTGTGTCTTCTTCATCTAAGGAGTCTCCATGGCTTAGAATGAGAGCTTCTCAAGGCCTATGGGGTAGTAATAGCCAGAAGGACTTGAAATCGGGCTTCAGATCTACAAGGCTGACCTTTTAAAACAAACTGGTGCTAGTAAGCCAAGTTTTGACTGTGGGAATCCCACCCTTAGATTTGTGCAGGTATTGAGAGTTTAGACAATGAGGAGGTAATCTGCAATTGGCCTTTTGTAGTTGGGTAAAAACGCTCAACTCAAAAATGAAACAGGGGAGACACATAGGGATTAAGCAGCGCCTCTGGGTAGTGCGACGCGTATGCAGAGGATAGACTGTTTATATGCTTGCAACCTCAGTAGTTATGGCGAGCAGATGTAGTCAAACTTTGATACAAGCAAATGAAGTTCACAGGTTTGAAAAGGGAGGAGACAAGGATATGATGCAAAAATGATTCCCTTACAACTGTGCAAGCCCGATAAACCAAACTCTGAGCGCTAATTCTTTGTGAAAACTAATGTGCAGAGGAGGCAACACAGGATACTTATGGAGTAGACACATGTTTGAAGCTTCAGCGAAATCTCAGAATGAAGTCACGAACTTTTTGGCCCTCGAATCTACCTCAGCATCAGATTTGGTCGCATCGTTGTCCCCTGGTCAGAGCTATGGGTTTCAGCAGCGCAGCATTCTTGAATTTTCAAATCATAAACCATTATCAGAGCTCATAAATACGAGATCTTGGAGGTATCTTTAACCAACTCCTGGCACTGAAAACAAGGAACATGACATCGATCGTGGTAATCATAACTCGTGGTTGAAATGATGATGAACGAGAAAGGCGATACAGAACCGCCTGATGAGTCGACAGCGCTCCAATTTAAAAAAATGATTGGACAGGTAAGCAAGGATAGCAAGGCATGCCCACAAGGTCATGAGTGAGGAGAATGGTGTGTCACATCGATCTAGTCATGGGAAAGGAGGGATCGATCCTAGTGACAAATCATTAAGGGGTCCAAAATTTAAGTCTTGAACTAAAAAGGTTCTAAGTCCAAAAATCAATTTGAGGATCAAACTAGAGCTATGACTCAAAACTTTATTTATTTAAGGGAACCTAACAAACATAAACTTTAGAAGGATGAAACTTTAAAAATTTAAATCTAAGGCTGAAAACGAATAAAAACAAACTAAAAACCCAAGGCAATTTAGTGTGATAACATGCTCCAAGTGAGGTTTACTAATCACCGCAATAGATTGAATGAGTTATACATAGAATAACGAGTCATGCTTCCATGCAAGCTCAAGTTACCATGACATAGTAGAGCTAGTGGATCAATCCATGGGTAATATATTTGGCATCATTTTATGAAGATGGGATCATAAAGTTTTTTCTAAGGTGATTTGGGCTCCAAGCTGTCAATTCACATTCAATTCTATGTGACTAATTTCAGATATGAAAATTACTTCCTATTGATCAAACAATAAACCCTAATTGTTATCACTAAACAATTTTATACTGAAATTATGACCAAAAAAAACAACGAAAACAAAAAAATCCGAGATAAATCATCCATGCACTTGAGACAAATTCTTTTGTTCTGTATATGTCAATTTCAAAAAATTTCTGAAGGCAAAATCAGCCTTCTCCACATCAACAAAATCACCAAAAATTGAGGACAACCTAGTACTCTTCAACAAATACAAACTCAACAAATTACCTGAAAAAATCATTTGCCCACGAATCTGTTGCAGCCACCTGTACGGCATGTTGACGTCAATCGTACGACTACTAACGTCAATGGTACGAACTATTGTACCTAACTAGAAAATCCACACGTGCAAACTGTACGAACTATCCGTACAATTTTGTTCACATGTGCGGCCTGTAGAACTCATACGTGTGACTTGTTCCACACGTGCGATTGTACTCTTTCTCTCACATGTGCAGCGTGTTCCTCCTCTCTTCCTCACATGTCTGACTCACACATGTGTCCTCTTTTGGTTGGAAAAAAAGTCTTCCTTGGCTGAAACAAAAACAAAAAATCCTCCAAGAAACCCTAGGCTAGATTTGTCACAATTACAGAATTTCCCTTACTGAAATTTCCAAGCTTCTAGCACAAGTGCACTCTCTTTGTAGGTGTAAAACCCCAATACAAGCCCACAAAGCTCATCACCATGCCCATGAGGTGTAACACCCTGTTTCCCCCAGTTTGTAAAAATAACTATACCGGCCAAGAACTGTGGCAAACTCAAAAATGTGAATGTATGATGTGAATGGACCTTGTGAAAAAGGTCGATGAATGTGAATAAGATATATATATATTGCAGGACTGCTGAGAGGGGATATGCTGAAAAAGAGACCACGATGGCTGAAGAAAGGTGGTGGAAGGCACCTAGAAAGGTGGCGTTAACTTCCACCGAAACCAATACCATATTTGGACTTCACTGGCCCGGAGAACCAAGAGCGGCTCGCTAGCCCCGAATTAAATGACTCGCCAGGATTGGTAGGTAGATGGCTCCTCATGAGTAATGAGGGATGGGGGGGGTGAACCGCCCATCCATAGAGTCATCAGACCTGACCAGTGCGAGGGAAATCGCGCCACACGCAACCTCGCAAGAGGAAAAAGGCGTGAGGGAGAAGCGAGAAGGGGGCAGACGTGAGGGAAGGAAAAGAACTCTGGAAAATACAGAGTGAGTGATAACAGAGAAGGGGGAGAGTAACCCTCATTCTCGGTCACTGGCAAACAGAGACGCAGTCTCGCAGCACCGTGGTCTCAACTCGGGGGTGGCTAGTGGTAAATCCTATCGGAATTCGCTGAGCGTATGGTTGGGTGGAAACGAGCACCCCTCTCAGCAATTGCACTCACCTCTGGTGTTATTTATGATAAGTGTTTTACATTTTGCATCTTGAAATTTATATGCCGACATATATGCTCATAGTCTATATAGTTTTATGAATGGTTTGAGTATAAGATTGCCTGTGTAGTGTTTTGATTCAGAAATGGTGGTTGCATGCCTATATTGGAAGGGCCACGTATGGCTTATGTTTGTAAATAGATCTATATGTATATACGCATATTGAATCAATTCAGAATTCAAGTCGTTTCTCGGGAAATCTATACCCTTATCCGTTTCAGGTGATACCCTGGATAGATCTCCCCATAGAGACACCCTTTTGAAAATCTCAGTCGAGGTAGCACTTTGTGTGCAAAGACTCTGCGGAGGCGCAAAAGTCGCAGAATCCCTTGAGGATTCGAAGGATAAGTATCGATCAATGGATGAGACCCTGTCGAAAGATCTACGGTCATTCACGACCGTTAGATTGAAGGAATAAACGAGGGTGTTAAATACCTTAACCCTATTTCCTTTATCTTCGCGAGTAGCGAAGAAATCGGGACCGTAGATCCCCAAGATCCGTGAGAGAATCTGGACCGTGGATTCGTGTCCAGACAGCTTGGGAACGGCGCAATGGAAAGACAGGTCTGAGCCGTCAGATCTTGGTCTAAACAGCCGACAGTCGTTGGATCTGTCAGAAGATGCACGGGGGTTAAACCTTCGTGAGCAGAAGTGTGAAGTCCTGAAGGGGGTTGTATCGGAATATCGGCATTCGGGAGTTCGGGAGTCTGGAGGACGAGAGTCTGGGCACTCAACATCAGAAAACGCAAAACTGCAAAAGAATTTGAGCCATCCGTCTGAGAGCGGACGCGTGTTGCGAGATCCTCTCTATCAGGGATTCGGACACCGGAAGTCAAAGAAGGAAGTCCTTTGACTTCGCGAGTGGCAAAGTCATGAGAAGATCGGGACCGTCCATCTGAGGAGGACAAGTGGCAGAGATCGAGGGATCTCGCGAACTCGGAGGTTCGCAAGGTGAGAGCCCAGGAGTTGGGTGCTCCAAGACGCGAGTGGCGAAATCGCGAGGAGCAAGGATAGCCGTTGGATCCAGGACGTGGGAGGATCGTTGGATCAGGGCCTTATCGTGCATATTGCGCATTCGGAGGTTCAGGGGTTGAGAGGGCCTCTTCTCGACCTCAGAAGTCGTGAAGTGCCCAAAGCCAAGGCACAAGTGAGGAACGCGTGGCAGAACCACCAGGTGGGGCCCGTGTGGTTGACAGGCGGATACGCATTGCCTGGAGAAAGGAGTCAATGCTCTGTTGACTTCTCACATCTCGAGGTTTCGCAAGGTGAGAGCGTAAGAGTTGGGTGCTCCAACTCACGAAGTTGCGAAGTGCGAAGTGGCGAGGAGAAAAATCTGAACCGTTGGATCCAGGAACGAGAGGACTGTTGGATCAGAACTCCGTGGAGATATCGTATATCGGGAGTTCGGGGGTTCAGAGGTTGGAAGGGGTCATTTTCGACCGTAGAAGTCACGAAGTGCCGAGAGCCGAGGCTCGCGAGAACACGTGGCACATCCATTAGGTGGGGCCCGTGTGATTGACAGGTGGGCATGCGTCGCCCAGAAAGGAGTCAACACTCTGTTGACTTCTCGCGTCTCGGAGATTCACGAGATAGGAGCACGAAGGCTCAATGCCCCAACTCGCGAGGTTGCGAGTTGCAAGAAGCGTGAAGAGGAAGTCAACCATTGTTGACCTTCGCGTCTCGAGATTTCGGAGAAGAAGACTACGAGAGCTCGACGCTTCCACCTGCGAAGTTGCGAGTAGCGAAAAGTGCCAAAGGGAAGTCATGCATCGCATTTCCCCGAATCGCGAAAAGTCGATAAGCGCTTGGCTGGCTTAAGCGCGTAGACACGGGACAGGGTCATGTGGACAAGACCCCAGGGGGGAAACTTGCCACTCGCTAGCCCTGTCGGGGTTCAGCGCTTCGTCGTGTCGGGGGTTTGCAGAGTCGAAAGACTCGACGCTCTGGTGGCGCTGAGTCGCGAAGAGCGAAAGAACACCATACTTGTTCGGCCTGTGGTCGCGACCCACGATCACATGGAGGTGGACAAGGAAGGAACTAGGCTATGTTAAGACCCCCGTAGGTATTTCGGGGATCCTGATCCTCGAGTTTTCGACGAAAATTTTTGTTTTCCCTAGTGGGTATGTGACAAATTGATATCAGAGCATGGTTACAACACTCGGCCTGCAGGGGCTCATGAACGAGTTGTGCAGAAGCTCCGTTCGGAACACTCCTAAAAAGAGTAACCCCCCCCCCCCTGTCTTAACCTTCCGAATCAAAAGACAAAGTTAAGAATGAAAAACCCCTATTGTGTGTGTGTACATGTGAAAATATGAATTATGTATTGGTTATAAATAAATATAAATATTGACTAACAACCAGCGTTTTTCCTATNCCCCCCCCCCTGTCTTAACCTTCCGAATCAAAAGACAAAGTTAAGAATGAAAAACCCCTATTGTGTGTGTGTACATGTGAAAATATGAATTATGTATTGGTTATAAATAAATATAAATATTGACTAACAACCAGCGTTTTTCCTTTTGCACACAAGCGGAAGATCAACCGCGAGAAATTATCAACGCATAGTATGGTGACTCACCATGAAGTGGGAGAAGGCTCCCACAATAGAGACGAAGACTCTGACGAAAAGGAGGGCAGTAAGGACCCCTCCAGATCTAGTCGAGACTGTGAGGAACCTCATGGTCGAATTACAAAGTTGTAAGGCGGACAATGAAAGGATGATGAAAGAACAAGAAAAACAAACAGAAATTAACGCAGTTTTACTGCAGAGTTTATCCTATCTACAAAGACAAATGCAGCATGAACCTGAAACTCCGAAACATGGTCATATCAGTGGCCACACTGAGAGGAGCACCTCAAAAAAGGTCCACCCCAGAGGTAAAGGACCAGTGCCGAGTGATTCCTCTGAGAAGGAAGCCGGCAATTCAGAAGGCTCTTCTAGCAGTAGAACCAGTTCCTATTCCCGAAAGAAACAGAGGAAGCAAAAGCCTTCCAAAGGTCGAAAATTTGAAGAATTCAGAAAGGCCAAACCACCCTCCTTTGACGGTGAAATAAAGAAGGGAGAGGAAGCAGAGGCCTGGCTGCTTGGACTAAAGAAGTATTTCAGAGTCCATGACTTTTTAGAAAATATGAAGGCCTGAGTGGCCACCTTCAACTTGAACGGAAAGGCTTCCATTTGGTGGGAAGACCTTAAGAATGTGAAAGGGGTTCGCGAAGAGGACCTGTCTTGGGAACGGTTTGAGAAATACTTCCGGAAGAAGTATTTGTCGGAAAAATATTTCGACGAGAAGACTAAAGAGTTTTATGAACTCAAACTGGGACAACTCACTGTAGAAGAATATGTCAACAAATTCCTCGATTTGTTAAGGTATGTACCCTATATCAAGGCGGAAAAGGCAAAGGTGCAACGCTTCATCAGTGGACTACCTAAGGACTATCGGAATAGAATTGAATTTGATGAGCTAAAGACTCTAGAAGACACTATTCGAAAGGCAACCTACTGTCATGAACAGTTTGGGCATCAAGCAGAACCTCGCGAAGGATTGAAACAGAAGAATAGTTCAAGATTTCAGAAAAGGGGAATTAAATCCCCAGGATTTAAGAACTACAAGAAGAACCCAAGAATGAACTTTCCAGCCGGGAGTATGCACCAGCAGAATTTTCCCTCCTTGAGCGGAAATAAAACTTCTGGACCCTTATCAGTGAACACTGATAACCCAAAGAGAACCTTTGAAATGTTGGGGTTGCGGAGAAGAACATCTCCTGAGAGACTGCCCACACCGACAATAGAATAGTCGGAGGATTTATAACATTCAAGAGACTACTATCGTCAATGATGTGTCCAGGAGTGTGCCACAAATTTATGCAGCCTTAGATAACAACCAAGCCGACCACCAAGCTTCCGTAGTGGAAATAGAAGGTATGATTTCCAACCATCTAGTGTTTGTTTTGATTGACCCTGGTTCAAATTTGAGTTATATAGCCCCTAAAGTTGTTGATAAGTGTAAACTACAGCCACAAAAACATACCAAGCCATGGTTGGTACAGTTAGCCACTGGCACCAAAAGGAGGATAGCAAAAGTCATACCAGCCTGCCAATTAATGTTGGGTGAATTCGCACCCAAGCAACCCTTAACATAATACCCCTGGGATCATATGATCTGTTGATTGGTATGGATTGGCTAGCTGCCCATAAAACCAGATTGGATTGTTACCATAAGACCTTAGAATGTGTAAGTAAGGAAGAGAAGAGGATAACCCTTCAAGGGATCCGAAAACATGTCTCGGTGGGACAAATATCAGCTCTGCAAATGAGAAAGTATTGTCGAAAGGGATGTACCCTATATGCAATACAGGTGTTGAAAATAATCGAAGGTGATAATCCAAGCCCTGACAATCACCCTATCCTGAGAAAATACAGAGATGTGTTTCCGGAAGAGGTACCAGGTCTACCTCCGAGAAGGGACATAGACTTCTCGATAGAACTTGCACCAGGAGCGGTGTCGATGTCTAGGACACCCTACCGGATGAGTACACCCGAGTTAGTTGAACTCAAGTTGCAATTAAAAGAAATGATGGATAATGGCTATATTCGGCCCAACATGTCTCCATGGGGAGCACCAGTCTTGTTCGTGAAAAAGGAGGACGGTACCCTTAGACTGTGTATAGATTATAGGCAACTCAATAAGGTAACCATAAAGAACAAGTACCCCTTGCCCAGGATCAATGACTTGTTCGATCAATTGGGGGGTGCGTCTATTTTCTCAAAGATTGATTTGAGGTCGGGATACCATCAAGTCCGAATCAAGGGTGAAGACATCCATAAAACTGCCTTCCGAACGAGGTATGGACACTATGAGTTTGTGGTGGTGCCATTTGGGTTGACCAATGCCCCTGCCACTTTATGTGCTTGATGAACAATGTACTCAGCAAGTTCCTAGACAAATTTGTGCTTGTTTTTATTGACGATATATTAATTTACTCCAAGAACAGAAAAGAGCATGAGGAGCATCTTAGACTTGCGCTGAAAGTGCTAAGAGAACATCATCTCTATGCCAAATTCAGCAAATGTGAGTTCTTCCAGAAGGAAATACATTACTTAGGCCATGTTCTCTCCGAAGAGGGAGTAGTGGTAGACCCTGATAAAATCAAGTCTATCATGGAATGGCCTACCCCAAAAGATGTTTCGAACATCAGATCCTTTATGGGATTCGCAGGATACTATAGGAGATTTATAAAAGGATTCTCCAAGATTGGTTGTCCAATCACTGCCCTCTAGAAGAAGGGGAGAAAATTCCTGTGGACACAGAAATGTGAAGAAAGATTTCAAACCCTGAAACATCTACTGACCCATGCACCCGTGCTGAAGATCGTCGATCCAGAAGTTGACTTCCTCGTGTGCACAGATGCCTGTAAGGAAGAGCTCAGAGGAGTCCTTACGCAAAAAGGAAGTGTGATCTGCTATGAATCCCGAAAATTGAACGAGCATGAAGTCAACTATGTGACCCATGATCTAGAACTCGCTGTCATAGTGCATGCCTTGAAAACGTGGAGGCATTACCTCCTGGGAAGAAAATTTGTACTTATGACAGATCATTGTGGATTGCGATACCTGTTTGATCAACCAAAGCTCAATGCTAGACAAGCTAGGTGGATGGCCCTCCTTAGCGAGTTTGATTTCAAAATCAAACACATTAAAGGAAAGGAAAATAAGGTGGTCGATGCCCTTAGTAGAAGTATGAAAACAATTCACCTGGCAGCGGTGAGCACCTGCGAGACAGATGTCAAGGAAAGAATCAAAAATGCACAGGAAACAGATCCCTTCGTCCGGACCGTGACCATGTACCTACAGCAAGAACCCGCCGGAGTAAAATATGAAGGCTACCAAAAGACCGAAGGAGGTCTGCTCACTTACAGAAGCAGATTTTATATTCCAGATTGTGACGACTTGAAGAGGTTCATTATGGATGAACTACATAAAAGACCCTACTCGGGTCATTCAGGATACCAGAAAATGATCACTGCCACCAGGAAACAATTTTATTGGCCTGGATTGAAGAAAAACATAGCCTAGTACCTAGCTAAATGCATAGAGTGCCAACAGGTTAAAGCAGAACATCGACACCCAGCAGGATTATTGCAACCTTTACCAATCCCAGAATGGAAATGGGAAACCATCTCCATGGATTTCATCACTGGATTACCAACCTCAACCAAACAAAATGACGCCATTATGGTGGTGGTGGATAAATTGAGCAAGTCTGCTCACTTCATCCCTGTCAAGTCGACCTGCAAGGCAATCGATATCGCCCAAGTATTCATGAAAGAAATATTCAGACTGCATGGTATGCCGAAAGAGATCGTGTCTGACAAAGACACGAAATTTACTTCCAACTTTTTGAAATCACTGATGGTTGGTTTAAAGACCAAGTTGTTGTTTAGCACCGCCTATCACCCTCAAACCGACGGACAGACAGAAAGAGTGAATCAAATACTAGAAGATATGTTAAGGATGCATGTAATGCATCAACCCAAGAAATGGGAAGACTACCTGCCACTGGTATAATTCACCTACAACGACGACTACCAAGCATCCTTAAAGATGAGTCCCTTCGAAGTCCTCTATGGTAGACCGTGTAACACTCCAATCAGTTGGAGTAATCCCGTAAACAGGATTTCTTTTGGACCCGACATGTTGAAAGAAATGAAACAGCAGGTGACTCAAGTAAAACAAAACCTGAAGGTCGCTCAGAACCGACAGAAAAGTTATGCCGGCCAAAAGAGAACTCCAAAAGAGTTCAAGACGGGAGACCATGTATATCTCAGAGTTAGGCCCAGGAAGAGTTCCCTGAAAATGAGAGCTTGTGTCAAGTTGGCACCTCAGTATTGTGGACCCTTTGAGGTTCAAGATAGAGTGGGACCTGTAGCGTATAGGCTAGCACTTCCTCCCACAGTAAAAGCACATAATGTTTTCCATATTTCATTATTGAAGAAATACGTACATGATGCTAATCATATAATTGATTGGTCTGTGATTCAGGTGGAACCGAAGGGAGAATTTCTACCAGAACCCTAATGCATACTGGACAGAAAGGAAACCCCGCTCTGGAACCGAACCATTGCACAGGTCAAGGTGCAGTGGAGACATTTTGGCCCAGATGAGGCTACATGGGAAATGGAGGATGCTATGAGACAGGCATATCCGATTTTGTTTACTTCTATACATGCATGTCATGTTGATAGATAAGAACATCGAGGACGATGTTCTTTTAAAGGGGAGGGAATTGTAACACCCTGTTTCCTCCAGTTTGTAAAAATAACTATACTGGCCAAGAACTGTGGCAAACTCAAAAATGTGAATGTATGATGTGAATGGACCCTATGAAAAAGGTCGAAGAATGTGACTGCTGAGAGGGGATATGCTGAAAAAGAGACCACGATGGTTGAAGAAAGGTGGTGGAAGGCACCTGGAAAGGTGGTGGAAGCCACCTAGAAAGGTGGCGTTAACTTCCACCGAAACCAATACCGTATTTGGACTTCACTGGCCCGGAAAACCAAGAGCGGCTCGTTGGCCCCGAATTAAATGACTCGCCAGGGTTGGTAGGTAGATGGCTCCTCATGAGTAATGAGGGATGGGGGGCGGGGGGGGTGAACCGCCCATCCGTAGAGCCATCATACCTGACCAATGCGAGGGAAATCGCGCCACACCCGACCTCGCAAAAGGAAAAAGGCGTGAGGGAGAAGCGAGAAGGGGGCAGACGCGAGGGAAGGAAGAGAACTCTGGAAAATACAGAGTGAGTGATAGCAGAGAAGGGGGAGAGTAACCCTCATTCTCGGTCACTGGCAAACAGAGACGCAGTCTCGCAGAACCATGGTCTCAGCTGGAGGGTGGCTAGTGGTAAATCCTATCGAAATTCGTTGAGCCTACGGTTGGGTGGAAACGAGCACCCCTCTCAGCAGTTGCACTCACCTCTGGTGTTATTTCTGATAAGTATTTTACATTTTGCATCTTGAAATTTATATGCCGACATATATGTTCATAGTCTGTGCAGTTTTATGAATGGTTTGAGTATAAGATTGCCTATGTAGTGTTTTGATTCAGAAATGGTGGTTGCATGCCTATATTGGAAGGGCCACGTATGGCTTATGTTTGTAAATAGATCTATATGTACATACGCATATTGAATCAATTCAGAATTCAAGCCGTTTCTCGGGAAATCTATACCCTTATTCGTTTCAGGTGATACCCTGGATAGATCTCCCCATAGAGACACCCTTTTGAAAATCTCAGTCGAGGTAGCACTTTGTGTGCAAAGACTCTGTGGAGGTGCAGAAGTCGCAGAATCCCTTGAGGATTCGAAGGATAAGTATCGATCAATGGATGAGACCCTGTCGGAAGATCTGCGGTCATTCACGACCATTAGATTGAAGGAATAAACGAGGGCGTTAAATACCTTAACCCCATTTCCTTTATCTTCACGAGTAGCGAAGAAATCGGGACCATAGATCCCCAAGATCCGTGAGAGAATCTGAACCGTGGATTCGTGTCCAGGCAGCTTGGGAACGGCGCAATGGAAAGACAGGTCTGAGCCGTTAGATCTTGGTCTAAACAGTCGACAGTCGTTGGATCTGTCAGAAGATGCACGGGGGTTAAACCTTCGTGAGCAGAAGTGCGAAGTCCCGAAGGGGGTTGTATCGGGATATCGGCGTTCGGGAGTTCGAGAGTCCGGAGGACGAGACTCAGGGCACTCGACATCAGAAAACGCGAAACTGCGAAAGAATCTGAGCCGTCCGCTAAGAGCGGACGCGTGTCGCGAGATCCTCTCTATCGGGGATTCGGACACCGAGAGTCAGAGAAGGAAGTCCTTTGACTTCGCGAGTGGCGAAGTCACGAGAAGATTGGGACTATCCATCTGAGGAGGACAGGTGGCAGAGATCGAGGGATCTCACGAACTCAGAGGTTCACAAGGTGAGAGCCCAAGAGTTGGGTGCTCCAAGACACGAGTGGCGAAATCGCGAGGAGCAAGGATAGTCGTTGGATCCAGGACGCGGGAGGACCGTTGGATCAGGGCCTTATCGCGCATTCGAAGGTTTGGAGGTTGAGAGGGCCTCTTCTCGACCTCAGAAGTCGTGAAGTGACGAGAGCCGAGGCACAAGTGAGGAACGCGTGGCAGAACCACAAGGTGGGGCCCGCATGGTTGACAAGTGAACACGCGGGCCCCACCTTGCCTGGAGAAAGGAGTCAATGCTCTGTTAACTTCTCGCATCTCGAGGTTTCGCAAGGTGAGAGCATAAGAGTTGGGTGCTCCAACTCATGAAGTCGCAAAGTGCGAAGTGGCGAGGAGAAAAATCTCAACCGTTAGATCTAGGAACGAGAGGACCCTTGGATCAGAACTCCGTGGAGATATCATATATCAGGAGTTCGAGGGTTCGGAGGTTGGAAGGGGTCATTTTCGACCGTAGAAGTCGCGAAGTGCCGAGAGCCGAGGCTCGCGAGAACACGTGGCACATCCATCAAGTGGGGCCCGTGTGATTAACAGGTGGGCATGTGTCGCCCAGAAAGGAGTCAACACTCTGTTGACTTCTCGCGTCTCGGAGATTCGCGAGATAGGAGCACGAAGGCTCAACGCCACAACTCGCGAGGTTGCAAGTTGCGAGAAGCGCGAAGAGGAAGTCAACCATTGCTGACCTTCGCGTCTTGGGATTTCGGAGAAGAAGAGTACGAGAGCTCGACGCTTCCACCTACGAAGTTGCGAGTAGCGAAAAGTGCCAAAGGGAAGTCATGCATCGCATTTCCCCGAATCGCGAAAATTCGATAAGCGCTTGGCTAGCTTAAGTGCGTAGACACGAGACAGGGTCATGTGGACAAGACCCCAAGGGGGAAACTTGCCACTCGTTAGCCCTGTCGGGGTTCGGCACTTCGCCGTGTCGGGGGTTTGCAGAGTCGAAAGACTCGACGCTCTAGTAGCGCTGAGTCGCGAAGAGCAAAAGAACACCATACTTGTTCGGCCTGTGATCGCAACCCACGATCACATGGAGGTGGACAAGGAAGGAACTAGCCTATGCTAAGACCCCCGTAGGTATTTCGGGGATCCTGATCCTCGAGTTTTCGACGAAAATTTTTGTTTCCCTAGTGGATATGTGACATGAGGCCCTAGCCTCATCCCAAGGGAATTTTCGCTAAAACGAAGGTGTAAATTGGTGCCAACGAAGATTCTCACATGCCTGACACCATGGTCCTTTGTGGTAATGTCTCTCGATGCTACAAAAGCATCAACACAAGCAAGTTCTTTCCAAAGTGACTTGTACTCCAAGCAAGCTTTTATCCTGGACATTTGTTCGAGGAAAAAATTACCTCAAGGTTATAAGAAACACTGCAAGCCAAGAAAATGATCATCTATGTCTTCATCCTCCCATCTTCTCACGTCCATTTTTTTCAATTCAAACTTGGAATTTTGAGCAAGCATTTGATGCTATTAGACTGGTTGAATTCTCACATTTGCTACCATAGTTGAATTTCAAGTGGCATGAGGATATTTTAAAAGTATTGCTGTGATTTTTTCTATCCCCAAAAATCCTTAAGTGTGTGGAGTTGTATCCAATTCGTAATGAAGATCCATCTGGCATCTTTTGGCAACTAGTATGAGAGTACACATAAGAATTCTATTTTGCATAGCTCTTGCATGTTTAAAGATTTATTTTTGAAATTCTTGAACTTGTGAAATTCAAATATTATCTTTTGCCTTGCAAGTTTTCTTTTCATTTCACTCCATTATTCCAAGGACAAGGTACCGGTCATCAAAAGGTGTTAATTTTAAAGTGGTTTCAAGGAAAAATTAATAATAATAAATTGTTGGTTTTCGAACTTAGTTGCAGATTTATAAGAGGTATATCTTATATCAACAATAAAACAATGATTCAAAGTGGGTTTTCAAACTTAGTTGCAGATTTACAAGGGGGATATCTTATATCAACAATAAAAACATTCGTATATCAACAATAAAGCATTTGTATATCAACAACAAAACATTGATTCGAGGTGTTTCTTTTGTGTTTCTTGTCAGTTTTGTTCATTGTTCTGCAACTTTTATTGCAGAAACAGGGGGAGATTGCTGTAGATTTATGAATTTTCTGCATTAATTTGACAAATCTAATCACACTGAAATGACTTACGACCAATTCAAAGAAAAAATGTGCAGCTTTTGGAAATGCAGATCAGCGAGTTATATTGCAGACTTGAGGTGCTACTTTCCCCGGGAACTCAAGGCTGAAGCCTCAAATCATCTAGAGAGACGCCCCCATACATTTGGCATGGACGAATTCAGAAGCAAAACTTAAATCAGTGTGCAGAGCTACTTCTCAATGGTTATTCAAACACCTTTGGGTTCTATGGTTCAAAGGTATTTCCAGATAATCATATTTTGCACAGTGATATTCGACAAAAACTCTTGGTAAGTCTTTACTCCCATGATTAATCAAATATTTGGCCCACACATGCAAACATCTTTGTATCCATCCCACTCATCTTTGAATAAGTTACTGGGAGGCTATTGTAACAAGTCACTCCTACAATAGGAGGGACCCCATTGCACTAAAAGTGTAGAGGCTATAGCCTTGGTAAGTGGCTAAAAGAACCAAAGGTGCTTCTGAGTTTTCTGTATTTATAGATTTCTTAACTACAATAATGGCTCATATCCATGTTAGTATATGGTGGAGAAAATATTATCTATGGATCAAATCCAAAGAAAAACAAGGAAATAAGGAAATTTACTTCAAACAACAACTCCAAACTCTTCCAGACTGTCCCACAATTTCCCGATATCTGTGATGTGTTCTTAGCCTCATTAGGCATGTTGAATCATCCTACCATTAATCTTGACTCTATCTTAAGTACAAGATTCAAAGTATTACTTGTAAATCTTTAACAAGCCACACACAACATTCCATTTGGGGCATTTTGTGTGTAAGACAGTGGTTTGTCTATATTGCATATGTAGGTTAAAATCTTGACAGTAGAAACAAAAATCAAGAGAAGAAAAATATTCACAGACAGCATTTCAACAATGTTGGTATGCATAAAATCAACAAGACCTTGCAATGACAAGGTAAGTTGTAGTCATATCTCATTTGCTAAATGATTTGAACAGACAGAAACAGGCAAGCACTATTTTTCCTCTGAATTTAGTAGCTTGGTTGTCTACATTTGATCTAGGAGGATCTTCTCAAGATTCTTTCTTGGACTCTGAAACATTTCTGGCTTCAACATTGTCAGTACGAGAAGTTTCTTTGCTTTTAAATTCTTCCTTGGAACTTTTATTACCATTCCCTTTACTCTCAATTGCAGCAGCCACTTGGTTGCTTGGTTGTTTCCCATTGTTCCCCTGAGGTTCTGTTCTCACACTACTAGAAGTTTGTTCTCTCTTAGCACTAGTCAGTCTCTTAATAGTCTCTTCTAAAGCATCAAGCCTCAATTTCAGTTCTTGCAAAGTTTCTACTTTTTCCTTGCTCGAGATCTCAGAGGAGCTACTTAACTTATCATCCAGATCACCTTCCTTGGAGCTTACTGGAAAATCTAACTCAGAGGACTGGCGTGCTTGCTCTTCTTCTTCAGCTAGCTTCTTTTTCATCTCAACTTCCTGAAAAATGTTTTCAATTTAGTAAATTATAACCTCGGAACATTCCAAATCCATATAACTTATATCAAATTAGAGCCAAGGAGGCTTCAAACCAGATCACAAACTGGAAGGATAAGCAGAAAAAAGACTGTCATTTTCAAATGTATGCAAGAATGGGAGAATGATAACAAATCATGCAATCTCTAAAGATTCCCAGTGTATCAGCAATGAATTGATAACTGCAAATCAGGGAACAAATCACTCAAAGGCCAACAAGGGTATAGGTCATAACGGCCACCACCCATATATTGCATGGATGCAAAGGAACTATTTCGAAAGATTAGCAGAAAGGGAACCACATTTTCAGATTGATCGGACCTTTTTACACCACTGAAATGTATTATTCTTATCCAATCAAAGCTACCAGACAAAGAAGCATGGCATTCATGAAAAACAGGATATACAAGTAGTATCTAAACGGGTGATTTAAAAAAAACTCCGAATTGATTAGTATCTAGATAGGTGCTGCTTAGTTCAGATCAAAGGAGGCCTTCCAGACCTTTCCCTTCCACGATTACCCAAAGCCAAAAATAGTACACAAGAAAGCTAAATGCCACAACTTTAAATACATTTTCAGAGGCCAAGCATCTAAGGCAGGGAAAGAATACAAATCTCATTTATTAAAAATGACATTTTCTGAATTAAATCTTTCCCCTTCATTGGATATAAATTGCCCTGCAGACCTTGTTTCTAAACCACAGGGTTGAAACGAGATTGTCAGTGTCCTTCCAAAGGACAAAAAGAATACATTTAAGAACATGAAATACAAGGGAAAGGAAATTCTGGCCAACTTTGCCTTTCAAGCACGCCCTACTCAAGACAGTCTCATAGAATTTAATGCCCACACTTATTTCAAATTCAAAAGCTTGAGAGAACTCAGTTACAGTACATGACAGGTCCAAGACAAACAAAAAATCCTAATTGCTTCATAGTAGATCTACACAAGGCTGTTGGGAGCGAGAGCGGGAGCGTTTTGGGAGCATTTTTTATATAAACGTAAAAAATATATATTTTGATGCATATATATATAAAAAACATGCAGCAATTGCAAAAAACATGAAAACATAGATATAAGATCATTTAACTAATTGATTATTGATGAATCATGATCATTAAAGCATCAACAGTCAACCATTTAGTACACATATAACATCAATCATAAACATTTGTCATCAATAGATTGTAAAAGACATCAACCACAAAATGAAATAGAGTCTAGGCTCTAGAGCATCATATTCATTACCAAAGAGTTGTAAGATTCATTGAATAGTTCAAACTTCAAAACCAAAACTTCAAAATTCAAATTTGAAAATTCAAACTTCAAAGGTAAACTGTCATATAATGTTCAACTTCAAACTTCATAAGTTCATAAGTTCATTGTTTACAGAATAAGTCATAATAAAGAGTCAAGACTCAAGACAAAGTACTAAGTTCTAGAATCTAGAGACTACTTCCAAACAGGAAACAAAAAAAGAGATCTAGTATATAGTAGCAAGTACTAAGCTCTGTTACAAAAATTGTCAAAAAATTGCCAAAATCGCAATTTGATCCAAAAAAACGACAACTTCTAAAAAAATCGCAGGAAAAATCGGCAAAAAATTGCCAAAATCGCGATAAATCGCAATTTGATCCAGAAAACAATAATTTCTAAAAAATCGCAGGAAAAATCGGCCGATTTTTTGGCAATTTTTTGATGATTTCTTGAGAAAAAATCGCGATTTCTTGAGGAAAAATCGGGAAAAATCGATTTTCAAGTTTGTCGATATATTGCCGATGTTTTCGCAAAAAATCCGAAACAATGTTTTCTTGACCCCCGGCGATTTTTTTGCCGGTACAATTTTTGTAACTTTGGTAACAAGTACTATTCTCTAAGTTTTCCTCTTGCCACGAGAAACTTCTAGTTTCTTATCCCGTGATCATTGAAAAGAAGTAGGAACAAGTGGAAGCGATCATGGAACACGACCAACAGCGGAATGGTCCCCACGTGACAATGGACGTTGTGAAGATAAAGGTAAAATTGTTGAATTTGGAACACCGCTAGTGGATGGGGGTGGCATGTCTCCTCCGGGAATATGATCACCATCACGATCACCCAAAAGTTCCTCTTCCAAGCATTTTAAAAAAATGGCTCCATCCTCCAGATTAGTCTCCTCTGGATTGTTTTCCCAATTCATATCTCTTTTATGGTTATGTAAAGCACTCTCCTCCCCTACATCACAATAATGCGACAACAACCTCAAGTTGTAATGCACATAAACCAAGCTTTCTGCCCGGTCTGCATTCAAGTTGTTTCTCTTTACACTGTGGATGAAGCTATAGGTGCTCCAACACCTCTCTGCAGAAGAGGTGTTAACAACCTGAGAAAGCACCTTCACCGCCAATTTATGCAAATTTTTCGCAGAGGAGCCATACATGTTCCACCATTCGATAGAACCCATCCTATCTCGTTCTTTCGTTGCATGCAAGTTACCAAAGACTCAATTCGCTTCGTACTTGAGCACACTCCTCTTCATTAGGTACCAACTTGTCCAATGCAAGCATATATCCATTTTGCACCTTTGGATCTGTGTGGTTTTCTCCTTTCCCCACCCCCAGGTGCTAGTTGGGTCAACCAAGATGAAGAATAATATTTTGGGGTAAGGACATATGCCAGGGCATGGAGTGGAACATTCAAATTATCTCACCTTTTGACCACATGTTTATGGATATGATCATACAAGATCGCATCCCTCGGTTGAACAATGTCTTTGATTTGGCTTGGCATGTTGTCCATCTGCTCATACACCTCTCCAATCACCGGTTGATCTGTATCTGCAAACCAAATCGTACTATAAATGGGTTTGGTGAACTGCAGAATATACCGAACATGTTGCCAAAAATGGCCATCAAGAATTATGTCCTCCACCTCCTGAAAGTCACTTCTCTTAGATGCGGATGTAACCCTGTCTTTTAGATCCTGCCATGAATCACTCGAGGCCATACTAGCCAATGCCTCTCTTGCCTTTAACAGGCGCATGAAGGTGAGATAATAACTAGCAAATCTAGTCTTTGGAATCTTTAGTAACTCCAACTTGGAGTGATTGCGAAAAATGAAGTGGGCCATGCTATGATTGGTAATAAATCTTATCATCTTCTTCCCTCTCTTGTATAAATCACCAATCCATCTATAATCCAGTGTTTTAAAAACCGTTGAACCGGAACTGGAACCAGCCGGTTTGACCGGTTTGATGGTCAACCAGTTCAAACCGGTCGGCCGGTTTATGACCAAATTGGCCGGTTTGGTCCCAGAAACCTAAAACCCCCTAAAACCTAAAACCTAAGCAACAGAGAAGTAATCAGCTCATGTTTTCTCATGCAAGTTGGAGTTGTAAGGTGTTTTGGTGTGCAGCTGAGGGTTATTTTGCCTTATTAATGCTATTTAAAGAGGTCCCCACCCCCTCCATTTCACCCACCCTAGTAATTAATGGTAATGTTAAATTCTTAAAGTAAATGGATGAAAATGACATTCTCTGTCATTTTCATCATTTTACTTAAATTTTTAACATTACCATTAATTGTTTCAGGATGTTTGAGAGTGGTTCCAACCTCATTGGACTTCATATGGAGAAAGTAGAATTTTAGGTCCCATTCAAAATTCAACAGACTTAACAGTTTTTAGGATTTCAAGATTGGCAAGATTGCAATGTTTCCACTGGATTCTATCATGTATGAGGGTATGGAACTGACATTTAATCAAGAGAAC
>JASDQU010101862.1:116238-127970 GCA_032191745.1 Picea mariana
GGGGGGGGGGGGGACGCTTCGGCAACCCTGGTGATCAGTCTCACATAGGAGCAGTTAGACGAGAATGGAAGTGATAAACTTCCAAGTTTGCCATGGGATCCGGGAGTTCATTGAGTGAGTTGGATGTTTCACTACATGATGACCCAAGTTGCGCCCGAGAGCTACACACTCCACCAGGGGTCGATCTGGAGTGGGCCTGCAGGGATTTGTCCGATAGAGCGAGGCAACTTTTCACTCTTGATCATCATGATCGAACATGGAGATGGGTGGATAGTCACTTCTTCTACAAAGGTGTCTTTACTGATACAGTTTCTGGACAGCAGGTCCAATGGTCACAGGTATTTCAGCTGCAGGACCCAAGAGAGGAGGATTCAGGATGTATGTAGGGGGCAGGCAGTCATGGTCAAAGTAGTGCAGGGCAAGTAGGGTGATCTTCGACAGAGGTTAGCATGGGACCCAAGGATTGCAGGATTGAGCATTTCACTGACTGACAGCGGAGAGTGGACCATTACAGGGGAAAGTTGTTCTAACTTTCCATTGAGCTTTAGTATTGAGAGGAGCGCATCACTTGCGGATGTCTCACAAAGGTCTTGCAGCACCTCGATCGTGCATCAGCATGAGCAGTTGATGGAGGTTGTGTGGATCTTGGTAGAGATTTGGAGGATGGACTCATTCCGAGATGAGGCCATGGGTCAGGTGCAGGAGGTTCACAGGGTTGATATCTTTCAGGACTATGCTTCGCAGAGTATTGCAGTTCACTTCTTGATATGGGATCCAGGGGGTAGAGTGCATGAGTGTTCATCTCTGGATGGGTTCTACTGTGTATCCCACAGGTGGACATGGGATCCTGGTATTTTATTTGAGTGGATTTGGTTATTGCTTGAGGACAAGCAATTTTCTAGCGGGGAGGACTGTAATGTCCCCACTTTGAGACATCATCACAGTGCAGAGGTTTATGATGACCAGAGTAGCCAGAGGTGTGTTATAGCGAGTACAGGGATTATTGAGAGGCATTGTGTGGTCCAGCTGGCATTTCTCATCATATCTCATCATTATGAGCCATTCCGCACAGGTTGGCTTTGGTTCCATTGCATTCCGATGATTTCCATGATTTTGACTATTTTGAGCTATAAGTCAATGAAATCCACTGAAGAGGTCATTTTGGGCACATTACTTGGAGGAACCTCTCAGTGTAATAGCTCATTGGAATCGGGAGGAGCAACACTACAGGATGGGATGGCTAGAAGTGACTTTCAGTGGCCAGGGAAGCCACAAGGAGAGATGAGGAGTTTTTCAGAGGTAAAAAGGTTAATTAATTAATTAAAGTGATTTAATTAATTAATTAAATATTAATAAAATGAAAGTCACTTTGGAGGGACAAGGTGAGCCAAAAGTATAAAGGAAAGGCAAGGGCCTCTTCTCATGGATTCATGTATGATTATCACGTGATATCTGGCTTCTAGCTAGTGAGCCCAACATTGGGGGTTTTGAGGGTTTTGACTTAACAAACCCTAGAGGATGATTCGGTGGTGAAAGATTCCACCTAGCTTGTCCCAAGCTTGGTCTCGAAGATGCAATACTCTCCCACACCATTCTAGTCAGATCTACATCAGTGCAGGAAGGTTCTACACCAGCCACAGGCACAGGAAGAGAAGGGGAACGTCCCAGCTAGGGTTTCCAGCAAGGGGGGCGCACCATTCTTGGAGAGAGATTCATTCTAGCCGAGGAGAAGGGATTTTGGGAATTCCGGGAATTGGGTTTTCCTTGCAGGTGTCTTGGCATCATTCTTGGTGGTTTTCCGGAGTCTTTCAGTGGAGGATTGATTTGTATTGAGAGTGGGACGATTTCCCAAGAGGAGGGTGCACCATTATTTGGAGGGTAGCTAGATCTAAGGATCTAGCAGGTATTTTGATGATTTGAGCACTTGGGTATTCATTGTCGTGCCCAGATCTATCATTCTAGTGGATTGGCGGAGTTGTTGGAGGTCTCTAGGAGAGAGGCCGAATTATTAGGGTTGCAGTCATCCAGTGGGGCACACCAATCAATGGAGGAGTTCGGATCTACAGGGGTTGAGAGGAATCTTGGAGATTCGGGCACCTGGGTTGTTTTTGCCATCACCCGATCTACTGTTAAGCATCTTTCTTGAGGTGATTGGACATCTTTGGCACCAGGGCCGAATTGTTGAGGAGCTTCGGCTATCCAACATGACGTGGCATTGGTCTTCATCTCTTATCTAGCCTTTGGAGGCTTATTTTGTATTATCGAGAGCTTTTTGTAGCAGCTCTATTATCTATTTTCATAGCCATCTGTTGAGCATTCCAGATCGGCATCTCCATTGTAGCAGGTTCTTCTATCTTATGAATAAAAGCAGATTTGAGATGTTTTGTCTTGTCTATCATATTGCATATGGTTGAGGTATGTTCCATGGTTATATCTTCTTGTTTATTGTTGCAACACATATATAACACATCAGTAAACCCTAAGGCCAAAATCAAGAGGCCATCCTACAAGTAAACACATCTAAACAAGTAGGTAAGCAAAGTGTTTGACGAAATGCCACAACCAGAAAAGTTTTAAAAGACACCAAAACCGTGATGATCCTGGCATAATGGCTTGGGATCATTACACGGTGCACAAGATGTGTCCTTTTCGGGAAGTACTCTTACTTTAGGGCTGACCGTGAAAGCTAGGGTGGGCCTCGTTGCCTTACTATCTTGAGCATCCGACAGTTATTTGGCAATAGGAGGAGGAGGAGGAGTAAGGTTTGACACTTAGTTAGGAGGGTAAATAAAATTTATCAAATCTTAAACAACTCTTAACCATTTAGTCTTCTAGACAATCTTTACTTGGGTATATCTTATGATGGTTGTTTAGAAACCTATTTTGCAAGCACACATACATCTTTCAATCTGTTATGCAATCTCGTGGTTTGATTATCTAAGTGTTAGATCTTTTGAGTTTGGTTGAACATTTACTTTCCAAGTACTTTACATCTCTCAATTTACGCTCTTTGTGGTGTGATTCAAGAAGAAGTTGTGCATCCCACTTGGGGGCATCATCTTGTTGAGTCTTGAGTGTTTTAGTGGTTGCCATTGAAAAGCAGTCCAATAGAGTAAGTGCTATTGGGGCATGTTGGGCCTTATGTGATTGATCTTAACTTTGAATATCTCTTAACTCTCACACTTTGGCACTTGTTAATCTTGTCTATTTGTATCTTGTGTATCTCTTGTATAATTGTAGTAACATTTCTTATATATTGTTGTAAGTACTTGTATCTTCTTGTTGTGGAATAGTTGCAATCTTATACTTGTAATCTTTTGTAATTCAACCTCCTTTAACATAGTTGACCCCTTTGCCCAACCTTAGGCACTAGTCTTAGTTGACTGAGGGAAGTGTTTGCTTGACATAAGTACTTGTGCATTTTGCATTTGTTGCCTTAGCATCATAGATTAGTCTTCCCCCTAAACCTTTAACAAATTAAAACTAACTCCTAGAACTTCAAAGTTAAATCACATCTAGTAACTAGGGTCTACCCCCCTTGGCTTCCCTAGGAGTAAGCCTAGAAGGAAGAGGTTCCAGTCAAGGTGACAGTGTGGACTGTGAACCTAGGCATTGTGCCTCCAAGGACACACTAAGTGAGCTGGACTTTGCTCACGTTTGCAAGTGTGTATTAGGACGGCAACATCTTTGGCGCCGTTGCTAGGGATAAGTCATTTATCCTTGGTCAAAACGACTTAATTTTTTAAGAACTAAGTAATAAAAAATTTAGTCCCTAAAAATTCTTTGAACTTCCATTGGTTGTTTTTGCTTGCTTCTTTTCCAAGTGGCGACTCCATTGAACAAATCTATCAAGTATACTGCAAAGAGCAATCCTTGTGGGCTGCTTGAAATTCTTGGAGGAGAAGCACTCACTAGTATCCAATTCTTGTTCCAAACTTAATAAATTTAACTTTTGTTTTCCTTCTTGTTTTTGCTTTGTTTGATGCCCTTGTCTATTTGATAAACTTGGTCATCTGGCGACTCCACTTTAAAATAATTTGACAAAGTATTCTTCAGGAAGGAACTCACGGCTTGTTGGCTTCATCTTTGAACTTGGAAAGGTTTTCGGATGAAGCTAGCTTGTTTCCCTTCTTGTTGGATCCTTAATAATTTTGGGTCCCAGATTTTTTTTCAATGAGCAACCTCAAGAAGCCTTTTGATTTTTCAGAAATAGTTGGTTATCCTAATGATATACCTGAAGATGTTGTTGACAATGTGCTTGAATTTCATGAGGGTGGTGATGCTTGTGCTCATGTCAAGGCCTTTTGGCAATTAATTGATGATTGGCATAATCCACCTATCTATGAGGATGCTCTTATGATATTATTTTCCTGGACTCTTTTGGAGGGTCAGGGAAGTGCTTGTGACTGGTTTCTTCTTCATGAAGATAATGAGATCAAGACCATATGGGATTTTCTGCATCACTTTTTGGAAAGATTTGGGGATGATCAGGATGAAGTTTACATTGAGTTGATTGATGATTTTATGGAAAAATGGAAGAGGAAAAATCTTCCAGATATAGAAACGATCAGTTCAAATATAGAGATAGATACTCCACCAGATCCCATTGAGAAGCTTAAAGAAACTATTAGAAACATGCAGTATTCCCATGTTAAACAATGTGAAACCATGAATGAACAGTTTATGGCCACGGAAGATCAATTAGAAATCATGGAAGCTAATTTCACAGAGACCTATATTGAATATCCGGACCCCCATGAACTTGAGCTTGATAGTGAAAAAGATAAGGAAGTTCATGAGGAAATTCCAGATGAATCCATGGATGAGTCAGTCATCTATTTTGAGGAGGTAAAGGAATTTGAGTTTGAGAGTGTTGAATATTTGTATAATTCATGTCCCCACCCTCCTCCCGAGGAACCAATCTTTTTGAAGAAAAACCTTGACAACCTTGAGGAAAACAATGTAATGGTTCCTTTGGCATGTTCCTTCTCAATGTCTCAACCAAAAGATGAATTAATTCAGAATTATGAGGAAATGGAAAGCAACTTCAGTTTATCAATGTCATATCATTATCAGTATTGGTTGGCCTTCCACCTTGACAGTCATGAGCAGCAAAGTATTGAAGTTTTACACGGCTTGTCATATTCCAGTGTTTGGTTAAATGGAAGGAGCATGATTCTTGGCTGGTTCTTCCTCACAAAAAATTCCAAGTTGATAAAACTTGGGAAGGGGTCTTCTGTGAGTCATCCTGGACAAGGATGTTTCAGACACTTGAGGCTTCATTCCATCCATTGCATGGACGGTTGTAATGTTTCTCTAACCCTTCTCTTTTATTTCAATTTTGTATTCTTTCATTCATCATGTTATTATGTACTTGGAATTATTTCTATACCATAGATTCATTTTGTAGTTATGATAATGTTGTACTTTAGCTATTTCATTATGTAGATGTTGTTTATAGCATTTGTTTATTTCATTATATTATATATGTATCCTCATGTTGGTTATTGGTGAGCACCTTTTGTAGATGAAAGATTCTCGTATGCTCTCCATCTCATATGAGAAGATCGAACACACATCCCCATGTGGAGCCAGATGTTGACCGCCTATTCAACTAGGGGATCAACTCCATGTGCCATGAAGATATGCATCATCAGTTGCTATTATGTCGAAGACAGTTTGGTTCTACTGGGCAATTTATGCCTCCAGCACAAATTTTTGTAAACGGAATTTCCACACCCCTACGTGGGTTAATAATGTAATAGGTCTGCATGGATCATAGTTAGGTCAGGTACCTTGGGATGTTTTCATTGGGAGAGTTCCTTTCACCGAGGGTTTTTTATCCTCAGGTTATCAATTGGGCTTTTCAGCCTGGTTGATTTCCCTTGAGTTTTTCCCTCACACCTGCAATAATTCCTCCAAAGTGGTGAACGACGTTCTAAGGGTCTCATCCTCTGGTAGCTATTGTTTAGGAATGATGTAAATGACCATGCAAGACATCATAGAAAGTTTCGCGGAATTTCGTCGAGTCTAGATAGGTTTTTTTTAATTAATTAAATTTAATTAATTTTTCTGAGGTTGGGATTTTAATTATTAAATTAATTAATTGTTTTTGAGCAATTATTGTAAAAACTAGGTCCTTGGGCTTTTGCTAGGGGTATTTGTGCTCAAAAGAAATGGAAAGGCACCCCCTACACCCTTGGACCGAGTTTCAACTCAGTCGGACAAGTTTTGCTAAGCATTTGTCCACCCAGAGTGTCAGTCAGTTAAAACAACAATTTTAATTGCTAAGTATGACATTGCCGAAATGTCAATTTTTGTAAATTTGAGTTAATGGGTTAAATGTTAAGATGGAAAAGGGCAAGAGGGATGATACCTAACCTAACCAACCACATCCTAACCTTTAAACACCCCCTTACACACTCACTCAACCAAATACCCACGCCCCCTAGGGGGATTTGCGCCCCCCCTTCACCATGAACCTTAGGAAATGTCATTCAAATGATTTGTGGGCCCCTCCCATGTGTAGTTTGCCCTTCCTAGCCTACCACCTCACCCATTGCTTGTCCCCACATGCCAACTCACTTATCCACACCCTCAATCCATGTCAAAACCCTAAGTGGTGCGCCCCCCTCGAGATTCTCTCTCTTGCTTGGTATTTGACACTTGTATCTCATCCAAGAGGGGTGAGTTTGCCTCTCCAAGCATAAATAGAGCTTCTCTTCACTCATTTCTTCACCAATCTTTGAGCTAGTGTTACTCTACTGAATTTTCGCCCCACTCTCTTGCTCTTGCCATCTTGCATTCCATCCCATTTTTCTCTTGAGAATCTTGGAGTAACTTGTTGCTGCAACACTCTCCCATTGGATTAATAAAGCTTTGGAGGATTTTGAATCACCAAGAGTATTCTGGTTGCATTCTTACATATGAGGTGACATTGTCATGTTTAAGTTTTTTGTGTAGCATTGTGTAGATCTTTGGCAAAGTAGTTTGCTAGGGTAGATTAGCAAAGAGTATTCTTGCTGGTTTATATAGGTTGGATAGCTAATTATTCGAAGTATTTCATGTTGTTAGTCTATTCATACATATTATCTACTTCCATGCTTCACGTTTTGTCTTAAGTTTTGCAGGTTCATTTCAAAAGATTGTTGGGAAAGCCTCAACAAGGAGTCTTCCCTCAAAGCCTTCTCAAACTCCTAGTTTTATAGTTTGATTTTTCTGTTCACTTTTCATTCATATTTCAGTAAACTAAACATCTTAGATAGGTCACATAAACTATATTTTCATTTGGAGATTTTATGTGAAAAATTTCTACTTAAACACCAGAAATTTTTCTTAACTTTGTTGTGTTGTGCAACATTTCCAGCAAGCATTTGCTTGCTGGTTTTTACAGATTCTTACCAAAAACAAAGGGTTATGCTGCCCACATTCGACCGTACAACACTTCAAAAGCTTCTTCACTAGTTGGGTAACGTTTTTCTTCTCTTTCTCATCTTTTCTAGCATTGTAGCAAGCCCCCGGGAAGTTCCCTTGAGGCTTGCATTCTCTTGTATCTTTGTGGCATTCTTGTAAATTATTTCAGCAAGTTATTGTTGCCTACACCTTGGGAGAGTAATTGGCTCATCCAACCCCCCAAAATCGTTGGGCTAAGACTTACCTTAAATTCTTTACTTGTTATTATTTTTCCCCACTTGTCATTAGGACAAGGTTGTGTGACTAGTTTGTCATAATAATAATTGTTTAAGTCTTTATTTCCAACCCTCTTTGGCACAACATTGGTAGGCTTGCCTCCACCTTGTGCCATTGTGAATGGTTTGCAATTTATTTCAAGTTTTGTTTAATAAATAGTTGCCTACACCTTGGGTGCGAAACCCTCAATATCGTATGGCTAGATTAGTGATGTGATAATCATGTCTTAATGGTTAAATGATTTGAAATCTTTTTATGGTATATGTCATACATTCACTAGATCGTAGCTTAAGCCTTTGAGGCATAAATCTTTTACTTGCTTTAAGTTTCTTATATCCCAGTCCATAGTACATCTCTCAATGCAAAATATATACATGGTCAAGTAGTATATCTTAAAGCAATCATTTATTTTGTGCAAGCTTCTTAGGTTTCAAGCTCTTATTTTATCTTAGACTTACAAGCACTCTTGGGCAAGTAAATGATGTAGAGTTGGTTTTCTTTGCAGCAATTGTTTAAATCTTTAGCTTGTTTTCTTCATGGAATAACTCACATGGTTAAATGGTTAAAATCTAAAGTGTTGTTTCCATTTGGCAAGTTGTCCTTGCCTTCTTCATAGCACTCTTTCATACATGTTTTCACTTGCTTATGGTTAATCAAATGATGATGTGAATGCCCCTTATTTTCAGCTTTGCTTTACAAGTTCATAAGTGTTTACATGCTGCAAATTCATAATTTATAACACATTCACAGCAGTCATTTACAGTTTCGGTTTTGGGCATAATTCATTAATTTTGGGCACCTAAAACTTATCTAAAACATTCATAACACATCTTAAGGCTTAGTCCTAAGTCATAATAACACTTTAGACCAACTAGGACACCTAATTCCACCATCTTCATCATCTAAAACGGGTTTGAGGAAAACAACGGAAGGTGTAGGTAGGGGACTGTCTCACGGCGCACAGGATGTGTCCTTTCCGGGAAGTACTCTTACTTTAAGGCTGATCGTGAAAGCTAGGGTGGGCCTCGTTGCCTTACTATCTTGAGCATCCGACAGTTATTTGGCAATAGAAGGAGGAGGAGTAAGGTTTGACACTTAGTTAGGAGGGTAAATAAAATTTATCAAATCTTTAAACAACTCTTAACCACTTAGTCTTCTAGACAATCTTTACTTGGGTATATCTTATGATGGTTGTTTAGAAATCTATTTTGCAAGCACACATACATCTTTCAATCTGTTTTGCAATCTCGTGGTTTGATTATCTAAGTGTTAGATATTTTGAGTTTGGTTGAGCATTTACTTTTCAAATACTTTACATCTCTCAATTTACGCTCTATGTGGTGTGATTCAAGAAGAAGTTGCGAATCCCACTTGGAGGCATCATCTTGTTGAGTCTTGAGTGCTTTAGTGGTTGTCATCGAAACACAGTCCAATAGAGTAAGTGCTATTGGGGCATGATAGGCCTTATGTGATTGATCTTAACTTTGAATATCTCTTAACTCTCACACTTTGGCACTTGTTAATCTTGTCTATTTGTATCTTGTGTATCTCTTGTATAATTGTTGTAACATTTCTTATATATTGTTGTAAGTACTTGTATCTTCTTGTTTTGGAATAGTTGCAGTCTTATACTTGTAATCTTTTGTAATTCAACCTCCTTGAACATAGTTGACCCCTTTGTCCAACCTTAGGCACTAGTTTTAGTTGACTTAGGGAAGGGTTTGCTTGACATAAATACTTGTGCATTTTGCATTTGCTGCCTTAGCATCATAGGCTAGTCTTCCCCGTAAACCTTTAACAAATTAAAACTAACTCCTAGAACTTCAAAGTTAAATCACATCTAGTAACTAGGGTCTACCCCCCTTGGCTTTCCTAGGAGTAAGCCTAGAAGGAAGAGGTTCCAGTCAAGGTGACAGTGTGGACTGTGAACCTAGGCATTATGCCTCCAAGGACACACTAAGTGAGCTGAACTTTGCTCACGTTTGCAAGTGTGTATTAGGACGGAAACACCCCAATAGCACTTACTCTATTGGACTGATTTTCAATGGCAACCACAACACTCAAGACCCAACAAGAAGATGCCTCCAAATGGGATGCGTTATCTCTTAAGGGATCACACCATAAAGAACACTTAACAAATAAAATGGAATGCTTTGAAGAACAAGTGCTCCACGATACTTAAAAGATGACACTTAGATGACTATTCAGAAAGCAAAGGAAATAAACTTGCATGTAAAATTATAAATGAGGAGTGCTTGCAAGTATTGCTTAACAAACATAAGATGTACCAATGAAGACAAGGTGTTCAAATGCTTAGTAGATTTAAGAGTTACTTAAAGATTGTTAAAGTTTGAATTACCCTAGCTAAGTGTCAAACCAAAATCCTCCACCCCCAATTACCAAAAGGTTGTTGGATGCTCAAGAAGTGAGGCAACAAGGCCTACCCTAGCTTCACAGGTCAACCCTAAAGATCCGAGTACTCCCGGAAAGGACGCCGCGCGCCGTGAGACCATCCCCGATCTAGCACCTTCCGTTGTCTTCCTCAAACCCCGTTTTAGATGGCGAAGATAGTGAATTAAGGTGTCCTATTAAGTCTAGTATGTTATTATACCTATGGACTAAGTATTTTAGTGTGTTTAAGAGTGTTTGGGTGACTTTTACTTGCCTAAAAATAGTGAACTAATGCCAAAACCGAAACTTAATCCAGCCCCAAAGATGTGTTCTAAATCATGAGATTGAAGCATGTAAACATATATAGAACATATAAAGAAATGCTTAAATGAACAAGTTATTCCCACATTATTCACTTAACCATAGATGTTTGCAAGCTTGAAAGAAATGAATGTTTTAAAAGGACAAGAATAGCTTGCCAATGAAAGATAGGATTGCTTTAAATCATCATCACTTAACCAGGTGTGTATTGCATTAAGAACAAGTGCTAAGAAATGAAACATGAAAGATTTAAAGCATGTAAGTGAATTTATGCCTCAAGGGCTTAAGCTAAAGATCTAGTATGTGAGTGTGAGATCTACTTCTAGAAGATTTTAACCATATGAGCATAAGCAAATCAAAAACACATTACTCATCTAGCCATACTATGTTGGGGGTTGGCTTTGCCAACTACTCATCCAAGGTGTAGGCAACCATGCAATAAAATTTGCAATAGAAAGCAAAACAAAACACAAACCACTCACAATGGCACAAGGTGGAGGCAAGCCTACCTTTATTGTACCAAAGAGGGTTGGAAATTAAATGACTAAACTAAAACTAAAACAATCTTAGCCACACAACCTTGTCCTAATGACAAGTGGGGCAAAATAATGAAAAAATGTTGAAAATGAAAGTACACCCTAGCCTTACAATTTTGGGGATGCCTCACCCAAGGTGTAGGCACTTAATCACTTGCTACAAGAAAGAAAAACTTATTACAAGAAGGCAAGCCATCGTGGTGACAGAACTTCCCATCGTGGTGACATTGGGTGGGGTAGGTTCCTGTTACGTCAGTTTGGCCTCTTATCTTCTAACCTTTTGACCTAGCTACAAACTGTGCGATAACAGTAATCATTGCTATTGTACATCATTGATTTGCTTCATCAATATTGTCTATCAATTTCTTTATATCAGAAAGTCCTTGATTATATGAAGTACTAACCAGCAAGTAATCTTGCACATATATAGTTTTCTTGTTGCTTTGTCTCGAGCAAGTACACTTTTGGTTATCATTCATCTTTATTGGTTGTTTAGCCGGACATTCTGATCGATGGTGACTTGTGAGGGGGGAAACTTTACTTAGCCATAAGCCTTTGCCTTCTCAAAACCCCAGGTCACCGGGAACGCCTCCTCTGGGCCTACCACCCTAAACAAAAAGAGCTATCTTATCGAGGTGACAGTGGTAGGATAGTCTCAGTTTCGCCAGTTTGCCCTTCTTTCATCGTTCCTTACTTCCAACTACAAATGTGCGATAACACTACCTATTGTTCTAATGCCAGTAGATGGTGGCCACTTCTGTTATTTTCACTTTTAGTTTAGTTGTGTCTAAATTT
>JASDQU010101862.1:152899-177559 GCA_032191745.1 Picea mariana
TTCTAACTTCTAACCTGTTGCATCTTTTGGAATGTATTTTGTCAAAAATACTCCAATGGCGCTCACAACCCGAAAAACTACAGGTTTGACTAAGTATTCTAATGGCAATTTTTCGTAAATTTGGTGTTTTTGTGCCATAGTTCCTCCACCAAACATCTGCAATAAATAAGAAAGAAAGAACACATTAAAGTTTTAAAATTTAACCAATGAACATAATCAACTTTCAAATAAAAATTTAAATTTTGAAATTTAAAATAAATAATTGAATTTTATAAATCTAATGACTTACGTGGCATCAAACGGGTCCTTAGCCTAACTGCATCTTCAAAGCCAAATAATCCAGCACATTCTCTATACATCTCTATCTCGCGATTTATTTCATCACGAATGTTAGCATTAGGTACCATCCTCCGAAGACAAGTAAAGAGGCCATCCATCACCTCATCATCAAAGTCAAAGTTGCATTTGTAGGAAAATGCAGGGTTGAGGAAAAGCGTTGCTGCATGAATGGATCGATGGAGCATTTCGATCCACCGACTATCAATCAAATCCCATATCATCATCTGTCTGTTGAACCCAGGGGTACCCTTTCCCTCATAATAAGCTCGGATAGATTCTTTGGCCTTATCCATGGCCTCATACAAATAGCCCATTACGGGCTTATCGCCATCAACCAATCTCAGAACCTTTACCAAAGGTTCAGCAACGGAGCAAACTTCTTCTACTCCTTCCCAAAAGGAGTCACTATACACCAATCTAGCAATGGCTCTACCATCCTCTCGCCTGCTATATCTGCAATCACGACACTCACTAGAAACAAACATTTGCTTCAACTCATACTGACATTGAAGCAAAGACTAGAGGGTGAGGAAGTGTGTCGCAAAACGTGACTACCAGACGTCGCAACTCCCTATCATTGGCGTATGTCCTCATGAGGTTGAGAACAAAAGCATGGTTATATATGTACTTAGGGATGCTCTTCGCCTGATCAATCACCTCCTTGACGAAAGGAATTTTCCCCACATCCTCAAGCGTCAAATCAATGCAATGTGCAGCGCATGGAGTCCAAAACATTGTGCCATGCCTCTCCATAAGCATCCTACCAGCAACCACATAATTAGTTGCATTATCTATCATGATTTGCACCACATGGCGTGCACCAATCTCCTCGATGAACCCATGCAACAACTCACATAATAATGCTGCATCTTTCACATGTGGATGCATCAACTGATTTTATGAACATGGATCCTTTAGGACAATGTACCAAGAAATTGAGAAGGGTCCAACCCTTCCCATCTGTCCATCCATCAGACATCACTATGCACCCGGAGCTTTCCCATGATTCCTTGAACTCCCCCAACCTGACATTGATGTCCTTCTTATCTGCTTGAAGAATAGGCCCCCGCAACTCCTCATATGAAGGGGCTTTAAACCTCGGGCCAACAACTGCAATGGCATCACACATCGGCTGCCAAAATGGGTTGTTTCTGGTGATGGTGAGAGGTAAGTCACTCCAAAAAAGACACCTCCCCATTAACCTGCTTGCTTCTTGTTGCTCCCTTTTTTTAACCACTAATTTAATTGATGGTTGTGCTCCAGGTCCAGTTCTTAGAACAAAGTAAGATGGGATCTTCCCAACAGGTGAATCTGCGGCTATGGAGCCCCTCCCACTACCCTCAGTGGCATAGGAAGATATCCCTGGTGAACTTTGATACATCTTATAAGCTGCAAGTTCAGCTTTTTTTGTAGCCGACTCTTCCTTCTTTTTGTCCTTTGCATTAATTGCATCATGGGCAATTCTCATAATCTCTGGGGTCACGTTGCTACAAGGCCCAACATCAAACCCCGGAATTTTGGCCAAATGGTATTTCAACCTGTATACTCCTCCTTTAATATGCGTCCTACATAATTTGCATGATAAAGATTGTCGGTTTGTTCCTTCTTCAGGCTCACCATACTCCCACATTGGATCCAAGGCTCTAGGCATGTTTGTTGAATGCTATGTGAATGGACATAGGGCAAAAAAACACAAAAAAATACATTAAACCCCACTTGAAAAAAAAATTGCAGCATATTAATTTAAAAAATCAGCCATCCAAAGAAGAATGTTAGCCATGAAAAATGGCATCAACAAGGTGGCTAAAAAACTAAAAAAACAAGCTAAATACCCTAATGAAATTTTCCAAAAAACCTCTTACATTTTGTTTGTTCTATAAATTATTGGCAAGATGATAAAAAAAAAAAAACTAAATCTAAGCAAACAAAGAAGCAAGAAAACATGCAAGTGTATGGAAACAATTAGCATACAAATTGGGAAGGGCATACATACCTGTGCTTGGAGGTTGTGGATGAAAATTTCAAAGATCCAACCGGTTGAAGTTTGAACCTTGCTCCACCACAAAAATCTTCAAAGTTTGTGGATGAATCCACTACCCTACCTTTGCACACCTCAAAAATGCTTGATGGCCTCCACAAACTTCTTCCCTTGCTGCTCCACACAAAAAAAAAACAGAATGACCAAGAAAAAATCGAAATCGGGTCTTTATCCCGCGGCCTGGGCGACCTTGCCGATTTTTTCCAATTTTTGCCGCTTTTTACCGATTTTTACCTGAGTTTTTGAAAAAAGCGCGCTTTTTTCTCTGTGCAAAAAATTGTGGAAAAAATCGGCATGCTTAAAAAAGTGCGATTTTTCCGCGTTTTGCCGATTAAACGGCGATTTCTTCTACTAGGCTAGACCATTTCATGAGAATCCATAACCCCACTTTTATTCACTTCCATGTGATTTTTCTAATAAATGAATAAATTGTTTTAAGAAAAGTAAAATGTCACTCATGCAATACAATCAACAGGGAATATTTCATCACCATAAGATGCCCTAAATAGCACTAGATTATGACTATGGACAGGAATACTTGAAAGGCATTTTCTCTTCAATGAAGAAACAATGTATAAACAGTGAATAGGGGAATGAAATAATATCATGAAGGAATTTCCATTACCGCTTCCATTTTTCTGATGTCGTAACGCGCATATTGTGCCACCAAATACACAGCTATAGACAAATAACAACAAATCAAGTTTTTAACATTTCAATATCAGATGAAAAAATCAGTAACAAATATCAAGAGGATAATGCTTATTTTAACAATTCTTCCCCTATACAAATTTTTTGAATGTCACACATTATTATGAAGCTAAGAAGAGAAAATCCCAACCAGCATGTTTCATTATGTTCTGAATCTTTAAAGGAAATTGACAGTCAGAATATTAAAACTAAAGTTGACTGAAAATAATAAATTGTCCACATCATGAGCAGTGAACAAATGTTTTGCAAAGTATAGAAAAGCCAAGAGAATTACCCAATGAAGGAAGACAAGCAAAGAAAAATTGCACCAGATGGAAGTCAATCCTGGATAAAAATTTGAATTAGAGGTCCACCCAAGTATACAATACATGTTCAACTCCTTGATAAAAAGCTGTAGTACAACAAAACATTTGATGGACAAAAATCGATTTGCTGTAAATTAAAAGCCCTGAGATTAGGAACTATATCTCCCGAGAAAGAAAACCTCAACAATTTCTGAGAAATATTCATGGCAAACATTTCACAGATTTGACTAATGAGTTCTTTACATATATTTCCTTGAGTCACTTTGATCTCAATTTATGCACTTATGCATGTTACACCAATATTTTCTTTATCAGGATTCAGGACATCACTCCAACTCTCACGCTTCAACTAATTCATAATGTGCACAAATGAACAAGGTAATAGAAAGAAAGCAGTGGTCATTAATGTAATCACAAGGGATTAAGATATATCCATGTAAGCTTATTTGAAAGATGCTCCACTCATTTCAAAATGTTCAACTGCACTTCTCACAAGTAATGAGTATAATAAAAAGAGAATTATATTACAGTACATCAACTAGTCTCAGATGGATTAATGATTAGGATGAGTACAAACATCCAGAAAATTGAGTAGAATTACTTTAATCTGAAATCATCAAAAATAGATTTCAACTTGTGTTTGTCAACTACACACACAACTTCCTCATAAGATAATTTTACATAGTAAAGCAAGATTTTTACAAAACAAAAATAAATCTATATCATTTTTTCACGAACAAATAGATTGCTTCATTACAGACTCATATTCGCTGAGAAATAGCCTCCAAGTCGAACAAAAATATCAAATTTTAATTCTGCTCATAATGCTGTGTGCTGAATTGTATCCTTCTGTGCTAATATTATTCATGAATAAGCACAATAAGGCTATAAGCTACTATACACAAGCTGGAGATCGCTACACCAATCTGACTAATAATTGATTGCAGAAGAGGCCCTTGACTTGGAGAAAATATCCAGAAGATGAAAATAAACCATAGATGTCAAATTCCGTCGTAACTATGAATCACAAAATGACCATGCCATTCTCCACAAATAAACAAATCTGAGCTACATAAAATCACATCCTGAGAACTAGATGCACCCCATTCTGTATTCCAAAATGTTTTGTAATACAAACCATTCTCATTTGGGTAGGGAAGTTGTTGGCATTCCTTCCTTCAGACTTCTGATTTGTATATCTATGGTGATATAAAAACCTGCATTGGGCATTGTTATTCCATAAAATATGGACAAGTGGCCCCTTGACTGAGTAGTAAAGGCTAAAAGTTTAACACAGACCTTAGCAAGTTGATCCAAAAGTCCCTTCAAGGGTGAAGCCTTGTTCGGCAATGTGGCTGAAAATCCAATGAAGCGACACTAATATGAGCATAGCCAAAGGCCTTTTGGGGAACACTGAATCCCAAAAAGCGAAGTGAATCTAACAAGGAGTGCATGTCTGCGATGTTGCCAGACATGTTTTACCCTTGCAAAGGCCTTTGAGCTGCCTTGGTGCCCTTATGATCCCAATTGCATGCTAGTGGAAATAGTGCATCCACAGCAACAGCTGCAATGAATGGATCTTGTATACAGTCCCTAAGTTATGGTGAGACTATTACTTAAGCAATTCAGAGCGAAGTTGTCCAACTCAGACTTGGCAAAGACTCGCCTGGTGCAAGCCTCAGGAAAATTCGGTACAAGACTCCACAAAACTGGGCAAATAGGAAAAAAAACTCAAAATAGTAAATTTTGTTCCAATCCATGTAAGCTATAAAAAACAGTCTATGCACAAATTCATAAGATCATCTATAAAATACAATAATACAAAATTTGACACTTGATATTTGCTGCAAAACAGTAAACTGAAAATTGAAACATAAATCAAATAGGTTGCAATCCATGATTCTGTGATCATATTGACAAATAGTACCAAGTTCAACAATTATTATTAAATAGTCAACTACATAACTCACTGCATAATTAAAAATAAAAAATGGACAATGTCTCCAAGTCCGCTCTCAAGTCTCGTGCATGACTACAAGGACCCCGAAAATAAGCCCTTGAAGAGCTAGTGCCAACATCGCTAGACTAAATTTCTAACTGTTATGTAGGTGTATTAGGTGTTTGCAATTGAGATAGAGGCACACTAGAGAGATCCTCAATCTCTTCCTCAAGCCAATTCAAAAGCATCATCAGGCAAATCACATCCTCCAAGACCCAATCAAAATCTAAATCAAATTGATACTATAAAATTGGATCCATATCCTTTGGTCACAAGTGTTTTATGAGGGAGTGAAGGCTGTAGTAAATGAAGACCAGCTTCACCAGCCACTCACACTCCAACCTGTTGAGCTTCTTGGTATGGTTGTGCTCAAACATTGACCAATTGCACTTGCAACCTAAAGAGTTGCAGAACTGACTCAAAATTCTGATGGTGAATTCTGAAGATTTTACAGGTCCTATCAAGCATGCCTACTGGGTCTGTCTTTGACCACAGTTAGGCTCTAAGTTTCAACTGTTATGTAAAGTATTTTATGTTGTTTTAGGACAGCCAACAGTCCAAGAACTTCTTGCTGATTTGTTACGTTGCACTTCCAATTTTAGGTGCTCTAGCATGTAGTTTTAGTAACCAGAAGTTAGCACATGCATACTAAAATAAGTACAACACACCTAAAGATCTTTACAGCTGAAAATGAACAGATCTAAGAGACTAACACATGCATTTTTGTACACAGGTATTTTTGGTCAACATGACCCTGGATAAAACCCCCCCGGGGGAAACCAGTTTGGGATATATGTCTATATAATGATGATCAAAGCAAGAGATACAACAAGTAATGAAATACAATGAAACCTGTATACATAGCAAGCTCCTCACGAGTCTTGCCACAAGAACCAGAAAGAGAAGTGCCCAAACTGTGGTGCGCCCTCTTCATTTGTTTCCCTCTGCACTGAACTGAAGCGCCCTAGCTCATCAGTAACCCAATGAAGAAATCCCTCCACAAGAATGTCCTCTCCTGTGCTGCCTCTCCACTGAAACTGTCAGAGCTCGAATCCTCCAAGCAAATCTGCTACCAGGTAGCTGCCAGTCCTCTCAACATGTGCGCCCTCCTCCTAGCAGGAATGATCACCGGAAATAAACTGAGCCATAAACGGAATGTCTCTCTCCACAGAAACAAGCGTCCAAGCCCTCCTCTCCCTATGCATCAGACCTCATCTCAATCTGACAAGTCCTCCACCTCTGATGAGCAACTAAAGGATAATAAATGTGCCCTCCTCCTCTAGATGCGCCCCTCCTCCAAGTAATGTGCTCCCTCTCAAGAATGAAGGCTAAGACTCCATGGAAATACTCTTCATGCAAGCTCCAAGCAAACACAAGCTTCTCCTCAAGCTCTCAAGGGTTTTGCTCAAACCCTCATGAAGTGCGCCCTCCTTCTCCTCAAGAAATGCGCCCCTCTCCTCTTCTCCAAAAATCACAAGTGAAGAATTTGGTCTCCAAAAATACCTTTACCCTCTCTTTAGCCTCCTTGAGCCAACCCTAAAAGATCAATGGCCTAGATTAGATCTAGCCAAGTCTAATCAATGGGTGAGATCTCATCCTAAAATCTCACTAAGGAAACCCACTTTCCTTAGTTACTTTATGTCTATTAATTCACCCACATTGTGAATTAATTGTCACTTTATGACTTAAGTGACATATTTCACTTTTGACTTAAAACTCCTAAGTCAAAGTGAAATTAGAATCATAAAGTAAAGTACAAGGGTAATAGTCTTCCCCCTTTGTGCTTAGAGACTCATAAGCACATGGGGACGACTTTCCAAGGTACCCAAATCTCAACACTCCCTCTTACCGAGGAAAGTGCTCGTCGCCACCAATAACATCCCTATAGTGGACATGGTTGCCTCCTGGCATATGCTCGGTGAGTATGGTTGTACCCTGATCTTTGAAAGTGGACTCTGTCACAAATCTACTCAATCTGTATGATCTATAAATGGAACTGACTCTCCATCTATCCAAGATCATCTAGAACTCGGCATCACACCAAGATCTCCACCTTGGTCTCCCACCAAGGATTTCCTCCTACTCATGTCATCTCACCAAGAGTCACTACTCTTGGCATCTCACCAAGAGTCTCCCTCTCTCGGTCTCTCACCAAGAGTCATGAACTTGGCCTCTCGCCAAGTCACCTCCACCTAAAGTGGATAAAGAACTTGATCTGCCCGTCTCAGAAGCTATGTGAGGCTCAAGCCTCCGTGGTGCCCTGTTGCTCCTCCTCATCAACCTCTGATGCATTGAAGTTGTAGCACCAACTCTCTGTCTACTCCACTGCTCTGAAACTGTAGCTATACTGGGTGGACCAGCCACCCACTCTGAAGATGTCCAGGGACACTGAGTCTGATCTCCCTCTAAATCATTGTGGTGCATCAATCGGTCCTGATCAACTCGGTCTCCCCAACTAAGGTTGGATGGTGTAATAGCAGATAAAGTAGAAATGAATGCACACTCTCTGGCAAACTAATCACTGAACTCTATCTCCTCTACTGTCGCTACTGACTCATCCTGCTGCTTCTTCTTCTTCTTGGGACACTGTCCTGCATAGTGACCCATCTCTCCACAAGCAAAGCATCTCACTATGCTCATGTCTCTCCTTTGCCCACTGTTGTTGCTGCTCTCTCCTCCCTGTGGTGGGGCCCCAAACTTGGGACCCTGCCGACCTCCACAGTCGGTCTTCTTCTTTCCCTTTGTCCAAAGGGCAAGGTTCTCGTCACCGGAAATTGTTTGTTGATGTTGCTGCTGTCAGGAAGCCTTGGTTGCAAGCCTAATCTCCTCCTGGACGAAGCCATCCCACATCCTCTCCCATGTAAGCATGACCTCCCTGGCAACAATGCCCCGTACAAATGGACCCCACGGTTTGGTGAAGCTATTCATAGCTTGCCTCACCAAAGAGTTAGGGTTCACAACCTCTCCAACGGCTGCCAACTCATCTCTGATCTGTGTGTATCTACCAAGGAATGAAGCAACTGACTCATCCTCGAGCATGTGAATGCTCCTGAGTCGGTCATGAAGAACCATCTTCCGGTTCTCATTAGAGCTCTCGTACAACTTGCACAGAGATGTCCACATCTCGAATGCACAAGTCTTCCCAGTCAAGTGGGGAATAATGTGATCTCTTACAACATCACAAATGATCCTCTTTGCCTTGTTGTTCCTCCTCCTGAATTATGCCACCAAGACGAGAGCAGTGACAGGAATGGGAGGAACAACTGCCTCGACTATGTCCCATAGCTCGAGGTCCTCTAAGACAAAGACCATCCTCGCCTTCCAAGGAAACCAATTGCTAGCCCCGGCTAGCCTGTCCTCCACACGCATCTGAGATACTGACATGTCTACCAACTGCGCTCACTCTGATGCTCCCAATGCAAAGGAACGTTGCCTCACTCCTGTCAACACAGGGGTGAAAAGAGGCAAGCGAATCCACGACCTCACTCCTAGTCAGTAGGTGTGAAAAGAGGTCGTCAACTACAGCCTCACTCCTGTCCACGCAGATGTGAAAAGAGGCTGTCCACAAGTGCCAAAAAAACTGCCCAACCGTCCTCTGCAAAAATCTACCCTCTAACAACCACTGAATGAGTCAATGGTTGTCCTCAAAAATCTGCCAAGAAGATGTATATGACAGCCAACAAAACGCTGTCCCAAATGCTCAAAATTTCAACCACCTCCGCTCCGATACCATGAAGATTTTACAGGTCCTATCAAGCATGCCTACTGGGTCTGTCTTTGACCACAGTTAGGCTCTAAGTTTCAACTGTTATGTAAAGTATTTTCTGTTGTTTTAGGACAGCCAACAAGTCCAAGAACTTCTTGCTGATTTGTTACAGTTGCACTTCCAATTTTAGGTGCTCTAGCATGTAGTTTTAGTAACCAGTAGTTAGCACATGCATACTAAAATAAGTACAACACACCTAAAGATCTTTACAGCTGAAAATGAACAGATCTAAGAGACTAACACATGCATTTTTGTACACAGGTATTTTTGGTCAACATGACCTTGGATAAAACCCCCCCGGGGGAAACCAATTTGGGATATATGTCTATATAATGATGATCAAAGCAAGAGATACAACAAGTAATGAAATACAATGGAACCTGTATACATAGCAAGCTCCTCACGAGTCTTGCCACAAGAACCAGAAAGAGAAGTGCCCAAATTGTGGTGCACCCTCTTCCTTTGTTGCCCTCTGCACTGAACTGAAGCACCCTAGCTCATCAGTAACCCAATGAAGAAATCCCTCCACAGGAATGTCCTCTCCTGTGCTGCCTCTCCACTGAAACTGTCAAAGCTCGAATCCTCCAAGCAGATCTACTACCAGGTAGCTGCCAATCCTCTCAACATGTGCGCCCTCCTCCTAGCAGAAATGATCACCAAAATAAACTGAGCCATAAACGGAATGTCTCTCTCCACAGAAAAAAGCGTCCAAGCTCTCATCTCCCTATGCATCAGACCTCATCTCAATCTGACAAGTCCTCCACCTCTGATGAACAACTAAAGGATAATAAATGTGCCCTCCTCCTCTAGATGCGCCCCTCCTCCAAGTAATGTGCTCCCTCTCAAGAATGAAGGCTAAGACTCCATGGAAATACTCTCCATGCAAGCTCCAAGCAAACACAAGCTTCTCCTCAAGCTCTCAAGGGTTTTGCTCAAACCCTCATGAAGTGTGCCCTCCTTCTCCTCAAGAAATGTGCCCCTCTCCTCTTCTCCAAAAATCACAAGTGAAGAATTTGGTCTCCAAAAATACCTTTACCCTCTCTTTAGCCTCCTTGAGCCAACCCTAAAAGATCAATGGCCTAGATTAGATCTAGGCCAAGTCTAATCAATGGGTGAGATCTCATCCTAAAACCTCACTAAGGAAACCCACTTTCCTTAGTTGCTTTATGTCTATTAATTCACCCACATTGTGAATTAATTGTCACTTTATGACTTAAGTGACATATTTCACTTTTGACTTAAAACTCCTAAGTCTAAGTGAAATTAGAATCATGAAGTAAAGTACAAGGGTAATAGTCTTCCCCCTTTGTGCTTAGAGACTCATAAGCACATGGGGACCACTTTACAAGCTACCCAAATCTCAACAAATTCTTGTAATTGCGGTGTCTCAAAGACAATCTATCCACCAATGGGTCATTATAAAAATGCAAAGACTATAAGTTTTGCAATGCCAAACCTGAAAAAGATGACAATGGAAATTAAAATATAACATTGTACAGATTGAATCTTACTTGGCATTTTTTCGTCCCTAAGACATTGGGTTGAGTTAAAATCCAAACATGCCAATTGAATCCTTGTACAAATCTCACTACGTATTGATCTTGTCTTGAAAGTCTCGATGCCTGTAAATTCTCTCAAATGGAAATCATCACACCTCTCATCACCTTGAGATCTTTTTGAATTTTAAACCCCTCATTAGAGAATATGTTCAGATTGAGATATGCTCCAGATGCATGGAACAGTGAATGTAGCTCCCTGTCCCACATAGAATCAATACAATTGCCCATGAGGGGAGATATTTAGATGAATCTCAAACGGCTAGATCCCTTAAGAAAGGCATCAATCCACCATAGGTTAGTGATGAGTCAATGTTAAAAGTCATAAAAGTAGCTCAACCACATCATGAAGCAAGGGGATGGCCCCATCAACTAGTAGTAAAATATGCCTATGCCTCAAGATATGTGCCATCAAGAGTAAAACAAGGGAGCACTCCTTTAGTAATGGCATTCCACATTAACAAAATTTAATTCATGTGCCAAGAACCTCCAACTAATCAAGAGAGTCCAGTAATAGGGCTTCAAAACAAATCAAAAGTATGCAAACTAGCCATTAAGAGGGCTAGATCTACCTAGAAAAGAGTGCAAGTGAAGAGTGCTCTCTTGAAACCATATGCCACTGATGATGAGATGCTATATCAATGCAAAACCAACCCATAAATTCTAGGGCATTCTTCTAATTGAACCATCATCCAACACCCATGTGTAACCCCTTGGAGGAGTATATACTATAAAACAAGGCCAAAGGTGTAGCACTCTCTCTAAATGAAGTGTGAGTATGCTAAGTGTATTATCATTAAGCCAAGGATGCTCATATGATCAAGGGCACTCACATACAAAGACCCAAACCATGCTTAACCCATGCCACAAGATAGTAGTTGAGACTCGAGAGGGCTAAGACAACACAGAAAAGAGCATATATGAGGAGCGCTCTACTCCAACACACCACCATCCACTAAAAGCATGTCATGTCATTGTCAATCCATCAATAATCACTAGGGAGCTCCTCCAAAAGAGCCATATCTCATCATATTACATCGATGCAACGGCTAGATCACCATCCAAATGTGTAAAAGAAATGATGAGCAAGCATACCAAGAACAATATCATGATGCCAAGATATATCATATGAAGTAGGGTACTCCATAACCCAAGCAAGCATCTCATCAAATATCCATTGAGAAGATGATCCATCAAGAAAGGTGTGCAATATGAAGAGAGCACCAATAGATGAGGCATCAAACATGTCAATCCAAAAGGGAGAAGTGAATCTCCTCTAACCAAAACACCAAATGATAGTACCATCTCCAAGAATATGGGTGTAGGCAAAGATGTCATAATGGGCAAGAGACTCCATGAAGGTGTGTACCCGCAATCCATCAAAAGCTCCATAGGTGTCATCATGCAAACCCCTGTCATTTGTGATGAAAGTGAGAATTGAAACTCTCATACAATATGAGGGATAACACAACGTTCTACATTATGCATGACATGATGGCAATCCACCAATGTTTCGTGATTTTTTTCTAATGAGCAACCAAACCAGTCTTCTACCTTCAGCATGAGGGTAATGGAAATCTGATGGAGTTTTTGGAGAAGCAATTGTTCTTGCAAAAGAAATGTCAAGAACCTAGGTGGTTCTTCTAGAACACCGACGGCACAACAGCTAATTAGCAAGGGGACCCAGTTATTGGCATTGAGACTAGAGGTTAGGTGGTTAAAATGTGCTATATAATACTATTACGAAAGATTTATTAGATGAGGGAGAGATATAAGTAATGTTGGGTGCTTACCCTGGGCTCCTGCAGATGTATTTGTTGCAGTATCATTAATGTATCTACCATTTATTACTCTCTCCGATTATGTTTGTCTATTACTGTGTTATATATGCACCCTTATGAAATCATACAGCTTCCATTCAGCCTGAGGTATACGGGTCTTACACATCAATGGATTAAGATCATGTATGCATAGGTTATAGCTATAAAAAATCAAGAATGTATGCTGCATGGCTTCACTGCAGCTTGCCCAAAGAAATTTTGAACGAATGAATAACCAAAGGCAAAAAACTGAATGCATGCCGTTCTATACCAGCAAAGCCTAAGAGTCTCACAAGCACCAAAACAATATATCTGCTAAGAATATCAAATTCTATTGCAGTCCTCCGATTGGGAATGTATATCAATAATTCTTTTAAAACAATGGTGCAAACAACTGCAGATTATGAAACAATGTAGTATATACTCATTTATTTGTCCCCTCCAAGGGTGGACCTGAAATTCCAAATTAATACAACGACAAGGAATCTTCGTGAAACAAAAAGTTAGAACAGAACAAATATCTCACAGTAAGTTTACTAGTAAACATCGAGACCTACCCAAATTTCTTGGGTTTTGAAGGAGCTGAAAAGAGTATTTTTGAAGCCGTAATGAAATCAAGCTTGTCTTCTCGAACAGCATCTTCAAGCTTTGAACTGAAACATCTAGCTCCATAAAAGGACATCCTTCTCGGAAACAAAATATGCATTGCGCCTTGTAAACTGATATACTGAAGTCTTGTCATTCTCATCATCTTTACTTGCATAATATTGCTGTCTTCATTCTTCTACACATTTCAATCTACACAGAAAAGGTCATCAATTTAAAAATCAAGATGGATGCTTAAATCTCCTAGAAAATCATTAAGCATCTTTAATTTATAGTCAGACTTCCCAGATAGCTAGTAAAACACCAAACATTATAACAAAATACCGTTTGTGAGAAAAGTAAATGTTTGCAGGGTTATACTTCCTCCAAAATGTATATACTATATAGCCTTCAAGAAGTTTTTATGGTTGTAAACCGTAATCACAAAAGCATTTCTTAAAAGGACGTAAATATCACATCTATTGGACATAACCCTGATTGTTAAACATGGAAAAATAAGATGCTATAAACCTTGCAACAATCAAAAAGGTGGTAGCATGCAATAAATTCTTCAATAAAACCCATACTCAAGATCAACCATAAGCAATGAACCAGGCATAAGGGTTTTATTATAGTAATGCAAAAGTCATTACATCATGCAAGAAAGGGGCACCAAATTAAAATGTATTTAACTTTATAAAGAGATTACATGCTAGAAACAGCTAATCATCTTAGGTAAAAACAACTTACTAAGGAGAAAAGCATAGATACATTAGGGAAGTGGTATCACCACATGATGGCTGTTGCTTCACCTACCCAGTGCGTTGTGGAGGCCCATACTCTTTGAGGTCTAGAAGCTTGAAGTCTGAGAGCTCATAGCACCTTTAGTTGATGTATAGATCAAGGTGCGACTTTAGAGAAGTGTGGTCATTGTTAATCAGGTGATCACTGTCATGCTTGTTACCTCCCAGGTTCTCACTTGGTGTAAAAGGCAAAAAGCACAAATTGTGAGACCCCAATGGCAACTTAGACAAGCTACCCACTGTCACCTCAGTAGCCTTGCCTTTCTCTCTTTAGACTAGATGAACTCGAGCCTCGGGGGGAGTCCCTATGGTTAACTAAGCTCAAGATGTTATAGATTAAGTGGGAGCAAAGGAGCTTAGAAAACAGAAATAGTTTTGGAGATTTTTTATACGTTTTGGTGGTGGATAATAGGGAAGATCAGTTCCTTATCTTGTTTGGGCCATATGGGGTCAAGCATGCCACTTTAGAGGGTTGTTCTTAAGAAAGATTAGGGGTTGTTGACAGCCGAGGACATTTAACGACAACAACCCTAATTTGGTGGATAATCATCACAAATTAGAGGAAGGGAAGGGACTCTATAGTTGTAAATTTCTTAAGACCAGCAAACTGAGTAAGAAGACTAAATCTAAATACTACACTGACATTATTTACTTTTTTATGCAGCGGAAAACGAGAAAAGCAAACCACAGTACACAATTTAATTTCTGCTCCTCAAAATCAGTTCTTCATTAAAATAATATCAAAACCTACAAGATCTCCCTTAACAGGGAAAATGGCTCTGACTAAAAATCACAACGAGCAGCAAACCTGGAAATTCCAGATCTTGCAAACCGTGCCCCCTTCCTCAGTTGGTTGTACCGTACGGTCTGTACAGACTGTTCAGGTATGACCCAGCTGTATTGAAATCGAGGCTGTCACATGTGTGGCTCTCTGCAAATTCACACATGCAGCCCTGTTGCACTGTACTGCTGTTGTACGGCCGTACAGAACTATACAACCCTGCTGTATGGACTTGGCTGTACGGGTTGTTCTGCTGGACAGTGATGCACTCTCTCCCTTGCTGATCTCTGCTGCAAATATCCTCACCAATGCTGGAAAATCAGACCTTGATCTTCCTCACTTACTCACCCTCTATGAATAATGAATGTGTCTTGTCTTGTCCTTACCCTCTGTCTTTTTATAACATTGACTCGAGCTAATTACCTAATCTCAATGGTCAAGATCTAACCGTGAGATCGATGGCTCTCATTTAATTAAATCATTAAGTGACTTAACTTAAGTCACTTTATTAATTAAATGTCGCTTTATAAAAAGATGTTCACTTTATTAATTAATTAATAAAGTGAACTCTAAAAAAGCATAGGATACATTTCAATGACGATTTCCACAATAAGACACACTTGTAGAAATACCTGTCTGAGCTACAAACTTTAACACTCCCTCTTAGCGAGGAAGGTATTCTCCACCACTCTAAGCTTGTCTCTGAAGAAGATGAACTTGCCCTTTACCAAGGGCTTGGTGAAGATGTCTGCCAACTGCTCATCTGTAGGAATGTATTGGAGCTTGACTACTCCCTTCAGCACCCTGTCCCTGATGAAATACTCACTTGTTTACTGCTGTAATTTGCAACAGCCATTGCATTTATTGATCATCTGGTGTCTAAGAGATCATCTTTGAGCTTTATAACTTGGTAATTGTCTATATTATGCTTCAAATTGTTTATTGTCTCATACAAGTGAAGCAATTATTTCGTTACCTTTATTTATTCTCCCAAACCTAGAACTAACCTTCGAGTGACCAAGATAGGGGGTTGTAGGCTCAACTAATCTTGTTATTTGATCCCTTGAAGTCACCAGGGAAACCTTCATTCTGGTGGACCTCCTTCCATCACTAAAACGTGGGAAGTCTCTACTTAGGTGACAGTGGTAGACACTTCCAAAGTTACACAAGATTGGGATCTTGTGGAGGGCTTTGCACAAGTACAAATTATGTGATAACAGCACCTATTGAGAAGGATTTCCATGCAAGAAAGAGAAAACCCTGTGGTGGGATGGATACATATCCTATCCCTAAACACCACATACAAATGTCCATATAGTCCATTACATCAAGAACAACTCAAAATTGGCTCTACAAAGATTAAAAGACATAAGCCAATAATGCCAAAAGAACATGAAATGAAATCTAATGCTCATAATAAAGAGTTTATTCCTCCTGTTATCCATCAAAGTTGCACTGAGATGGACTTCCAGCGAGCCGCCAAAGTTTGAACATCATTTGTTCAAAATTCAGAGTTCAGAAGTTCAACCGGTCATAAAGACCACCCTATTACTTTACATTTTCCATAAAAAATTGTAATAAGAGGTGTTTGCATGATGAACTTGTAAAAGGTCTTAGCCACCTTAAGTCCTAAGCGTGAGTTATACTCTGGAGTGTTTTTTCACTTACTAATTATATTTTGCCGTTTTCAGACGATTTATAATTTATGAGTTTTTTCACTCAATCCCTCCAGAGCTGAAGTATATGCTCATGGTTAGGCTTGAGCATGGATCTAAGCCTAGTGTCTGATGTATATTACCATGCTAAACATCCTCCTTGAGTCTTATGGAAATGTATTAAGTCCCCCCTAGGATTTTTTTTAATTTTTTCAATTAATTAAAAACTGCCAGAATTCGACAATTTTTAATTAAAAAATAAAGATACATTAAAAAAGTGGTATTTAGACACCAAATAGGCCATGGGGATGCTCATTTTTGGACCTAGAGCACCCATGTTACCTAGGTACCCACTTATTTGAGTAAAATTAGTGATTTTCATCACTCAAAATTGATTTTACTCTCAAAAACCCAAAAAAGATCATTTTAATTCAATAAAATCAGCCAAGGCAAAAATAAAAAAGATATGTGGGGACAAGATTGAAGACAAATTAAAGGCAAAAGTCAAGCTAAAGGTCAAAGGAGACAAGATCAACTTGATTGGGAGTTGATTGATGATTTGGCATTTGATTTAGAGCATGTGTTTTTTGGGAGGTGCGCCCCTCTTGGAGAGGTGGCGCACCCTTGAGGTGGCAGCCCACACTCTCAAGAGGTGGCGCACCCTCCTCCCTTTGACTTTTGGTTGAACATGTGTTGATGTGTGGAGAGGTGGCAGCCCACTCTCCCACACTTGGCAGCTCCACCCTTACCACATGGTGCGCCCTCCTTGGAGATGCCATGCGCCCCCCTCATTGGGAACTCCACCCAAATGTGTATAAGTATGAGAGCTCTCTCCCATTTGATGTTAGCTTGGAGCTTTGGGAGAATAGCTTGTTGCATACTATTGTAATACTTTCTTATGTTAATAGAATAAAGACTTTGGAGGTCAAGATCTATGGTGTTGTGGCTCTTGTGTTGGTGAATGTGGTTCACATGAGGTGATTTTGTTTCATACATTGTTTTATAGCTTGTTAGTATTGTCCAATTGATAGGAATATTGTTATTCAAATTGGATAGAGTTGATTATAGCTTATACTTCAATTCTATTGGGCATTTACATTTAAGATTTGATATGCATGTGAAGTTTATGTTAAAACTAATATGCCATCTTGAGTCTTTTGTGTAGGTAACACTTTACTTAACAAGTTCATTGCAAAGGGTTTTGTGAATTAGACAGGATCATCTCATTTAGAAGAAGTGAAGGAGCTTGCTTGCATCTTTCATTCTTCAAGAAGTTGGACAGCCTTCTCATCCTTGCCTAGCCATCAAAGAGACTCCATTGCTCAAGGGATCCAAGCACTTGAAGTTTTCTCTTTCTCCTTTCTCAAACTCTCTTAAAAATTTATTTGGTTACTTGGTTACTTCCATGCAAAGAAGAAATCTGTTATTAAAATCCATATTTTGCTTTGCATAATCACTTACTTAGATCTACTAAGTGCTTAAGTTCTATATCTCAAAAATGATAGATTCGGCAAAGTGTTAGAAGCAATTTTAGCTAGTTTCAATTTCCATTTTAAAGGGCTGAAATTGTTTTGCTTCAAAGATCTTTAAAGGTTCATATTTGGCAATATAAGTGCTCTGATATTTCTGTTTTAGAACAGCCATAAAAGACCCTAAGGAAACTAGCTTTCTAGCTTGAGTTCCTTAGTTCCTTTTTGCCGAATTTTGTAAAAATTTAACTTAGATTTTTTTTGGATTTGACTCATAACCCAAGACACTTCCAAAGTGTTTTTGGGCATCTTTTATCATCCTTTGTTCGCTGTTTTATGCAGGTTGACGAACAGATAGAAGGAAACTCTGTCCGTTTTTTGCGGATTAGAAGCATCCGGGACCCCCGGGAGCACCATTTTTACTTCATAACTCTTTGTAAAGCATTGTAAAGGCTTGTGACCCCCCTAATGAATGGTCACAAGTCACTTCCATAAGCATTGTGCAAAGATCATAATAAAATCAGTGAGGCTACAAGTTCTCACTCTTCATTCCCCCTAGGGGGAGCAGTGTGTTTGGTGGTTGTCATTTTTTGCAAATTTTTAGCTTAGATTAATTTTTCCATTTTGCAAGTAGAACACTAATTGCTAAATTAGTTTCAATTCCGCAATTTCAATTTGGCAAATAAACCATCCCCTCAGCGACCTCGAAAGGGGCCTCGTCAGTGTGGATCTAATAATTAGTCTCACATTTACTTTCTTGTTGGCAAATAAACCATCCCCTCAGCGACCTCGAAAGGGGTCTGGTCAGTGTGGATCTAGTAATTAGTCTCACATTTACTTTCTTGTTGGCAAATAAACCATCCCCTCAGCGACCTCGAAAGGGGCTTGGTCAGTGTGGATTTAGTAATTAGTCTCACATTTATTTTTCTGTCATAAAATAAACAAATTCCCCTCAGCTCTCAGTGCGGTTCCTAACCCTTCCAGTTGCGAGCTCGTCTCGATCTGCTGGAAGTAAGTTCATACACGCTGTGCTGGTCAGTGGTTAATAGTTTTAATTAGGACAACCCCCAAAGTAGTTAACTTAATGTGCGGGAAAACGCCTTGAAGTGACCTGAGAAGTAAGGCGGGCCCTCTCGGGACCTGGCTTCCCACCCGTTTTGGACATGCAGCACTTTGAGTGAGTTTTACTGGTGAGACCATTTGGGTTTCGATAAAGCTCTCCGCAAGTTTCCAAGCAAAGAGTTAACCTCCAAGGAGGCCCAAACCATTTCATTAACTGAACATTAATTTACCCTAATAAAACACTCGAACTACATTGCCCACGATTCTCATTAAGGCACTGGTCTCAATTTTTCACACTCAGCAAAGCCACGGGCTTCATTTCAAGATTGGTTATATGTTTAATTTAAATGAAACTTGCACCTAGCAATTGTTTCTCAGTATCCTTTTGATGCAAGTGTATGCTCATTTAATTATATATCGTGGTGAATGTTTATTTCATGTTTTATTCAGTTTATGGTTTGAAAGAACAATAAACTCCTAGATTTCATTTTCTGTACTTAGCTTAAAAGCCTTAGTATTTTTGTTAGGGACTACCCCCCTTGGCTTCGCTAGGAGTTGGCCTAGACGGAGGAGTTGAAGATTAGGTGACAGCACCTTAACTCTCACTTGCCCCCAAGGACACACCGAGTGGATTGAAGATTTCTTCCACGTCTCCCAAGTGTGTATAAGGCGGCAACACCTCCTACCCTACTCTACTTAGCATATGAAAAAGAAAGTGCTAACTGTAATCATGCAACTAATGAATCCATGTGCTTGTTATCGCACAAGTTGTAGGTTGGGAAAAGCCCGACCCAACCGCCAAAATAGTGACAACTTAGAGAACAACTACCCACTGTCACTTTAGGCAGGTGTTCCCGTCACTTTAGAGGTGAGGTAGTCACCTCAAGGGGGGAATCTCGGTGACCCTTGGGGGAATGACGATGGAAAATGAGATGTATCGATGGATGCCCCTAAAGGTCAATTCTAGATGGTAAAAAGAACTTGGTAACGAGTCTTGGAAAAGGCTTAGGGTTGTCAATGCTTTGGGTGATCTGCTAAGAGAAGAATACCTGCCCGAGACACAATGAAAAACAAGTATACAATGCAGTATGATAGGTGGACAAGCAAGTTAAGCTTGTTGTCCCTGATTGCAGCAATAATCAATGATACATATCAGCATATAAGAGATAATAAGGGCTGCAAAATAAGTGTTAAAAGTCCAATTGAATAAGCAAGAGACAAACTAGTAAAGACTAATTCAACTCAACAATGATAGAGTAAGACTTTAGCACAAAAGCAAGGCTGCAACAAAAAGCTTACTGCAGTGATACTTATCAGCCTTATGGCTATAGCAAACCAAGTCTTATAATGGAAAAATCAGCCAATGAAAATCACCTCAAACTAGCCCAAAAAGTGCGATAGGGTTAGTAGTTTGTTAGGGCAAAGATATAGCTAATTTAAGTGGGTAAAAGAGGATGCCTCAATGAGGCAAGATAGCCTAGGGCTCAAGGAACAATGTCCAAGTGAGAGAACTTCAAAACATCAACTTTTCACGTTTACCAATGCTACGTTTTATTTCTCCAATGCAATGACTAGTGCCTTTGATTATGGATTAATGGGCTCAAGAGAAAGAGCTAAAGATAGTACCTCCTTGGGGGTATAAATGCTCTTATTCCCCAAGGCAAGTAACCTAGCTAGGGTTTAAAACTAAGGGGTGCATATCCTTATACTTCCTTAGCAAACCCTTGCAAACAGTTATTCTATGCTAAAAAAATTATGGTGGAGCTACAGTAGGAGTGTATGCACTTATACTTCCTACTTAACTTTAGCAAAAATTAACCTTGAGCTTGAATTACAAATGATAGCAACAAGTAAAATGCCTTACCAATCCAAATAGCAACAAGATAAACCAGAGCATGCCAAGATAAACCATAGCATGCCAAGATAAACCACAAATAGCGAGAAAAGGACCTCCAAGAGCTAGCGCATCATCATCATCATCAAGTGCACAACCAGAGAAACACCATACCATAGCACAAGAGAACCAAAAACTTCAAGGATAGCGAAAATTCCAGTCCTTAGCTCTTCACAATGGGAGAGTTATGATTCAAAATGAGATCTTATGATCTCTATTTATACAAAATGTTAATCACGTAGTTTGTCCACATTAGCAAGGGTAAAACATAAGATAAGGGGTCCACAACCCTTATCTTACCCCTTGCAACAAAATAATATTAAACAGTTCACTTTTACACAAAAGAAACCCTAGAATAAGGTGACATCACCCCTTTAAGGGACATTTTGGCAGCTTGAAGAAATTGTTCGGGTTGTAGATGCATGGCTAGGCCTCCAAAGGCCACTTGTCACTCATCCAAATCCTCTCTTTATGGTCTTCAAGCTTCCTTCCTTCAAAATGTGCCACATCTCATCAAGCAACACCTTCACCACCAAGCCCTATCCCTCTAAGTGATGCCAAGCCTGTTATCGCTCAGTTTGTAGGATAGGTTAAGTAGCTTGAAGGCAAGAGTCAAACTGGCGTAACAAGAGCTTCCCCGCCCACTGTCACCTCGATGGGGGGCTCTTTCTGTTCAGGGTGGCTAATCCCAAGGGAGACGTCCCTAGTAATCTGGGGTATTGAAAGGAAAATGATCAATAGGTTAAGGCTCAAAAGGTTAAAGTAAGTTTTTCCCTTCACAGATTACTGCCGAGAAAGATAGTCAAGATGAAGGTATTCCACTGATCGGGCACCAGTTTGCGAGACAAGGCAAATAAAACTAAAATGTGCAAATAGTGGTTAGTACTTCATAAATTAATGACTATCTTTAATATATATGAGCATTAATAATAGTAATTATTGACGAAGTCAATGATTGCAATAAAAGCTATGGCTTATAATATCACTTCTTCAACAAATGATTATAGCATTTAATGTTTAATATCAATCCTTGAATTATCACAATGCATTAAATACCATAAATCTGCTCACATATAATGTTGCGGCGTCAAGCCTGCTGAGGGTGACGTCAGCCCTATTCTAGGTTAGTTTAACTAGACAATGAAGTGAACGTTTTGCTATTTAGGCCAATGAAAATAATCAATACTTCAATCTCTATCAATGGATGACCTAGCCGCAACTTCAATACCAATCAAAATTTCATTAGAGGCAAGACGTCATCATAGAGTTAGGGTTAGTAGGTCGCTAGGGTTAGTTAGGGTTTCAAAATTTAGAAGTTTGAGAAGGTTGTTTTAACACAAAAGGCTCAACGCTGCATTCTTAGACTAGTGCCTTAGGGTAAATTGAGTCAAGGAGTAAGGCCAAAGGCTTGGAAAGATCTAAATCTAAGGACGGGAGAGTTAGGCTTAATGGTGTTGCAATGGCAGGGCCATGAAGTCAAAACCTTAAGGGGAGGAGGCTCATTCCGGTGTAGCTTAAGCTAGGCTTCATGCTCCTCCCTCTTTCCTTAAAACTCTTTGGCAAAAACGGCTAGCTTTAAAATACAAATCTAGGGCTGAAAAGTGTTGTAGAGCCAAGGCTCTTCAAACCCTAGGTGTAAACTTAATTAGGCCTAGGACGTCTTCCTTCTTCAACTTATATTTCAAAACTCAGAAAAAGAGGAACTAGTGTAGCAATGGCTAGGCTATGTTCTCCTTAATCAAATGGCTAAACAAGTTTTTATCATGGGGACATAAAGCAAGGACCTACTTGTGTGCTTGCTCCCTAGNGCTAGCTTTAAAATACAAATCTAGGGCTGAAAAGTGTTGTAGAGCCAAGGCTCTTCAAACCCTAAAGGTCAAAACCCTACGTGTAAACTTAATTAGGCCTAGGACGTCTTCCTTCTTCAACTTATACTTCAAAACTAACTCAGAAAAAGAGGAACTAGTGTAGCAATGGCTAGGCTATGTTCTCCTTAATCAAATCGCTAAACAAGTTTTTATCATGGGGACATAAAGCAAGGACCTACTTGTGTGCTTGCTCCCTAGGGTTTCAATGATTAAGCAAAATAGCAACAATGTAACCATAAAAGTAAGATATCTAACCTACAACCATTCAATCAAGAAGTTTTGCATGAAAAATATACTTACAAGTCAATGAAGAGCTAATCAAACCCTAGTTGTAACACCTTCCAATGATAAAAACACCATAACAATGCCAAAGATGATCATCCACAAGTGTAGCGCCTCAACTCCAAGAACCAATAATCCAAGACAAAAGACTAAAAAAGAGATCTCTCACAAGAGAGTGAGTTGTGTTATTCTAAAAAATGAGAGGCAACGTCCTCTCTTTATATCATTCAAATGACCTTTAATTACAAAAATAGGTCATTAAAACAGCCGACAAGGCTGACTTAACAATATTACATTATTTGTCACATTAAATGCTAAAATGTCATAATTATGAGCTAAAAGGGAGACGTCAGGCCCCTCTGAGGGAGACGTTGACCCTTTTTGGGCAAGATCAGCATCCAGGAAGCAAAATGTTGGCCCCTCTGGGGCTTCTCCAAGCTGCCACATGTGCCAAATGACCCCAGCACACTGCCACATGCTCCAGAAAACGTCCAGCTGCCTCAGGTGACGTCCTGTCCATCAAAAGCAATCGTCCCATCTGCAATGGGTGATCCTCCCTAGGCCGGGCTCTGCCAAAGTGCCCTTGGTAAGGACGTCCTTCTTCTTTCTCGTGCAATGGTTCATCGCAACGTTGTCTTGCCTCTGCCATCCCAGCAACCATCTGATGGGCTCTTCAGCCCCATGAAGGTCCGAACTAATCATATCACCATGTGTACCGGTCCACTGGTACCTGTCCGTCGGGTATGTTCCTGCACATCAAAGACTACGCCCTCCATGGGCTCATCAATCCTAGGGATCATAGCAATGCAAATCATATTTCATCATTAAAATTATCAAATACATGCATGAAATCCCTAACATATCATCAAAGAGCTCAAAGATATTACACAGATCTACTATACAAAGCTGAAGAAACCGACAGAAAAACCTATTGGGTTAGCACCCACAAGAGATGGAAAGTTTCCTCAGAAGATCATTCAAGCCATGTTTTATGAGGTGATATGGTTTAGGGATGTCCAGTCACAGTAAGACCAAGGGCAGGTGTTGTCTGTGGGTGCCTTTGTAGGAGGCGAGCTGTACCCGTCATGGATGCATTTTTTCCAAGCCCTTATTGCCTTTATCTTTTTTATTTTATTGCTTTTCTTTCTTTTTATTTCAAGGTCTGACCAGAGGACACTGCCTTGGCGTGGTGACCAGAGCTAACAGTGTTACCCACTGGTATCTTCACAGAAATGAAAGGCTGGCTCGTGATGAGACCCCCTCTCCCTTGGCCATGCAACCAAAGGTCACTGCCCTGGCGTNCCCATCCTCTTGGTTAGGTCTTGTTTTATTATTTTTCTTAGGGTCCCTTAAGTTTCTTATCGAGAGGCTTTTTTATTGCCTTCCCGGGGATCCCCTGGGCGAAGCATCTCTAGGTTTTATTTCCTATGGCTTTTATCTTTTACCAGTTGTTTTTACCCCCTAGGCCTTTAGCCCCTTCTTCCCACAAGACAAAGTGTAACCCTCAAAGGTCATCCTAATGGCCAGACTAGGGGAGTGGGATAGATGTGCGGGAGATAAGATGTAAAATGAACAAATGGTGGGAGCGGACGATGGCTCTGCAAATCCCCCTTGGTAGCTAACCAAAACCCATGAGTATCAACTTCCTAAGTCACCCCACCAATTACCCCAACAATGGTCAAGTGGATTAGTGTAAGATCCAAGCAGTCATCAGAAATGAAAGGAAC
>JASDQU010101862.1:195779-235644 GCA_032191745.1 Picea mariana
TCAAAAGTGACACATACCATGATACCTGGACCAATTACCTCATGGAGCAAGAACCTCTTCTGATACAGGATCAAGCCGATGGTGATGGATGCTGCTGCTGCTGACAAGACAAAAGATGATGAATGAAGAAAAGGTGGGCCCTCCAGGGCCATGCTCAGGTCAATCCTGCTCTCGGCACTCCATGTCTAGGACCTGTGGGCCTCCAGACATGATCTCCTAGTTATCCCTAAAAAGTGGGGATAACAATTACACTATTAGATTGTTTAATTAATTGTTGAACAGTATCCGTGTATTAATCCCCTATCATTATACCATTTTTCGCTAATTACACTCCCTTCATATGTCGAATGAACCCTATCACCCCCTATTCACTTGGCGATTGTTAAATGGTTTGTTATGGATGGATTTGCATGTATCTCGTGTCAATTTCTGAGCCAATTTTTTATTCATGCAAGCAAAATGTCATGTATGGTTTATTAAGGACTTAGTTATTGACGAACTGCTGCTACAGGATGAGTTTCTTCAGTAGGGGCAGCCATGGCAGAAATAACAGAGGCAGGGAAAATTGGAACCGAGGGCCTAGAAGGCCTAAATTTTCCATTCATTTTGATGTTGATCCCCAAGAATTGAACTAGTTGTTCCAAGCTGGGTTCTTTAACTGGATTGGGCATGGAATAGTACACCCTCGGCCAAAAAAACCTCCTTTCTAGCCTCAGAACATCCCTGGCATTCCCGTTCCTCCACATGTGTCCTTGCAACCAGAAGTCCCTACAAATGATGGATAGCAAGAGATTGTCAACTTGGCTATCTCTCACCATCGTGGTTAGCCCAATATGTCATTGCCTCTCCCACCACCTATCAATCCTAATGTCTAGATTGTCCGTGATGATTCTCCTGTTCAATCTTCTCATGCTAGTAAAAGACTAAACATTGATATTCCCCCTATGCAAGATAAAGGCAAAGCAGTCGCCTCCCCTTCTTCTCCCTCAGATGATTCCTCAAAATCTGTGTCTTCCCGCATGCATTTGAAGGATGATTGTTCACATGTAATCAATGAAATACAGCCTCAAGGCTCTAATAAACCACGAGCTACTTCTGGGAAATCAAAGGGGGACAGCAGTGAAAAAAGAAAAATTGCTTCCCAGAGTGACAAGTATGAATTTTAGATTGTGGTTTTTATGTTTTTAGTTGATAAAGACAATGTTAATGGTTTTTAGAAAGTTTGGACAGCAAGCTCTGCTTTGGATAATGTGGATTATGTGGATATTTATTTATTTTTGGATATGATTTAAATGATTTCTGATATTTAATTATTCAGTTTGGAAGGTATCTAAGGGAGCTACAAGGGTGGTATGTGTTAAATGATTATCCATTTGTGTTATATTTTATGATTTGAAAAGAAGAAAAGATGGGAGTCACAAGGGGTCCCACCTACCTAGTTATTATTAATTAAAGACCCTTAACTATTATTATTATTATTTATTTCTCCTGAACTAATTAGTTAAGTCAAACTAACTTAACTAAATAAAGTAGTTGAACTACTTCAACTTATTTGGAAAGAATAAAAGTTGAATGAGAAGAAGAAACAAAAGGGGAATAGAAAGAGAAAGTAAAACTAAGGTTTGCTCTTTTGATTTCATGAGATAGTTTCAGTTTTCATTCATTCTCGAGTTTATTCAAAGCCTAATTCTCTTTTTGACAGCAGGGTCTTATTGTAGACAGCAAGGTTCAAAACTGAACCAAATTCTTCAGATGCTTATTTTAGAGGTATTGATCCATCCTTGATAATCTATGTATTCTTGTCTATTTGTGGATTAAGTTTCATAGTTGATAAAGGATATTTAGCCGAGTCAAATTGGAAGCAGTTTGTGGCACGCTGATCCAGATTATAAATTTCAGTTTTACTTTATTGTCAAAGTCTATTTGTATGGTGTTCATCAAGGATCTCTAAATCAGACTTTGGTCCATGCCCTCACAGGGGTTTTGTAAAGAGAAAAACACTTTTGATATCTCAGAATGAAATAAATCAGATTGTTATTCTGTCTCATATGTGTGTATTTATGACTTGGTTACTTTTTGTTTTTTGATCTCCATATTTACTTTCTGTAATCTGTGTATATTTCAGAAACTTACATAAATTTTATTTTATCTTGCAACATTCTTTTCATTAATAAATCAGCCTAAACCCTTGCAATTAATACTTGCGGATTGGGAAAATATTTTTGAGGCTATAAAACCTTGGGTGATATTCTTGACTATCTTGTCCTAGCCAGACAAGATTCGAAAATGATTGAGTAAGGTAATTCATACCTTTTCCTCAACACTTACCACTTTCAATCTAGTTAGTCCCTGTCATATCCATTTCTTTAGGTTATATAAACTGACCCAAGAAGGGATCGTTCCTCGTTCTATGGGAAGAAGGAGCTTTCAGGCTCAGAGGGAGACTAGCAAAAGCCTACCTTGGTTACCTGCTCAGAGGCTCGCCCAGTCCCGTAGCATTTGCGGATACATCGCCAGGGTGTTACATAGTCTCTAGGGTGTTTGAAGCATTTAAACATGTGTTTTCAACACGGAAGGACAAAAGAAAAATAAAATGAATTATCCACAGAAATAAAAGCAAAAAAGTAAAAGGCGTCAATCATAGGAATATCGCCAGAGCGCTACATATTCTCTGTGTTATCTCCCATGACTAGAAGTGGTAAAAGGCAAATAAAGAGCTTGGAAGGTATCACCTCTCAAATAACAGGAACCAAGTGTATAGTCTACCCTCACCAAAGGCACCCATGAATGAGATACTACAGTCCCTTGTATGTCGGTTGCCTAACCTTGAAGTTTAACCCCATGACCATCTCATAATCATTACATGACAGTGAAGAGACAATCTTTTGGAAATATTTTTAATACTTAGGTGTTAGTCTGATCACTCTGGGTCTCTGATATCATTTTATACCTTGGCTTAGTAAGTTGTATAACCTTCTTGAGCTTGTGACGAAATATAAATATGGGGCTTAATGGTCTGGTTTAGATGACTTTTATATTACGTTGATTATCTTATCATGTTGACGTGACTTGTTTCCTTGTAGATATACATGTTTTAATTTGTCTTGCAATCTTTTGCCAAGTTCCATGCCATTCAGATGATCCAGGAATTATTATTCTAGTTGTTGTCGAGCATCACTAGGGTTAGTTAACCCTCAATTGATTGACACATTTGCATTTGACGGATGCCTGAGATATTTCACAAGCCACATCGTCACCACTTTTTAGTGACTCGACCCAGTTCCCAGCTCAATCAGATGAATTTTGAGCCAAATCGTTGCATGCCCTAAGGTAACATCACCCTTGACTTCACCCCTATTTGACCAACTCCTGTAAATCGTTGGATGATTTTGGGCTTGAGAAGGTTGGGTGATGATTTGGTCAAACATTTTTATGATGTATAAGGCACTTGGACGCTTTCTAAAAGTAATTTAATGCTATTCATCATCTCCCAGTAAATTATTGTGCACATCATCAAGTTCGATTTGGCCTTGGGACTTATTTTCCACTAGGAGGTTAGATGCACTTAATTATTTGACTATTCAATAGCCTTGGGAGGTTCACTGCACATCACCAAATGAATATTTGCCTAGATCATGGGACAAGGGGAGGATAATCCCTAGCTTCATGGGGGATTTTAATGGAGCAATGGACTTTTTCCTTGGTTAGAGGATGATCACGTGCCTCAAGGAGAAATCGTTGGGCCTTTTTTTTGCTTTGGTCAAAGATGCTTTATGGAAATTTATTTTCCATCTTTTAAATTTATTACAAAAAGCCCCTTTTACCCAAATCGCATGCTCAAAGAGTCAAATCATTTTTAAAAGGGGATAAATTAATAAATTAATTTTGTAGGATTTTTATTTAAATTGGGATATTTATTGTGGATAATCCCTAAGAGGATTAAATATTTTTAAAAGGGATTTGTTGCCATCCTAATACACACTTGCAAACGTGAGCAAAGTCCAGCTCACTTAGTGTGTCCTTGGAGGCACAATGCTTAGGTTCACAGTCCACACTGTCACCTTGACTGGAACCTCTTCCTTCTAGGCTTACTCCTAGGAAAGCCAAGGGGGGTAGACCCTAGTTACTAGATATGATTTAACTTTGAAGTTGTAGGAGTTGGTTTTAATTTGTTAAATGGTCAAAGGGGGAACTAACCTATGATGCTAAGCCAGCAAATGCAAAGTGCAAGATTAAATATGACAAGCAAACCCTTCCCTAAGTCAACTAAGACTAGTGCCTAAATGTTGGGCAAGGGGTCAACTAAGTTTTGAGGGGGGTTCAATTACAAAAGATTACAAGTAAAATTATATTACAATTATCCCACAACAAAGATACAATTACTTACACAAAGAATAAGAAATGGTACAAGGATACAAGATATACACAAAATACAAATGAACAAGATTAAAGATGCCAAAGTGAGATTTAAGAAATACTTTAAGATCAATCACATAAGGCCAAGCATGCCCCAATAGCACTTACTCTATTGGACTGCTTTTCAATGGCAACCACTAAAGCACTCAAGATTCAAGAAGATGATGCCTCCCAAATGGGATACTCAACTTCTTCTTGAATCACACCATAAGAGCATGAAATAAAGATGTAAATACTTGAAAACTTAATGTTCAAGAAATAAAACACTTAGATATTCAAACAACAAGATTGCATGAAAGATTGAGAAAATAAAAATACTTGCAAGATAGACTTCTAAACAATCATCCAAAGATACTGAAAATAAAGATTGTCTAGGAGACTAAGTGGTTAGGAGTTGTTTAGAAATTAAATAAATTTTATTTGCCCTCCCCCCTAACTAAGTGTTTGAACCAAACCTCCTCCTCTTGTTGCCAAATGGTTGTCGGATGCTCAAGATAGTAAGGCAACAAGGCCCACCCTAGCTTTCACGGTCAACCCTAACAGTAAGAATACTTTCCGGAGAGGACACACACCTGGTGCGCCACGGGGCAGTCCCATGCCACTACTCTCCGTTGTTTTCTTCAAACCCGTTTTAGATGGTGAAGATGGTGGAATTAGGTTGTCCTAGTTGGTCTAAAAAGTTATTATGATTTATGGATAAGTCTTAAGGTGTGTTGTGAGTGTTTTAGATGACTTTTAGGTGCCCAAAAAGAGTGATTTATGCTCAAAACCGAAACTTAAAATGACTATTGTGAATGTGTTACATATTAAGGAAAGAGAGCATAAACACATCTAAAACATATGAGAAAGCTGAAATTGAAGCATCTATTCCATCATCATTTACTTAACCATGTGTGAATATGAACTTGAAGGAAATAAGCAAGTAAAAGACAAGAACAGTTTGTCAACAATTACAACAAAATGAGGAACTTATAACCACTTAACCATGTGTGTTATTGCATGTATGAAAAGTGTTAAGTAGATTAAAAGACTCGCTGAAATTAAGCATTAAGTCCTACACCATTCACATATCCATAAACAAAATGAAAACATGAGAGTTATGTGTGCCCAAGAAATAAGATTACTTCGAGACATAAGTTTAACCATGTAATCTATTCCATTTGAGACACCATGCTTAAAGAGTAAAATATTTGCAAGAATAAACTAAAGCATGTAAATGGAAAAATGCCTTAAGGGCTTAAACTAAGATGATAATAACATATGATGATTAATCTAGAGCATTTTAATCCATTTGAACCATGTAAACCATCAACACATCACTAACATCCTAACCATACGATTTTGGGGGGTTACTCTCCCAAGGTGTAGGCAATTATTTATTAAGCAAAACTTAAAATCAAGCAAACCACTCACAATGGCACAAGGTCGAGGCAAGCCTATCAATGTTGCGTCAAAGAGGGTTGGAAAGAAGAGACTTAAATGATTATTATTATGCTAGCCACACAACCTTGTCTTGTGGACAGGTGGGGCAAGAAATAAAAAATTGCTTGAAAGAAAACTAAAATCTAGCCCAACAATTTTGGGGGGTTGGTTTGGCCAATCACTCTCCCAAGGTGTAGGCAACTAAAAATTGCTGAAATGAAATACAAGAAAGCAAATAAGATACAAGAGAATGCAAGCCTCAAGGGAACTTCCCGAGGACTTGCTACAATGCTAGAATAGAAGGGAGATAGAAGAGAGAATGTTACCCAACTATTTAGGAAGCCTTTGAGGTGTTGTATGGGTGGATTTGAGTAGCATATCCCCTTGTTTCTAGTAAGAACCTGTAAAAACCAGCAAGCAAAAGCTTGTTGGAAATGCTGCACAACACAACAAAGTTAAGAAAAATTTATGTTTTTTACGCAGAAATTTTTCACATAAAATCTCCAAGTGAAAAGTAAAAATATATGACCTATCTAAGATGGTTATTAAACTGAAATATATGATGAAATGAAACAGAAATATAGGACTAAACAAACTAGGAGTTTATGTAGAGGTTGAGGGAAGACTCCTTCTTGAGGCTTTCCCAACAATCCCTTGAAATGAACCTGCAAAACTTAAGACAAATGGTGAAGCATAGAATAAATAATGTGTATGGATAAGCTAACTACTTGAAATACTTCTAAGAAACTAGCTACCCAACACAAATAAATCAGCAAGACTACTCTTTGCTAATCTACCCAAATAAAATACTTCATTCAAGATCTATTCAACACAACCCAAATGAACTCAAATACCACAATATCACCTCATGTGAAGAATGCAACCAGAATACTCTTGGTGATCCAAAAATCCTCCAAAGTTTTATTAATCCAAGTGAGAATGTTGCAGCAACAAGTTGCTCCAAGACTCTCAAGAGCATATGAGTGAAATGGCAAGATGGCAAGAGCAAGAGAGTGGGGTGAAATTCCAGTATAATAACACTTACTCAAAGAATGGTGAGTGAATGAGTGAGGAGAGGTTCTTTTTATAGCTCAAGAGGCTAAGTGAAGGCACTGGGATGAGCTCCAAGTGTTGCAAACACAAGAAAATGAGTGAATCCCAAGGAGGGGGGCGCACCTCCTTAGGGTTTTGGTAAGGATGAGTGCGTGGATAGGTGAGGTGGAGCGTGGGGACCACTAAAAGGTGAGGTTAGAGGCTAGGAAAGGCGCACCTCTCATGGGAGGGGCCCACACAACAACTCAAAGCATATTTCAAAGGTTTGGGTGTGAGGGGGGCGCAAATCCCCTAGGGGCATGAGGAATGGGTGAGTGAGTGTGCAAGGGGGTGAGTGAAGGTTAGAAAGTGGGTTGGGTAGGTTAGGAATGTCTCTTCTTGCCTTTTTCCATCTTTACATTTACCCATTAACTCAAAAAATACAAAATTTTGACATTTCGGCAATGTCACTTAACAATTAAAATTGTTGTTTTAACTGACTTTGACTCCAGGTGGACAAATGCATAGAAAAACTTGTCTGACTGAGCTGAAACTTGGTCCAAGGGTGTAGGGGGTGCCTTTCCATTTCTTTTGAGCACAAATACCCCTATCAAAAACCCAAAGGCCTAGTTTTTACAATAATTGCTCAAAAACAATTAATTAATTAAATAATTAAAATCTCAACCTTAAGAAAATTAATTAAATTTAATTAATTAAAAAAAAAAAACCTATCTAGACTCGACGAAATTCCGCGAAACTTTCTACAATGTCTAACATGGTCATTTACATCTAAACAATAGCTACCAAAGGATGAGACCATTAGAACGTCGTTCACCACTTTGAAGGAATTATTGCAAGTGTGAGGGAAAAACTCATGGGAAATCAACCAGGCTGAAAAGCCCAGTTGATAACCTGAGGATAAAAAACCCTCGGTGAAAAGAACTCTCCCAATGAAAACATCCCAAGGTACCTGATCTAATTATGATCCATACAAACCTATTACATTATTAACCCACTCAGGGGTGCGGAAATTCTGTTTACAAAATTTTGTGTTGGAGGCATAAAATGCCCAGTAGAACCAAACTGTCTTCAACATACTTGCATCTGATGATGCATATCTTCATGGCACATGGAGTTGACCCCCTAGTTGAATAGGCAGTCAACAGAATTTATTTATTTTTTTGGAAATCTCTAGAAGAGATTAATAAGTAGACAAAACTTGAATATTCTTAGGAAAAACCCTAAAGTTGGTTGATTTGTGGACAAATGCAAGTGAGTGGAGGATTATAAATCCAACACTTGAGATTTGATGAGGTACCTTGATCTTTGTTTGGAAAGGAGATTATGCTCCCATTACTAGTGATATTTTGCTCCATATTTTCGTTCTACATGGATGTCTTGGTGAATTTTTGGGTCATGTGATTTGGCTTGGAGGGAATGTCTTGAAGGCTCTTGTGTTTTGTGGATGCTTATGGTTGATCTCTCATGTGGTAAAAATTTTGTGTTAACGATTCTCTATCCTCTTCAAGTTATTATGGTGAGATCTCTTCTGTTAATCCTTTGAAGCATCAAACCCTCATTTGATTATTGTCTATGTTTTTTATTTGAAATTGTTCAAGGAATAGATAATAAACTATAACCCTTGGAATCTATTTCATTGGCGAGTGTTTGTGACAGGGACTAGGTAAAACTAACAACCCTCTTGCAGGTATTCTCCATCATTTGAAGACAATTTTGAGCTAGAAGGTTTATTTTCTAAACCCACTTGCAGAATAGTTAGTAGCTACAACCTCCAAGGGTGAGCTTACAAGATTTTTTGATTCATCTCTAAGCTCTTTGTGACTCCAACTACCCAAGATTTCAAGGCACTGGTTATCTCATTTGCATTGGAGAAAAAAATACCCTGCATTGGGAAACATGATTTTGCGTCAAAATTGAGATCCAAGTGCACAGCCTTAAACGGCCTTCCAAGGGAAGCATTTCCCCTTGGGGGGTGATTTTTGGGGGGCCTCTAGCCTTCCTACTCATCAAACCCTCATCTCTTCCTTACTTTAGTTTGTTTAAATACTCTTGGTTCTTAGATCTAGACTTTTTCTTAAATTTTTTCGAAAAAATAAAAATTGGGTATTTTAGTCCTTGGTTGGATCTAGTATTCTAATTTGTTAGCTTAGCATTTTAGTGGTACAATTTCTGTAGAGACATGTTTGAAAGCTACAGCCATTGGCTGTAATTTTATGCAGAGTTTAGTGTTTAAAACAACTAGAAATTAACATAGTTTAGTGATCTAATTTTGCTAGTTTCTTCTCCTAACTATTAGCTAGTTTTCTTGGACTATTGTAGGTTGTTTCCCTAGTGTTTCTTGTGAATTTCTGAGTGATTTACACGCTGATTTATGTGCTAGAAAATAACATATCAGATCTGGTATAACTGGTAATAGTGCCTAAAATTTCACACTTCACTTGCTAATACATTGAGAGTTTTTGTTAAATATTTGGGGGTTATATCTTGAATGCTTGGGGACTTTTGTGGGGTACTTGTTAGCTTTTTATCTCAGGAGGTACTCCGCATGTTTTGTCTTGTATGCGGATGTTACCTTAATATTTACACTACCAGGCACTTAACTTTGTAATAGTTTTTATAAAGTTGTTTTAAGTGGTTCTTTTATTAAAGTGACTTTTAATAAAGTGTACCTAATATTTTTAAAGTGACTTTATTTTCATAAAGCACTTATGTAATAAAGTGAAAATCACTTTAATTTAAATGAGACATTTTGGAGGGAATGGATCATGACCCTTGATCTTGAAAAAGGCAAGATCTAATCTTGGCCTTTGGATTTAGGGTTGGGGAAGGTGAAAAGACACTTTGGAGGGAAAATGTCATTTTCAGATTATAAAAGAATGTATTGGGTAGTATGCAAGACACACCGAGAAGACGAGAGGAGATGAGTTAGAGAGATTTTATGAGTAAGCTTGCGAGAGGAAAGTGAGCAGCTTGAGAGGGCACATTTCCCAAGGAGAAAGAGGGCACAAATCCCAAGGCAACTTTTTGTTTGCAGTGTTGTTCCATTTTTCTATTGCTGGGCCGTATTGTACAGATCTGTACAGTACCAAGAAGGGCACGGTTTTCGAGGCACCTTTTGGCACAAAAACCGAGGTAGATTTTGGGGTTTTTCTTGTTGCTGCTGGGCACGTTTTTTGAGGCACCTTTTGGTCATACAACACCTTGTTGGGCATGTTTTTCGAGGCACGGTGTTGAGGGAGGCCGTACAACTGTACGGACTTGGGAACGTTTTCCAAGGCAGAATTTTTGGCACTGTTTTTGTGGCTGAGAGGTATTTCCCTTGGCTGGAAATTGTGATTTTGCTGCTGTAATACACTTTCCTGAAGCTGAATAATAGATCTCTCTCTCTCTCTCTCATTGGGTTTCCCCACATTGGGGTTTTCCCTACCATTTGTCTAAATTTCTGAGTGTTATGGGTTGTTGTCCACTATGTTATTTTCGCTACTATTTTGCTTAGCAATGTGTATTTCTGCTTATGGTAATTTCTGAATGTGGGTTTAAGGCATTTATGAAATTTATGAAGACAGTTATCTCTAGGTTGCTAAGTGTATGACAGAAATTTCATTTGTTGATTTTTGTCATTAAAAATCTACATGGTATCAGAGTTTTGTTTCTGACAGTGGGTAGTGTGATATTTGGGCAAAAGGGTGTGATTGTTTTCCTTGAGTTGCGACAGGGAATATGGCTGCAAGCATTAGATATAAGGATCGATTGGATGGCATTTCCAACTACTTGCAGTGGAAAGTCCGGCTGACAGTCGTTCTCAAGGAGAACAAAATTTATAGTTATGTCAACTCTGTTGTAGCAGCTCCCGCAGCAGATCCTGTTGCTTTGGACTTGCATGAGACCAAGGAAGCCAAAGCTCAAAGGATTATTTTGGATGGGGTGAAGGATCACCTTATCCCGCACTTGGCTGAGAAAAAGACTGCCAAGGAGATGTGGGATGCACTTAAGAACTTGTTTGAGGCGAAGAACAAAAACCGAAAGATGGCCTTGAAGGCTAAGTTGCATGATACCAAGATGGGTAAGGAGGAGAGTGTCTCTTCTTATCTTACCCGGGTGGCTCAAGTAAAAAATGAGCTGGCAGTTGTTGGAGAGACCACTACGAATTTTGAGTTGGTGAGGATAGCCTTAAATGGCTTCACCAAAGAATGGGAAGTCTTCGTGAAGTGTGTGGTGGGATGTGAGCATCTTCCAGATTGGAGCAGACTGTGGGATGATTTCACTCAGGGGGAGATCCGAGAAAGATCTCATAATAGTGAATAGAAGACAGATAGAGTTAATCAGAATGTTGCTCTTGCTGCTAAGAGAAAGAAGAAAAGAAGTTTTGGAATGGACTTGAGTAAAGTCAGATGATATTGTTGTAACCAGTTGGGGCACCTTGCCTCTCATTGTCCTCAGAGGAAGAAGAAGAAGGAGTCAGAGGGGCCTGAGATAGCTGCTACAGCAGCCATGGAGAACTTGCTTCAAAGTTCAATAGGGAATTTTCTTTGGTGACCCTTGCTTCCCGTGTCGGCAGCGGAGGATTCGGAGGTGATGTCAAATGGATTGTGGACAGTGGAGCCTCTAGCCACATGACGGGAATCTAGCGAGTATTCCTACACTTCACAGAGATTGGTCCTGGCCGACAGGTGGTAAATGAAGGCAGTATGGTGAGAGTTGTACGTGGAGTTGGGAATGTCAGATTCCAACTCAAGTTTGGGGAACTCTTGGAGCTTGATGGAGTTCTCTTTGTTCCAGGGTTGAGTGTTAACTTGCTCTCAGTCTCAGCCTTGGAGGATGTAGTATATTGCATATTGTTCAAGAGGGAACATGTCTTTATCTACAGGCAGGGAGTGGACCTGGTAGAGCTGTAGTTGATCGGCAACCGGGTGAATAGGTTGTATTTGTTGAGAAGACAACCTTTGATGTATGATTCAACGTTGGATAAGGAGTGTGAGGAGACTTCTAAGATTGCGGTGGCGTCAAGGCTATAGTCTTGCATTCCAAGAGAAGAGAGCGAGTCTCTTTTGAGCACTGGCAGAAGGCTCAAGCAGGTTGATCAAACCGATGCTCAAGATGAAGTGAGCGCAGGGTTTCGAGAGGTTGCCAAGAGAAGATCTTCTAGTTCGAGTTCTGTGCAGGTGTTGCGGATGGCTCCAGGTTTAGAGGGAGCTCCTACAAAGCACAGTGTGATGGGACCAAATGATGGAGATGGCAGCGAGTACATCCCTCGCTAAGAGGGAGTGTTAGCTTTTTAGCTCGGGAGGTACTCCGCATGTTTTGTCTTGTATGCAGATGTTACCTTAATATTTACACTACCAGGCACTTAACTTTGTAATAGTTTTTATAAAGTTGTTTTAAGTGGTTCTTTTATTAAAGTGACTTTTAATAAAGTGTACCTTATATTTTTAAAGTGACTTTATTTTCATAAAGCACTTATGTAATAAAGTGAAAATCACTTTAATTTAAATGAGACATTTTGGAGGGAATGGATCATGACCCTTGATCTTGAAAAAGGCAAGATCTAATCTTGGCCTTTGGATTTAGGGTTGGGGAAGGTGAAAAGACAATTTGGAGAGAAAATGTCATTTTCAGATTATAAAAGAATGTATTGAGTAGTGTGCAAGACACACCGAGAAGACGAGAGGAGTTGAGTTAGAGAGATTTTCTGAGTAAGCTTGTGAGAGGAAAGTGAGCAGCTTGAGAGGGCACATTTCCCAAGGAGAAAGAGGGCACAAATCCCAAGGCGACTTTCTGTTTGCAGTGTTGTTCCATTTTTCTGTTGTTGGGTCGTACTGTACGGATCCGTACAGTCCGTACAACATCAAGAAGGGCATGGTTTTTTAGGCACCTTTTGGCATGGAAACCAAGGCGGATATCTGGGTTTTTCTTGTTGTTGTTGGGCCATACTGTGCAAGCCGTACAACACCTTGTTGGGCACATTTTTCGGGGCACGTTTTTCGAGGCACGGAGTTGGAGGAGGCCATACAACTATACGGACTTGGGCACATTTTCCAAGGCAGAATTTTTGGGATTGTTTTGTGGCTGAGAGGTATTTCCCTTGGCTAGAAATTGTGATTTTGCTACTGTAATACACTTTCCTGAAGCTGAATAATAGATCTCTCTCTCTCTCTCGTTGTGTTTCCCCACATTGGGGTTTTCCCTGGCATTTGCCTAAATTTCTGAGTGTTATGGGTTGTTGTCCACTTTGTTATTTCCGCTACTATTTTGCTTAGCAATGTGTATTTCTGCTTATGGTCATTTCTGAATGTGGGTTTAAGGCATTTATGAAATTTATGAAGACAGTTATCTCTAGGTTGCTAAGTGTATGAGAGAAATTTCATTTGCTGATTTTTGTCATTAAAAATCTACAGTACTATCTTAAGATTTCTGATCTTATATCATTGTTAAAACACTGCTACAAAATATAAATCAGATCCGGTTTAAGTGCTCTAAAGGGTTACCTTCTCATTGCTCTTCCATTGAAAAATTGTCTAAGTGCGGGAATTTGATCCTAGGACATTCTTGGGCTGATTTTGGATCAATTAAAGTTGGTTTTAGATTTGATTTCCTTGCTCATTTGGACACACTCACACAGTCATCTCTCACTCAAGAAGAAGGCACTAGTCTGAGGCAAGGAGAAGACGCAGCACTGCAACATCTGAGGTTCTTGGTTATTCTTGGTGGTGGTTTCTCTTGTGCGCTTTCTTAGAGAAGAGGTACGCTTTCTTGTATGGCGATGTTGTTGCAGCTATTTGGTGAGCTAGCCCTATTTAGTGCGCTAGCCTTGTGTTAGGGTTTCTTCATTATCTGTTGCTCTTTAGAGTTTGTTCATGGTTGGATTATATTATTGACGGAATCTATCTATGAAAGGTTGGTGGGGCTTTTACCCGGGTTTGGGGTTTTCCCAGGATAACTCTCTATATCTTCTTGTGCTTGTTTATGCTGCTCATATTTTCAATATATGGTATATGATTGTTAATGTAAAAGAAGATATACGTACATTGGTAATCCTAATGCTCTGAAAATTATAAAAATCTAACATGGTATCAGAGTTGGTTACCTTCAAGACCGTCTAACAATTGGAAGGAAAGATCTTGAGATTTGCAGCTTCAAAACCCTTTTGTCATGCTTGTTGAGCACTTGTTCCAAGTCGTTGGGAATAATTCCACTTCAAAGCAACTCGCCTAACCCTGGCACACTTACTGCAACACCCAGATCGCAGTTTGGTGAAGTTTGAAATTTTGCAAATTTTCAGATCTAGGGTTTCTACCAGTGAAAATGATTACCAGTATGAGAGTTGAGGATAGGTTGAATGGAGCAGACAACTTCAAATCATGGAAGCATAGAATACTCCTCATTCTAGAAGAGAATGAGTTGTTGGATCATGTCAAGCAAGTTCTCCCAAAACCAGAAGAAGAAGACACCAAGGCAAAGTTCAAGAAGAACAAAATCAAGGCCAAAAGGATCTTGACAGATTCAATCAAGAATCACTTGATCCCCAATGTATCAAAATTGAAGACACCAAAGGAAATGTTTGATGCCCTAACCAGACCATATGAAAGCAAGAATGCCAGTAGAACGCTGACACTAAGGCATCAACTCAGAAACGTAATAATGAACAAGTCAGAAATAGTCTCCAACTACTTCATGAGAATTTCGCAGATCAAGAACCATCTAGTAGCTATTGTAGACTCGATGGATGATGCAGAGCTTGTGACTACTACACTTAATGGTTTTCCATCTTCTTGGGACCCATTTGTTCAAGGAATTTGTGCATGCAATAAATTGCCCAAATTTGACAAGTTGTGGACAAACTGTACCCAAGAAGAATCTAGATTGATATCCAAATCACAAAAGACTAGTGATGAAGAAAACCAAGCTCTTGTCGCCCATGTAAAGAAAAGGAAAGAAAGGAGAGATTCGGTCAGAAGAAAACTCTAAAACCACACCATAAGAAGGATATATTTAAAATCAGATGTTACACTTGTAAGAAGTTGGGACATTATGCCTTTCAATGTCCTCGTGGAAAAGGAAAGAGAAAGCATCATGCACATGCAGCAGATACGGAAGAGTCCACACCTCAGAAGAAGACAAATGAATCAAAGGATGAAGAATATGTATGTCTCAGCCCTCACATGTATTATCACTCGAGGAAGTGATTTTTGGCTTGTGGATAGTGGTGCGTCCAAGCACATGACTGGGTTCAGAAGTTCCCTCACAAAATTGATAGAGAAGAGTTCATCCCTTCAAGTGGAGCTTGGGGATGATTCCAGGCACGTAGTCAAAGGAGTAGAAGCCTCCTACTAGCTTGATTCAGGTAACTCTGTCTCAATTAAAGATGTTTGTTTGTACAAGGCTTGAAGAAGAATCTTCTTTCTATTTCTGCTTTAGAAGATAAAGGTTTCAAGGTAGCTTTTGTGGGTGGCCAAGTTCTTCTATGGCCCAAGAGTTCAAGCATAGACTTTGCTACCGTGATTGGTGTACGAGAGGGAGGATTGTACAAATTGAAAGGACACCAAGAACAAGCTCTTGTACACAATAGTACTAGCTCCAGTGAGCTATGGCATCGAAGGCTTGCTCACCTAAATTACAAAGCACTACATGTTATGAGCAAGATTGTTACAGGTCTACTAGATATGCAGGTAGAACATGATGGAGTTTGCAAAGGATGCACACTTGGCAAGAATACCAAGGGAAGCTTTTCAAACAGTGACAATAGATCCAAGGGGATCTTGGACATCATACATTCAAATGGATGTGTTGTCGTCCTTATACACACTTGCAAACGTGAGTTAAGTCCTGCTCACTTAGTGTGTCCTCGGAGGCACAATGCCTAGGTTCAAAGCCCACGCTGTCACTTTGACTTGAACCTCTTCCGTCTAGGCTAACTCCTAGGAAAGCCAAGGGGGGTAGACCCTAGTTACTAGATGCGATTTACAATTAAGTGTTCTAGGAGTTGGTTTTAATTAATTAAAAGGTTAAGGGGAATCTAGCCTATGATGTCAATCGACAAATGCAAGATGCAACTATCTAAGTATGAGAATCAGACCTTTTCCTAGGGCAACTAAGACTAGTGCCTAAGATTGGGCAATGGGGTCAACTAAGTTAAGGGGATGTTCGTTACAAGATAATTACAAGTTACAATATTATAACAAGATAGACAAACTAGATGCAAAAGAATATAAAGATATACAAGCTAAAATAGATACAAAAATATTAACAAGTGCTTGAAATGTGCAGGAAATAAGATATTCAAAGATGAACAACCATCAACACATCAAGCCAAGCATGCTCACAACAAATAGACTTCCGTTGGATTGTTTTTCAATGGCCAAGAGACGCAAAGCACTCAAGACCCAATCAAGAGAATGCCTCCAGGTGGATGCGCACTTCTTGAAGGGTCACACCACAAGTACAAGAATTAAGGATAGATGAAAAACGTGGAAAGCCAAATATTCCAAATGAAAGATTTAACCACTTAGATATTATTTCTACAACACATCAAAGATAGCGTGCATATGAATGTAAATTGAAAGACAGTGAGATCAGTGAGCTTGCAAGTGTGTAATTGTATTGTTGATGTTGTAGATTGAAAATTAAATTAAGTGATTAAGTGTGAGATTAATTTTAGCCCTATCTAGGTGTTAACCCAAAAACTCTCCTCCCCCTATTACCAAGTGGTTGTTGGATGCTCAAGAAGTGAGGCAACGAGGCCCACCCTAGCTTCACAGGTCAACCCTAAGGCCGAGTACTCCGGAAAGGACGCCGCGAGCCGTGAGACCGTCCCCGGCCTAGCACCTTCCATGGCTTTCCTCAAAACCCTGTATTAAATGGCGAAGATGGTGAGTTATGGTGTCCTATTAAGTCTAATTAGTTTATTTTAGACCTATGAGCTAAATGTGGTGAAGTGTGACTGAGTGCTTGTAGCTTGCTCAACAAAGGATTACCAAAATACTGAAGACGAGTGTGAACTCTTAACAATGAAATTGCAGATTTAGTTCGTAAGTGTTGAATTATTGCATGTAAATGTAAGAACTAAAATGCTTGTGAAACTGAGATCTGAAAAATGTTGTGAATGCTGAAGCCTTTGAAATACAAGATCGTGAGTTAAATTGCTTATAAAATATTAGATTGCATATGAAACATCAAGCAAAACATATAACTTGCGAAAATTAAAAATGGTTAATTATCACTTGGAGGTACCAGTACTTGCATGCATATATTAAAATATAGATCTAAGCACGATTACTACATGTGAAGTAAATGACTGAAATGAAAGATTAATTAACCAGTTATTTGATGCATGTGTGTTGGATTAAGATTTAACAATTGGAGATTGCACACAAAGATTACTGAATGGAGAAAATAAAAGGAAAAACACAATGCCTCCACGGGCTCTAAGCTAATTAGTTGTGTTGGATCTACTCTAGATTATTTTAGTTAAACATGCATGTAGAAATCACAACTAATCTAGCTAAACTAAGATCTGAAAAACAAAAAGGCAATCTAACTAAAGCATGCAAAGTAAAGACTCAAAAATAAAGGAACTGCAAGCCACTTGGGTACAACTCCTTGGGCTTGCTTTTACAATGATTTAGAGTAGATCGGGAAGAAGAAAACGTTACCACAGTGAAAGGAGTTGTTGGAGGGTGTGTTGTGCATGTAATTTGGGCAGCATGCCCTCTTGTCCTGGAGATAATCTGCAAAAATCAGCAAGCTATTACTTGCTGATTTGAGTTGCAACACACTCAACAAAGTTATGAGATTTTTGTCTTTCAACAAAAACTCTACACATCTAAAAACCAGAATTTAATATTTGATTTGAGACCTATCTCGGCATGCTAAATACCAAAATCTGAAAGTGAAAGAAAGAGAAAGAAGAACAGAAAATTGCATGTGAAGTGTATGTGAAGATGAGGGAAGATTCGTCCTTGAACCTATCCCAACAACTCCTACTCAAGGCAACCTGCAAGTTCAATAATGTGTGAGATCAAATAGAGAAATGGATTGCATGCATGCATAATACAACAAAGTTAGTATTAAACATGAACATAATGCATATAAGCAAGCGAAAAAGTTTTACTTCACCTAGCCTAGCGAACAGAGTTATACCTTAGCTATACTATTTTAATGATCACAAAACACTGAAGACAAGAACAATATCACCTTGAGGATGTAAATGAAGCATGTAGACAAAATCCAACACTCTCAATTCCTCCAAAGTGATTTATGTATTATTAAATGGGAAGAGGTTGCAGCAACAATGTTGCTCCAAGCTCTTCAATAACCAAAACTAGTGAAGCAATATGACAATAGTGAGAGAGAGAAGGAATGGGATGGAGAGAATTTGGTAGCATAACAATACTGTCAAGAATGGTGTCAAATGAGGGAGTAAGGGGTCTCTTAAATAGCAAAACAAGCCAAGGAGACCCCTCTTGGATCTTCAACACTTGTCAAAGATCCAAAGGTGAAGACAACTCAATGAGAAAAGCCACCAATGAGATGATAGGCTTTTAGAGTGAGGGGAAATGGCATGAAGATTGAAGTGGAGAGTGATAAAGCAAGCAAGGAGGAGCGTATTGGTTAGGAAAGAGACCCACGCCTTTATTCCATCTTTAAATGAGATGTTTCCTTATCCCAATCCAATGTTTCCATCTCAATCATGAGGGAAAGCGCAAGTCGAAAAGAGGAAAGCGTGAGTCTCAAAGGGGAAAGGCGTGAGTCACGTGAGGAGTACGCGAGGGTGAAGAGGAAAGCGTGAGTGTTGACTTGGAGTGTGGGGGAGTGTGTGTATCACACTCTTGGGTGATGTGGATGGGATAGAGAAGGCATATAAGTGGGAGAGGGGACCCACGCTCTAAATTAAGAGAGTTTCAAGGTATTACGTGGGAGTTTTCATACTTTACGTGAGGGTAAGCGTGAGGTAAGGGGGAAGTGCGTGAGGGTTGAGAGGTGACTTGGAGTGTGGAATCCACACTCTAAGTGGAACGTGGGAGCTAAAGAATAGGCATACCTCATGAAGGAGGGGCCTACCACTCAATTAAATGTGATTATTAACTCTCACGTGAGTAAGGGTGTACATAAGCTCAAAGGGAAAAAGATTTAAAAGGTGACTTTAATTAAAAGTGGGTTTAAGGGGTAGGTAAAGGTTAGGAAATGGTTGGGCTGGGTTAGGGTAGTCTCCATCTCAATTATTGCCACTTACTTCATCCGATTTGACTAACTATTACAAAATTGGCATTTGCCCATGTCCTGGGTTTGGCAATTAAAATCGTCGTTTTCCAAAAAAAACCCTAAGTGGACAAACAACCTAGCAAAACTTGTCCGACTGAGTTGAACACGGGTGTAGGGGGTCAAGGACGAAGGAATCAAGAAGCATGTCCATACAGAGCGAAGGTGTCTCTGAGCCATGGCCATCTGCAACTTGTACTGTCAGTGAGTAACAATACACAAATGTTGTGTATAGCTCACTCCTCTGTAAACATCTCCTGAGCTTAGTAAAATCTCCTTTAGATGTTGAATTTCCAATGTGAAATCTTTGTGTGAATTGGGAGTTTTATCGTTGTATGATTGCTTCAATTTTGTGGTTCTGCATGTGATTTCTGTGTATACACTTCATGCCATAGCACATTGTGGAACCGTTCCTCCTTAATGGGAACACTGGCACTTACACACATTGCTTACTTCGGTTCACTGTCATAAATAATTGCTTGTTCAAATTCATATACTTCACAATGCATCAGCAATATGCTCCCCTTAATAGCTAATACATGCTTGAATTCACCAATACATCTGCTAAGGAATTCAGGCCATCCATTCCACTTGAGCTGAGATCGATGGCTGATATTAACTATCAGTTAAAATGACTTGTCCAAGCTTCTAATTCCGTTCCTAATTCTCAGCAATCTATGTCCATTGAGGCCGTATTTACCCACGGAATGCACAGACATAGCCGCTGGTAGTTAGGTAAGCCTGAGCGCAGCAACCCTTAACTCACTGAGCCTGTACACCTAATTGGTGTCTTCAGAACCAGTCTCTTAGTTGCCCATTTGTTTGGCGTGCCGTGGTAAGCCAACCTGGAATCAACTCATCTGTTCTGGGCACCGATCTACCTCCCCAGGTAGGCCGTGGGAGTTTACCAAATCCATACCAACTCAACTCGTGGGCTTCTTTCGGCCTTGTTGTGAGTAGAGTTCCCCATAGGTTCAATCCACTCAGCTTCATTTGGAAACCGAGACAGAGAATCACTTGTAATTGTTAAATTGTTTTTTATTTCTGGTAATTCTTGAGTTTTAAAGAATTGGGGTTCGGTTAAATCAGAGAATGAAATACCCAACCCTTGACCAGAAGCTTTGAAGCCAAAATACAGATATTATAATATAAATTTCTCAGAGGATCCATGTTGACGAAACGGACAGGCCATTGGCTCACCCTTTTCGGATCAAGAACAAGTTATCGACATATATATTTGGAAAAAACAGTTTGAAAGGTAGTAATTAGTAGAACTACCCTTCGGAGAAACCCTGAACCATAAACCAGACTGCGAACCAAAAAATCTCTCCGTGCAGCAACCCTCGGCGGTAAAACAAAGATTGCAAAAATGGGAAGGGGTGGTAATAAAATAGAGACCGAGGAAATCGTTGCTTACCTTCTGGTTGTCGCCATCTTATACTGGCCGCCTTGTGTCTTCCAAAATATATCGCTCGACACCCCAGTGTAGCACTGGAATCGGTCACTGTTCTATCGGAGAAAATCCGGAGAAAATCTCTTTACACATGATGGAAAGCATTGTATAAAAATTTTGTTATTTGTGACATGTACATTTGTTTTTTGGTTGAGAAATGGTTTTTATTTTCACCTCTTTTATGATTTTGTGGTTAAATATTGTTTTATACAGGGTTGGTGGGCCTAATGGTTAAGAACATGTGTTTCTTCTTAAGAGGTCACAAGTGCAAATCCAAAGGGGGTAGGGTATGTATACCTCTCTAAATTTTATTAGTCAAAGCGTTGGGTGGAGGGAGTAATAGGATAGTCATCCATGGTTGTTATAGTGAATGCAAGTTGAGACTTCATCTTACTTCAATCCACAATTCACAATACACCTTATGTGCCCATTGAACCTTCAAGCAACTAAATGAATTAAATCATGAGTACCTCTTCCGTCTCTAAATTAAATATCTCCTCTTCCCCTAACATGCAAATAGTGATTTAACTCTAAGAAAGTACGGAGAGGCTAGAGTCAAGGAATGTTGTTTTCAGAGTAAAAAGTATGGATTCATATCGGGTTCCAAACTCGATGGTTTGCAAAACTCATGTCAAAATTCAATGTTTTCTCCTTGAAATGTCATTGGCTACTTAGAGACCATTCATATCCTTTATTAAACTTTTAAATTCGTGATGTACAAACTCAAAATACATATTTTAGTACAAATCTTTTCTTTTTGCATTTGAGTTTTGCATGATAAGTATAAAAAATAACAATAACAATATTGAATACCTGAATGGGGTGGAAGGGACGTTACACGAGGAGGTTATTGCCATCCCCAATACTTACGTGGGTAGACGTGTGGTCATCAGTATGCCCTCCCAACCGGCGCGTCAGTACATGCATTAACTTTGCTATGAATTGGAGCTCGTGGGAAGGAATGGGGTAGATTTGGGATAATCTCCCCACCTTGCAATCGCAATAAAATAATAATAAATAAGGTCACGGCCAAGCCAGACACCAAATTGGTGTATGAGACCCCCTCCACCCAACGATTTGACTGGTAAAGACTACGGAGGTATACATACCCTACCCCCCTCTGGATTTGAACATGTGACCTCTTAGGAGGAAACACATGTTCTTAACCATTAGGCCCACTCAAGAAATACCCAGTGTTGACTCAGAAAAGCACAATTGCATTTTGTCTACAAATGATTGCAATGCACATACTATATAGAGTTTATCTATTATACTATATAAGTAGTAGGTGGGACCCCTTAAAGAGAAACGTATTAAGTTGATTTTGCTCCTTTAAAAATTGCATCTCACAAAGCAATTGACTAGAATTATGATTGTCTTTTTGTATTCTATGCATGAATAATTTCTCGATGAAAGTTTGCAATTCCCCCTATACTTCATTGCGCCAGGAAAATCATCGCATGTCAAAAGAAAAGAGGACGGAAATCCATCACATAAGTGTTATATTAATCGCAATTACAATGCTCTGAACTTGTTATTACATTTACAGGTTTATGACATATCAAAAGGGATGGTTAAATTTTTCTTACACAAATTTACCATATAGCAACATTGGTCATCTTATATAGGTTCAATATCATACAAGGTTGTTGTATGGATAAACTCGACTTATGAAAAAGTTCACATATAATATAATTATCATATGACATAATGTTTGATTTTGTGATTGGTATTGTTGGTAAATAAGAGGAGATATATCTATTATCGTCATGCCCTATGAATATGGTATAGATATCGGTCGTTGAGATATGTTATTATTGCAAGTTCGACGGCTTTGAATGCATGGATACTATAGTACAGAGCTTGAATTTGGAGTTTGAGCTGGCATTGAATGTGTTCCACCGTGTAAAGTTTGATTGCTTGATGGTTATCATGGAAGAGTTGGTAAGTTTTGGTTTCCAACCATCCAATTGTGGAGGCGATGTGAAGTAAATGGGAGTTATTGCACTCTCCATTGGTTTTCCCTCCTAAGCTATACCACCTTTTCGCATTTTCATTTTCATTTACTGTTAGTCGAGGGTTTTGAATTTTAAAATTGTGTTGGTGGTTGGATAGTGATTCTTGGTTGTCCCTCTTGTGGTTATTTAAACAACTTTGGCAAGTATGAGCACTTTGGACTCTTCTAGCATCGAATGTTTTACTATACTCCGATAATTTTGGATGTTGGCTCTATTTTGTTTGCATGTTGTATGTGTGTTTTAAGCGTGACTTGTGTTGAACATATGGATAAATTTCGAGCTTGTTTCAACATGATACACCTCTTGCTCGTATGGGTTCTAACTTACTTGCAATTTTGGTAGCCACTTGATTTCAGTTTTTGTAATTTCAAAGGGGCTCAAAATATAGGGCTTACATCCACCCTTGTGTCTCAACTTACTCATGTTCACAAATTCATAAATAGTTTGGGCAATTTTTTCTTTATGTCCAAAAGCATGGATTCGAAACCTTCTTATTACTTTCATTTGGGACCACTTATTGATATTTAAGTTATGTAAATAACTCGTTCTATGCACAAAAACGAGTTGGAAATGTCGTATCGATTTGGGTGATGATACTGCAAGCCGGTGGGTAGCCCAACATTGTATTCTTGGGCTTGTATTGATTGGATTACAATTTGGGCATATTGATTACAAATCTAGACAATTACAAATATTTTCAAGAAGACCCTACTTTGATGGCATCCAGATTTTGACAGTTCCTTAATCACCAATATAAATGAATGGTATAAACAACAACGTGGAGAATAGAATTAGTTCAATCAATTTGATATATTGAAAATTGATCAAACCATCCATGTGCTCTGTTTGATTGACATTCGATTTACTTCACTCTATTGTTATGATAAATTCTATGGATGAAGTATATCTGATAAAACAAAGTTTGAATTGATATACTTAAAAGAGTTTATATATAACTTTTCATACAGGAATCTATTGTGTGGAATTATCTGGAACATTGGTTAATTTATTTTGATTGAACTCCAAGACAAATAACTATAGAGCTTCATTTTAGGTCTTGAATTGTTCTCTTTGATTGATTAAAAAAACAAGTTGTTTGCAAAAAGGGCATTCATCATTTCTCGTCCATGATCTCACTTTACGCAAATTATAAAGCCCCCAATTTTTTCCCAAAATCATTTTACTATCCCCATTCTATGTTTTCAAAAGGATGTGATTATGTTAAATCTCCCTAATATTCAAAAGTTTGATAAAGGGCAGATTTCATATAAAAACAGTGAACAATATTAGATGAAATATTTAGTAAAATGAAGATGGCAATATTATTAAGGTCAAGCTTGTGTTTATGAATTGGTTTTGTTTCAGAATAGTAACCATTGTTTCCCTTTCATAAACACCACCTTTCATTCATTACAAATCCAAGCATATCCTATATGTCATTGAATTTCCCTATTCTAACTATGGTGGTTGTGGATTTAAATCGACAAATCAACTATGATTGATACATGCAGAGTAATGGATTGATTGCATGCATGCTCGTGTGTGGACTGATAAGAGCCAATGTTTTAAATTTATCTTTAGGAAAAGTAAATTGATGGTTGATTAATCTCTTGTTTCATATATTGATCTAAATTTGTTTTAGACAATGAGTTTCTTCAGCAGAGGAAGCCATGGCAGAGGTAGGGGCAGAGGCAAAAACATTTTTTGGCAGAGAGGTAATGGGAGACCTAGATTCTCCATATATTTTGATGTTGATCCTCAAGAATTGAATCAACTATGTCAAGTCGGTTTCTTTAACTTAGTGGGCCAAGGAGTGTTTCAGCCACATCCACGACCAGAAAGGCATCCTTACTAACCTCGCCCAAGTCTTTCTAATGTTCATGTTCCAGCTCACGTGTCCCTCCAGCCAGAGGTCCCTATCAATGATGGTTGGTAGGATATTGTTCATCACCCTATAGATCATGATAATGGTTGGCCCGCAGTTTCATTCCCATTGCCACCTCCACCACCACTCAACCAACATGCCCAACAGATTTCTCGTTGATGTTTTGGTAGCTGCGGGAGGAAATTTCCTCTAGACAACCTTTCTTAAAAGAGAAGAAGATTTTTTAAGTCCAAGAAGACCATTGAACAACAGGAGAATATCTCAAAGAGAGTCGGTTGGCTTAGAGGGAGAGTCGCAAAGGGAGTTTCCCCTCAGTTCATGTGGGACGCATTCTTTGATGGATGGTCACCATATGTTCTCTATATGTGGCACATTCATCATTGCAATAAAACATATTATCTCATATAGAAATTCAACATGGTATCAAAGCCAATCTGGGCTTGACTCCCTCATGGGAGGGCCGAGGGAAATGGAAAAGAAAAAGAGAGCCAACGTAGGTGAGAGTATATATGAGGGATTGCTACTGTGTGGTTGTAGTAGTTTGTTTGTTTGTCTATCAATGTGTGAATCTATATGTACACAATTGGAGGAGGATCATGGTAGAGAGAAGAGTCGTGTGTGTCGCATTTTCCAGTGACTGTAAAATTGCATCCAACAATAAGTTGGCACATAGGATGCAGTTCACCATTTCATGCTATTGTTCGTTGTGGAGATTCCAATGAGCCTTGGGTGACAAAATCAAGAGAGACTTGAACCGTGAAGGATTGGTCACTGGTTTTTGGGCTCGGAGATTGTGGAAGCTTGGATACCTGCACGGAGCATAGACCTGTGCATGGTGATCTGTGCATGAAGAGCATGTGATTGTTTTAAATAAGAGGTGTGTGATCTGCCAAAGGGACCTCCATTGTTGTTCGGTGTGATTAATGAGAGCTTAATAATTTGTGTGATTACTGCATCTATGAGAAGATTTTCTTTGCGGTATTCATAGTCTTTTTATTACTACATCCATGCAAGTTGTGCTTCTGTTTTGGATTCTGTGTTGAAGCAATCATTGCCTAGAATGGAGAATTGTTTTGTTCATCCATGTCAACCAGAGTTGTTGCCCTCATCTCTATTTGTGGAGAACGTACCTGGGCGGATCAATAGAGAGAGTTGACCACTATAGAAGAATGATCATGTTGTTTAATAATGGAGGTCTACAGTCAACTACCGGAATGGAAGTTGCAAGTCAAAAAAACTATCGGAGGAGGAGAAGCAGTTTGAGCTCCATGTTGAAGGAGTCATGTAGGCGTGGAGGAGCTATCACTGATGAAAAGAGTGAGGCCTGCAGTTATATCACCCGATGAATGAAGAAGCCACTATGGCAAAGGATATGAAGGTTCTCGAGCAGGTGCATACGTGTATGGAAATGAGATCTTTGGTGTAAATACTATAGCCCGCCCGCACATGTGATATTTTGACGAAGATTTTCCTACGCATACCAATGACGAGCATAGGCCCTCTAAGATGCCCTAGGCGATCACATGTTTCCCGCAACAAAAGTTAAATTTTATTGCTGGAATAACCATAAAAGGAATGCAACAATAGTGAATTCTACTTCTTCCGATGGCATGTTGGAGGTTCAAGTCTTAGAGGGGAATGACTCTTCTAAAGAGAATAAGAATCACACTATGCGTTATTCTTCGACATAGTTAAAATTGGGTTTCAAAGGGAGGGCATTGTTTTGTGCCATGGCAAAGGCCATGATGTCCATGCTATGCAAGAAAGAAACTCGTCGATTTGTAAGAGCCTAAGAAGAGGAGGATTCAGGGCCAAGGTTGGCATTGGATCTCCGCGACTCGGCTAGAGGTTTGGGTGGCACGAAATACTGTTAATAAGTGAGGAGTGATCGAGATGTACATGAGAAGCAGTGACAAACCCTCTATAGTCAAGATCACATGAAACTTGTGTCAATATGTCGATGTGGTGGTTACCATGATGTTGTGTATCCATTGATTAATGTTCACCTAATACCTAGCAATTGGTTTGACTTCCTCTAGCATATTTATTGGTGTTTTGGCTGGAAGCTACATTTCTATGTGGAGCTCCAGTACACCTCCATCTATGATCAGATAACAGATATTCTGACAAAGCCCTTGTCCAAAGGGAAGCTTGTATACTCTAGGGACAAGCTAGGGCTTGTGGAGATTACTCCCTTGGTTGAGAGGGATTGTTGATATTCTTGCATTGTGGGTAGTTAGTGTGTTGTTGAACTGACATTCTCCCTATGGAGAATGGTCTAGGTTGGACAGATTGTTGATGTATCATGCACTAACATTTTCTACAAAAAATGTTCTAGGACTGACATTCTCATGTGGCACAAATGGTGACCTGATCAAGATGAATGGTTTGCCCCCTATGGCATGAATGGTGACTTGATTAGAGAGGTTGGTACAAGACTGACATTTTCTCTATGGCACATATGGTGACCTGATTAGAGAAAGAGGTCTGGGACTGACATTCTTCTATGGCACATGTAGTGACATGATTAGAAGAATGGTCCCTATAGCCCATGGTATAACTTTCAACATCTGGAAGGACTGGCATTCTTCATGTGGCACAGATGGTAATATGACCAGGAAGAATGGTCCTTGTAGTCATGAGACACTCTGTTGAGTGCGTGACAACTACGAGACACTCAGTTGAGTGCGCAGGTTTCAACACTTGAGTTATTCAAGCATCATGCCTGATTACTTAGATGAAGTATGGCCCAGAGAGTTGATGCCATATGATGGGTCATATGACATGTTGTTGTTGATGTTGCAAATGATGATGTTGCGAACATTCTCACCAAGCCTCTATCTAGAGTGAAGTATGAGTACTTCAGAGACAAGCTTGGCGTGATGCAAAATGTCTACCCTCATTGAGAGGGAGGTGTGTTTTTCTCCTCTAGTTGGCTAACCCTTATGGCCAAGGGTTCCCTAGATCAGTCATGTGAGGTGACTGAGGGGGTAATGCACTGTTGGATCCTAGGATAGGAGAAAACATCACAAGCGTAGTCGTAAGACTATGGCAAAGACTGTGTGTCTCTGGACTGTAGTTGTGTGCTACGGTGGTGGTTTTGTACCACTGGCGGAGAATGTGTGTCTCTGGATAGTAGATGTGTGCTACTACGATGGTTGTGTGCCACTAGCAGAGATTGTATGTCTCTGGATAGTAGTTGTGTGCTACTACAGTGGTTGTGTACCACTGGGAGTGATTGTGTGTCATTGGACGATAGTTGTGTGCTACTAGCAATGGTTGTGTACCACTAGCGGTGATTGTGTATCACCGGACAACAGTTGTGTACTATTGTGGCTTGGCACAATCATGTTTTATTGGATGGCATTATAGTAGATGTGTGTTACTAGTTGATTGCCATGGAGACTACCAGATCACTTTGGAGCAACTGTGTGTTGCTTGATCGCGGAGACTGTGACAAATGATTTTAACTACCAATGGCATGGTAGTAGTTGTGTGCTACAAGTTGATTGCAGAGTAATCAGTGGACTACTAGATGAAAGACATCGTGGAAAGATACCTCCCTAGCTAAGAGGGAGTGTTGATGTTTTGGTATTTGCGGGAGAAACTTTCCTCTAGACAACATTTCTTATAAGAGAAGAAGATATTGGAAGTCCAAGTAGACCATTGAACAACAAGAGAATATCTCAGAGAGAGTCAGTTGTCTTAGAGGGAGAACTGTAGAGGGAGTTTCCCCTCAGTTCAGGTGGGACGCATCCTGTCATGGATAGTCACCATATGTTCTCTATATATGGCACATTCATCATTGTAATAAAACATATCATCTCATATAAAAATTCAACATTGCCCACATTACATACCCTGTCAAATCTTCACATGCAAGCAAGAGACTCAAAATAGCCATCCCTGAGCTTAAGTCAAGCAAGGACAAAAAAGTGGTCACTCATTCTATGTCATCTGATGATTCCTCTTAGTCAGTCACTTCCCATGCTCACCAAGTTGATGAACACTGCCAAACCTTCAATGAAGTTCACCCTCAAGCATCCAATCAACCACACTCTAAGAAGGCCAACTCGATAAACAAACAGAAAAGGCAACAAGCAGTGAAAAGAAGCAGACTGCTTCTCAAAGAAAATATGTTTTTTGATAATTTATATGGTGGAAAGTCTATTTATATTTTGATCTCCTATAAGCAATATGACACTATGTTTCCATTTTTGGACATCATGATATTATGTCTTCATTTTTGGACAACGAGTTAATATTTTTTTTCCCAAGTGGCAAATACATTATATATATATATATATATATATATATATATATTTGGGAGACACAAGGGACTGTTCAAAGTGATTGTTTATGTGGTGATTGTTTATGTGTATATTTATGAGATGACGTGATTTATTATTTAAGTAAATTATGGAGCGAGAAGGAGGAAATCAAAACTTAAAAGGATTTAAGGGAATTAGGGGTCCCACCTATTAGTTATTATTTATTTACCCTTTATCTATTATTGTGATTATTTAATATTTGTCCCTAACTAATATTAAGTCATTTATGACTTAACTAAAGGTAGTTTGAAACTACCACAACTTCTTTTGAGAAAGATAAAAAGTTGATCAAAAGAAGGAACAAAGAGAGAGAGAACAAGGAAATAAATTTTTTATAAAGGTCTGCTCTTATACTTGTGAGATTAATTACTTTCATTCATTATGAGTTATCATAAAGTCTTAACCTTTTTGTTGATAGCAGGGTCTTATTGAAGATATCAGGATTCAAAGATTGAGATATATAATTTAGAAGCTTATTCTAGAAAGGTTGATCATTTGATCTTGGCAGTCTGTGTATTATGATTTGTTTATGAATTAGTTTTCATTCTTGATAGAGAATATTTTGCAGAGTCGGTAGATGATACTTTCATGGCTAAGTTGATCCATATTTATAGTCTCAGTCTTCTCTTGTTTTTAGAGTCTTTTACTATGGTGCCCATCAAAGATTTCTAAATTTGATCTTGGTCCTTACCCTTGCAGGGGTTTGAAAAGAAGGTTATGATTGTAACTTAGAATGAAATCAATAAGATTGCTTTGTTGATTTTGATCTCACATGTGCATTCTCTGATATTACTTTCATATTTGTATTTCATTTGTTCTTTAATTATCAAAACACCATACATGTATATTTTTACTTTCTTCTTTTGCACAATTTAATTATAAAAAAGACAACATTGGCTCCTTGTACCTATTACTTGAGAATCAATTGATAATTTTGCCTAAGGCTATAAACCCCGGGTGATAATCCCAACTATCTTATCCTAGCCAAGTAAGATTCAAAAATGTTGGAGTGAGTTTCTTCATACCTTTTCCTCAACATTTATATGGCGACCATACTTGGGAAATTTTTTCCATATCTCTCTGGTTGTTTTTTTTCCTGGGAGTATAGCACGGGAAACCCCCGAATACTTCCCCACATTTCGTGGATGGTAAACAGGGTAAACTGTTCAACCTGATTACGTGCCTAACCCGGTGGGGACATCAAGTGAGGCCCTAAACAGGCTCTTGGCCAGGGGTTCGACCCTGGAACCTCATTCGAACAAACAACAACACTCATCCACTTGAGCTAACCCATCGAGCTATATCTCTCTGGTTGTTGTATCTTTATTTATGTAATTAGTTTCTTTGTTTTTTGTTCTTATTTTGTCTTTAATTGATTGTTTCCATGACTGTACTTGTTACTAGACAAACCAATATTGGTGATGGTATTGACTTTCAAACTAACATTTCCTTGACCTTATTTAATATCATTTTAGAAACTATTAAGAATCATGTTGAATTACATAATTCTTGGGAAGTCATTTCCAGAGATATCAGAGTATGTGAACAGTGGGAAGCCCGACAAAGATTAGCCAGAAATCAACCTTCTCATTAGGTCATTTGCACATGTCCTCTAGCTCTTGTTCTTCTCGAAGAGTAAGAGGTTTATCCCATGAAGTTGATCATACATCTGAAATAGGAAGGAGAAAGGTTGTCATACAAATCCAACAAACTAATCTTCGTCGTACCTTATCTGATTCTACTAGTTCTACTATATTTGTAACCCCTTTCACTTTTAAAATGACATTTTTTGGTAGTGGTAGAGGTATTGGAGGTTCCTCCTCTTCACAACCTTCAACATCATTTGTAATTGGTAGCATTTATAGCCATCAAATTCCAGTCCAATCTACAACTAATTCGGCTAAAGTCATTAAAAAATATGTCATTTTTCATTTTGAAGAGGATGCTACCACCACCCCATGGCACGTATCTTCTCCTCTGAATTTTACACCTGCAACTCACCCCCTTCCAAAGTTTAAGGATCATTTGCCCAAGTTTTCGAGAAATGACACTATTACTACTAATGAACACTTAGTAGTCTTTTCTAATGCTTGCCATAACATAGGGGTGAATGACAATGATACATGTATACGCTTATTTGTAAAGTCTCTAGAAGGGAAGGTTGCCACATATTTTTTTGACTTACCACCTAAAATCCTTTCCACGTGGGAAGAATTGGTCTACTAGTTTAAATTGACGTATGGGAAACCAAAAAGGCTAGCTAATCAATCAAGGGAATACAATAATATTAACTATAACAATGGTGAGACTATCAAATCATTCAATCTTCGTTTCACCAAGTTGTACAATCAAATTCTTGAACTGATTCGCCCCCAGAACCAAGCTACATTCATGCACTATTACAATACCTTACCCTCTTCCTATCGTCATAGATTGGAAGAAAAGGCTATAGACAATCTCAAATATGCACTTCAGATTTGTCTTGAGTATGAAGAGCAGCTAGAAAGAACTGGTCTCCCTAAGGGAGATTATGTAAAACAAACCGATATGTCTATAGTCTTGCAGCTTATGCAAGATATGAACAACCATATGATTGCTTATGAAGGAAAGGGAATAACTTCTACTTCCATTCCTGTTGAGTCTTCTTCCCACACAACCTTCAAGAACCCAAATGATAGTACTTTCCAACCAAAGGCTATAATGTCTCGTGTTTGGTGCAAATTTTGCGAAGAAAATCATGATGAAACGACTTGTGAGGTAAAAAGAAATGCTAGAGATTGAATCTTTGGAAAAAAAAACTAAATGAAAATATTGTTGTCTTGGATTGGGCTCAACAGGATGATCTCATGGTGGTAAACACTAGAAATAAAACTTGCACTAATAAGAGTAAAGTTTATTCTTCCTGAACCACTTTTTCTCCCAGCTCATCATCCCGAGATACAAACTCCTAGGTTGACAGGTCTTCAAATAGTCAAGGAGCGTTAACTCCTTTCCCTCCATCCAAATATAGTATCCTCAATCAGTTAGCTAGTATCAAGGAAAATCCTCTCTCTTGGACATGGTCACTGTCTCAAAACAACAACAACATTTGAAAATTTTCACGAAAGGTAAAACTTCCACAATAGCTAATTTGACTGAAAATTATGATGGAAATGAGTCAAATGTAAATAGAATAGGTGTAAATAATTTTAGAAACCCTATAAAAAATCCCCCTTTCTATATTTCTGTAAAAATTATGGATAAAATAGCTCATTGTTGCCTTTTAGATGGTGGATCTGGCTCGAGCGTTATGTCCAAAATTATTATGGATGAGCTAGGCCTCTCTTGTACCAATGAAAATGTGAGGAGTATGCTTTCCTATAATAATCAACAACAATCTACCATAGGTGAGATCAAAGATGTAACTCTAGTCCTCTGTGCTCACCCTGAAATAAGAACCACCCTTAATATATAAGTAATTGATATGTTTGTTAGTAACTATTCAATCATTTTGGGTAGAGATTGGCAGGCCTTAACCGGTGGTTACCTATCGCTAGATGGTTCACATTTATCCATCCCTAAGAACAGAAAGAATGTTAATGTCCTAAGGGAAGGAATGATTTCACCTTACATTGAAAGCATTCCTTAGCCTAATGTAAATTACGTTGAGGAAGATATAGGTGTCTATTTGATCTTTGTTGATGAAGATGACACATTTCTTGAACCGATTGGTTATGATGATGATATGTGGCATATGTACTTTGTGTTGTTGTCCTTATACAAACTTGCAAACGTGAGCCAAGTCATGCTCACTTAGTGTGTCCTTGGAGGCACAATGCCTAGGTTTAAAGCCCAAACTGTCACCTTGGCTTGAACCTCTTTCGTCTAGGCTTACTCCTAGGGAAGCTAAGGGGGGTAGTCCCTAGTTTCTAGATAATATTTAGAGTTAAGTTCTAGGCTTTGTTTTTAATTTGTTAAAGGTTAGGGGAGTCTAACCTATGATGCTAAGGCAACAATGCAAGATGCAAGAGTTTGTTATGTCAAGCAAAACCTTTCCCTAGGTCAACTAGACTAGTGCATGAGGTTGGGCAAGGGGTCAACTAGAGTTAGAGGGTGTTTCGTTACAATAAGATTACAAAGGATTACCAAAGAATAGTTATTCCACAAATTGCTAGATACAAGTACTTACAACAAAGAATGCTAAATATACAACAAGCTAACCACGTTTTGTTTCGATGTGCAGGATATAAAGGAGATCAAAGCATTATCATCATCGACATATCAACATTCACACTTCACAAGGATACTTAGAAGATTTATAAATTAAAGCTTAAGTGTCCTATAATGATTACAATACTCAACACCTTTAGTTGTTTAACCCGAGTTTTATTAGATAGAAGATTGAATTACAAGTATTAAGCCCAAGGTTTAATTTACTTAGTGAGTTAAAGGTTCTTAAGATTGCAAGATTTTAATTACCTTATTAGGTGTTTCACCGAAAACCTCCTCCCCCGGTTGCCAAATGGTTGTTGGATGCTCAAGAAGTAAGGCAACGAGGCCTACCCTAACTTCACAGGTCAACCCTAAGAATTGAGTTTTTACGGAAAGGACATAGCGCGCTGTGAGACCGTCCCCGGTCTAGCACCTTTCATTGCCCTCCTCAATCCCCGTTTTAGATGGTGAAGATGGTGGTTCAAGGTACCCTATTAAGTCTATTAAGTGCATATATCAATTGGTTATACTTTTAGGTGTATTGGAGAGTGTTTTGGTGACTTTTAATTGCCTTAAAATGGCGATTTAATGTCAAAACCAAAATTTTTATGAGCTTAAAAAGTGTGTTGTTTAAACATAAAATTTAAGCACTTAACACATGTGTAACATGGAGGACCAAGTTGAATAACAATTTAGTTTGTCACCATGATTAAACCATTAACATGAAGAAGCTTGTTATGAAAAGAATACTAAAGCACAAGGGCAAGGACAACTTTCCAAGGAGAAGAAAAGATCCAAGCTTATACCACTTATCTTGTGTTGTTAAAGCATTAAAGAGAAAAGCATTGAGTGCGAAAGAGGAGCTTTAAGAATTAGATGTGTGCCTACACTATCAAATTTATCCTACAATAGTTAACTTTAGTGTGATGGCAAATGGTCTTAAAGATAAGAAATCATGAAAAGAAAAACCATTTGCTAAACCATTAAAGCATTAAGCATTTAGTGTGCTGGATTAGAGCATGTACACAAGAGAGATCTTAAGATAGCTTATAACAGGCAACTAGGATTAAGCAAGTTGATTATGTCCCAAGGGCTTAAGCTAAGCACTAATATGTGATGTGATAAGATCTAGATCTAGAATCTTTTAACCTTCAAAGCATTAGAAAAGATCAATAACACATTGCTTATCCTAGCCTTACGATTTTGGGGGGGTTTCTCCCAAGCTGTAAGCAATTATTTAAATTAGATAAGCTTGAAAGAGAGATGAAAAGCAAGCCAAGAAATTCAATGGCACGAGGTGGAGGTAAGCCTACCTTTATTGTGCCAATGAGGTTGTGAGGAAAGTAAGCAAGCCAAACAAACTATTAAGAAAAGGCTCACTAACCCCACGTCCTAGCTCAAGGAAGTGCTTTAGAAATGAAGGAACTTGAAATTTTCACTAACCCTAAGCTCACACTTGGGAGGTAGGCCGTACCAATTCTCCTCCCAAGCTATGAGCAAGCAAGAACTTACTAAAAGTGAGGAAATAATGAAAAATTAGCTAGAAAATGAAAAGTAGAGGTTGAGATTTGTTACCCACTTGAAGAGAAGGGTCTTGGAGTGTTGTGTGGATATTTTAGGGCAACTTAACCCCCTCAACCTGTTGAAAACCTGCAAAAAGCTACACACAACCAACAATGTGAAGAATTTTTTTTGTTTTTAGGGCATAAATTTTTCTCCTTAAAAACTTATGATAAAATATGATTAAAGTGACCAATCCACTATGTTAGGCTAGCTGAAATATAACATGGAATGAACATCAATGAAAGAATGAGTAAGGAAGGATAAAGAGGGAGTTTATATGTGCTTTAAGGGAGGATTCTTCCTTGAGGCATTCCGAATAAAACCCTTGAAGCCAAACCTACAAAACTTGGCACAATAATATGCATACAAGAAGATAATATGGCTGAATATGCTAATGAAATGAAATACTTGCACCCATCAAGCAAATCCACATATATAGACTAACAGGAATACTCGTTGCTAGATCTACCCAAGTAAAACACTTTACCTAAGAATCTCTTCTATGCAATCACCATACCAAATTATAACAATATTATTTCAGATGTAGCAAGAACAAAAATACTTCTTGTTCTTCCAATATCCTCCAAAGCTTATCTTTTATTACTCAAAATGGATCTTGGAGAAACACTTGCTCCAAAACCCTAAGAGCCAAAGAATGGATGAAAGATGGACAAGAAAGAGAGAGAGAGAGATGAAAATCAAGTAGCATAACAATAGCTCAAGATATGGTGAGGAAGGGGTGAGAAAAGGGATCTATTTATACTTGGAGAGGCAAACTCACCCCTCTTGGATCAATGCCAAGTGTCCACCACCAAGCACAAGCTAGAATCCCAAGGGTAGGGCGCACCATCTAGGGTTTGGCAAGGAAAGGAAGGGATTAAATGAGGTAAAGGGAGTGGAGTTAGTCTAGAGGGTGACGTGGAGGGTAGAGGAAGGTAAACCACTAGGGAGAGGGGTCAACCACCCCTTCTAGATCTAAGTTACAACATTTCACCACCAAGGGGGCGTAACTTTCCCTAGGGGGTGTGAGGGTTTGAGTGAGGTGAGGGGTGAGGGTAATTAAAAGGTTAAATCAAGTTGGGTTGGGTAGGTTTAGGCTAAGAAACCTCTCTCAATCTTCTTCCACATTTACATCATCCTTTTAACTCATTATTACAAAAATTACATTTTTGTCATGTTTGGACTTAGCAATTAAAATTGTTGTTTTTGACTGACTGACACTCTGGGTGGACAAACCCATAGCAAAAGTTGTCCGACTGAGCTGAAACTTGGTCCATGTGTGTAGGGGGTCTCATTCCATTTCTTTTGAGCACAAATACCCCTATCAAAAGTCCAAGGACCTAGTTTTTACAATTTTTGCTCAAAAATAATTGATTAGTTAAATAATTAAACCTTCAAACTTAGGGAAATTTAATTAAAAATTAATTAATTAAAAAAAAAACTAATTTAGACTCGACGGAATTCCGCAAAACTTTCTAAGATGTCATGCATGGTCATCTACATCATTCCTAAACAATAGTTACCAGAGGAAAAGCTCATTAGAACACCCTTCACCACTTTGGAGGAATTATTGCAAGTGTGAGAGAAAAACTTAAGGGAAATCAATAAGGCTGAAAAGCCTAATTGATAACCTGAGGATAAAAAACCCTTGGTGAAAGGAACTCTCCCAATGAATCGATCCCAAGGTAACTGACCTAACTAAGACCAATGCAGACCTATTACATTATTGACCCACACAGGGGTGCGGAAATTCTAGTTACAAAAAGAAGTGTTGGGGCCAAAAATGCCCTGTAGAACCAAATAGTCTTCGACAAATGAGCATCTGATGATGCATCTCTTCATGGAACATGGAGTTGACCCCCTCGTTGGATAGGAGGTCAACATCTGGCTCCACCTGGGGACGTGTGTTCAATCTTCTCACATGAGACGCAGAGCATACGAGAATCCAGCACTTACAAAACATAGTGCTCACCAATGACCAACATAAGAATACATATATACATAATGAAATAAATAAATGCTATATACAACATCTACATAATGAAATAACTAAAGTACAACATCAATAATTTTACAAATGAAATCTATGATACAGAAAAATTTTCTAAGTACATATTGACATAATGAATGAGATAATACAAAATTAAAATACAAGGAGAAGGGTTAGAGATACGTTACAGAGGGTGTCCCTTTGGACACCAAGTTGCTCATCATTTGAAGAAGAGCTTGAGCTACTGCCCATTCCGTGGAATGTTGATGGGCTCACCATCCAAATGGCTGAGATGAAAAGAATTCAACCTTGCTATTTCTATGAACAAATATGGACCCAACCATAAGCTGTCAAATTTGCTATGTTTTCCAAGTTTCTCTCTGCCTTTATCCCATAACAAAACTGTATCCCCAATCATGAAATCCCTCTGCTTGGCTGACCTATCAAAATCTTTCTTTACCTTGCTCTGATTTATGCAATTCTGATCATAAGCCTTTCGTCTGATTTCATCCAACTCGATGACCTGATTGACCCTATTCTGAACTGCATCCTGCTCTATGGAATGTCCTCAACTGACCCATAAGTAGGAAGTTTAAGGTGCACTGGCAACCTAGCCTCCAAACCATAAACTAACTCAAAAGGACTCTTTCCAATTGTTGCTTTCTTTGTTATTCTGTCAACCCATAATGCATGTTTGATTTTACTATCCCAATATCTTTTATTTTCACCAACTATCTTCTTAACTATGGTCATTAGGTTTTTATTACTTGACTCTGCTTGACCATTTCCTTGGGGATAGTAATCTGATGCATGTAATAAGATAATGCCATACTTGAAACAAAAAGATGACATCTCAGTTGAACAAAAGGCCTTGGCATTATCTGTCACTATCTTTGATGGGACCCCGAATCTAGTTATAATTCTGTCTTCTAGGAAATCCATCACAACCTTTTCAATTGTTGACTTTGTAGGAATGGCTTCAACCCATTTTGTAAAGTAATATGTTGCTATGATAACCCATGAATAACCATTACTTGAATTATCATTAAACTTCCCGATGAAGTCCAAACCCCACTGCTGAAAAGGTGCTTGAACCAGTACTGGTTGCAAAGGGAGTGTTGCTAACTTTTGCTTTCCTGTGAAAAGTTGACATGGCTCACATTTTCGAACAAACTGATGCACATCTGAAAACATAGTGGGCCAATAATATCCCGCTCTAAGGATCTTGTGGGTAGTATTTTTAGCAGCAAAGTGTCCACCACAAAACCCTCCATGGAATTCATCCATTAGTTTCTTTGACTCAACGTCATCCACACATCTAAGGATAATCCCATCATGATTCTTCCATCCTAATCCGTCTCTAGTGAGAACATACTTAGAAGATTTTAATCTCAAGGCCCTTTTCTTGTGTCCTACTAGATGGCTTGGACAAGTTAGATTCTTAAGATAGAAGATGATGTCTGTATACCATTCAACCTATTCAAGTTTTAACAAATTAGGATGCCATTCTTGATTATTGATTTGAAAAACCATACCCAAGGCCTTTTCATTACTTTCTGTCAGCATTTTTGCTAGGCCTTGACCCTTAATCAAATTTGTAGGTTTGATTTCCAAATCATACTCTTGGATTTTAGCAATCCATCTACCCCTTGAGCCTAATCCACATCCTTAATCGCAAAATTAGGAACATAACCAATCACCTTGGAATATCCGATGAAGACTCTAAAATGCTTGAGTGTTTTGACTAAGGCATAAGCCTGTTTCTCAAACATGGGATACTTAAGGTTTGAATTTTGCAATGCCCTGCTCATATATGCAATGGGTTGTTCATGGCCTTGATCATTTTTCTGAAGCAACACACCAGCAATAGTGTCTTCAGAAGCAAAAGAGAAAATCTGAAAGTCCTTGTCGTAGTTTGGGCTAATAAGGACGGGAGCTTCACATATAGCATTTTTAATAGTTTCAAAAGCTCGCCTACTTTCTTCATTCCATTCAAATTTTACATCCTTCTTAAGTAGCTTATATATAGGTTTCATGATCTTAGCATAGTTAGGAATGAACCTATGGACAAAATTGGTTTGTCCTAAGAAGGATTGGAGAGCTTTCTTTGATGTAGGCAAAGACACCTTACCAATAGCTTCAACTCTCTCTGGGTCTAACTTGACCCCATCTTTTGTAATTATGTGGCCCAATAATTTATCTTCAGTCACCCCAAATACTAACTTAGCAGGATTTAGAGAAATTCCAAACTCTCTACATCTGTCCAAAACTTGCCTAAGGTGGTTAGTGTGAGTTTTCCCATCCTTAGAAAAGACAGTTAAATCATCTTGATATATTTCAATCAATTTCCCAATTAGCCCCCTAAAGGCATAATTCATAGCTCTCTGAAAAGTAGCTCCAACATTTGACAAACCAAATGGCATTCTGAGATATTCAAAGGTTCCCCATGCAGTAGTGAAAGTTGTCTTATGCCTGTCCTCTGCTTTAAGTCTGATCTGATTATAACTCGAGAAACCATCAAGCATGGAAATCATTTATGATCCTGTTACCCTTTGAAGTAAAGTTCTCATCTTGGGAAGGGGGTAGTGGTCTTTTGTGCAAGCAATGTTCAAATTCCTGAAGTCAATGCATAACCGAATTTTTCCAGTCTTCTTCCTAGTAACAACCAAATTTGAACACCATGAAGAATGTCTGGTCTATGCAATGATACATGATTCTAACATTTTATGTAACTCCTGTTGGACCAAAGGAGCTAACTTGGGGTTTAACTACCTCAACTTCTGTAGTGTCCCCAAGGCCGAGCCCCGTTGCAAATCAAGATATATGAAATGAATTGTAAAACATGTTCTATAGGCTGGTGAGCCAAGTTTTGTATAAGTTGGTAGGCTTATGTGTTTGTTAGGCCAGGGAGCCTAAGTGTAGAAGGCTAGGAGCCTGCCGATGTACTTGTATGTATGCAGAATGATTAATAAAATATAAACACCGCCAGGTGCAGACCGACCACGATGAATGAGTGAAGGGGGATTGAGCGTCCACATAGTGGGCAAGGGATTAGGGGCTGGAAGGTGGGAAAAGGGGCTGAGTGTTGAGCCTAGAGGCTAAGCCTAGGGGGCTTAGGCCTGGAATAATATTTTAATATTATTTCCTAAAAAATCCATGTGCATATTATTTTATCCTAAGTTCCTAGCAAATAGGAAAGGCATGTACAGGGAGGCATGCAGATGGAACGCATGCAGTTCCCAGGGTGACAAATGTCCACCCTAACGCATGCAAATAAAACAGAAAGGA